>CM033646.1:119846616-119889655 GCA_019512145.1 Engystomops pustulosus
GACCTTTTAACATCAGCGGTTAGCATGTAATATTTGCATATGGATTAGCACCTGAACGCACACAACTCATCTGTAGTGCCTATATTTGTTATGTCATATTTCTGTTCATTTTAATATTTATCATAGAAGGCTAAGTTTTAAGTCTTGTCCTGAAACTCATTAATATTAATTCATATAACAAAATGGGTATGTTTTTAAAAAGATCCCCAGTTTTTGTCTGCACTATAAATGCTAAACAGTGACCTCTGTTTTGTTTGGGAGGAGATGGGGAAACCTCGGGGGGCTGTGGTGAGTATGGGAAACCTGGCCTGTGTGAGGAATGGTAAACATCTGGGGGGTGTGTGAGGAGATGGGAGAAACACGGTAGGGGGGCTGTGTGAGGAATGGGGGCAAACTCGGGGGGCTGTGTGAGGAGATGGGGGAAACATCAGGCGACGTGTAGGAGGATGGGGAAACATCGGGCGGCTGTGAGGAGGAGATGGGGAAGCATCTGGGGCTGCGTGGAGGAGATGGGGAAACATCAGGTCGCTGTGTGGGAGATGGGGAAACATCGGGTGCTTGAGGAGATGGGGAAAACATCGGGGGGCTGGTGTGAGGAGATGGGGAAACATCTAGGGGCTGTGTGAGGAGATGGGAAAACATCAGGGCGCTGTGTGAGGAGATGGGGCAAACATCGGGGGGCTGTGTGAGGAGATGGGGAAACATCTGGGTGCTGTGTGAGGAGATGGGGAAACATCTGGGTGCTGTGTGAGGAGATGGGGAAACATCTGGGTTCTGTGTGAGGAGATCGGGAAACCATCTGGGGGCTGTGTAAGGAAAGGAGGGAACATGGGGGCTATATGAGGAGAGGGTAATTATAATATAAATGGTATAAAAAAAACTATTAAAATATAACAAACCTATAAATTTCAATGACAGAACTGACCCAAAGAGTAAAGGCAAGGTGTCATCTGGACCACGCATTGAAAGCTAAAATTGAAACACATAACAAAAATAACAGAATGCGTTTTACTGTGAATTCTACTACATGTTTCATTTTTTTCCAGCATCCCAATTCATGGCATTGAATATTGATTGGTGCCAGTAGAGAAGACAACCCGCTTTGTAGATAACTGGCCTCATACAGTTCTGGAAATGGGATAATAAAAAAATTATGGGCTGTGACATTATAGGACTCGGTCTGTTGTATCCAAACGTCAGTCTGTGAGGCAGGGCCGACATATGGTCCATTTTCCACGGATTTCACAGGATCATATGCAGAAGGACTTACTTGGTAGCTGTGTCCTTGATTGGAAATAAGACTTGCATATTCCTGGTATGTCTGACCATGACTAAATACACATGAACATGGTGGAGTTTTTGTTATCGGGAACTATGGCTGTCACTGTAATGAAGGTGCTGTAAAGTAATAAGGCATTGATGGTGTTATTATTTTTGAGTTGAACACGTCTGAAGACATATACTCATTATGGGGGTGATTTATCTCTTTTATGCCAGTTTTCCAGTGTGGAAGCACTGAAATAATCACAATTTCTTGTGCACAGCCCTGTTCCCGCACACTTTCTAAAAGCCTGCGAACATTCACAGCTGAGGCCTCTTCCGTGTTCTGCGCATGCTTTTGAGGCCTAGAACTTGCATTACACTCTGACCCATTATAATCAATGGGCTTTTTCAGACTTGCATTTTTTTTCACGCGTATACGCGCTTTTTTTAACGCGCATTTAGATCTCAGCATGCTCTACTTTTGCAAGTCACGCGCGTGAAAAACGCACCATACAAGTCTATGGAGATGCATCAAAAACGCATCGCACTCTGAGACACACGCAAGTGCAATGCAAGTGCAATGCGTTTTTCATGCATCAATTGCCATAGAAAAGATAGAGCTCAGTCCTGAGTCTTTTTCACGTGCGTCATCTGCACATGAAAAACGCATTGAAAATGTATTGAAAATGCGCGTGAAAAACTGACACACTGAACAAACTCTGACTGAAAATGATTGAACTCTGATGCAAAATGTCAGTTTTTCACTGACCAAACCCTGATCGCACCCTGATCAAACTCTGACGTGACCTGCAACGCAATAATGGAAGTGGCCTGAATGTTCACATGCTTTTACGCAAAACTATGCCCGGTCGGACCTATTGTAGTATTGTACGCCAGAGCAGCACGGCTGGCATATACATCATAAGATATTTGTTGAGGTGGCAAGCATAGGGCGGAGATTGCTTTGTGATTTTTTTTGCTTTTTTTGTACATTATATGCCCCCCAGCACCAGTGTGTTGGGAACACCAGCAATTGGACCTCCAGGAATCTGTAACTTATTTTATATCCTGTAGATAGGGAGTAAGAAACTTTTATTAGATAACCACTTTAAAGAAAATCTACCATGAAATACAAGGGTACCGTAATTGTGGTAGCTGTATTGCTGTAGCTTCAAAGACTGTTACAGTATGCAGGAGCACTTCCCCCCTCCCACTATGTGCACTATGTGAGATTACAGCAGACAGAGGAAGGGAGGAAGTGCTAAGGGAGAAGGGGGAGACAGTGAATCTACCTGTGAAAGCTGGCTGCACACGACCATAGTCAGTCCATGAAAAACAGACGCTGCAGTTGTCAGATTTCACCTTGCGACGGTGCGACCACTATGTAGAGGATAGGACTCCAAACATCATAGTGATATATGATGCTTGACTCCCTTCCAGTGCTTTGGTCATGTGCTGATTATATACTATATGTACTTTTATATTTAGGAACAGCAGTTTGTATTGTACACAGCTTTACTGATTTTATACAAAGTTTGAAAGTGACATGTAGCACAAGGAGAACAGAATATTACTTTCCATCTATCTATCTATATAGCTATAGGCTTGAAGGATGATGGGCAGGTGAACAGGATGATTTAGTCTGGTCCTATATAAAGCGAAAACAGATGACAGAACCCTTATATAATTAGTCTGTAGTCAGCTCACATACTCTGAATTACACTGAGCTTACCTCTACATAACCTTTATAGGAAAGGTCTAGGGAGACATTTTGGGATTTAAAGGAACCATATGGGAAAGAAACCAAATCCTTCTTGGGCCTCTATACAAAATATAGAAACATTGGCCCACGTTAACTAAGTGCTATGCCCCAGTTTTCTGTCAGACTTTGCACGCTCTTTTCAGTGCAAACTGCTTGCACAGGTATTTAAAAAGTGTCCATGACACATTTCTGGCGCATACGACACAACTGTGACACATGCGACACTTTGTGGGGCACGCTGAACTACTCTTTATGCAACACAAATTTCGGCACTGAAGGGGGCGTTCTGGTGCTCATTCGGACCGTGCACCACATTTATGATTCATAGTTCAACAGAATTATGTTGCACGCCCCATGTTAAAGGTTCTCCAAAAAAGTGGTGTACTGTGTCGGAGTTGTGCAGAGGGCGCCAGATTCATGAAGAACTTGGACCAGGCAACTGCACATAGTACACACTGCACTGTTCTTAGTAAATATGCCCCATTGTCTCTGTTTATGTTACCAAAATAGCACCTGCTCTGTTCCACTATAGATAGTTAGTTATCTCTTATTTATAGGGCAGATAATAATTATCTGAACATTGGGGATATGACTACTGGATCTCAGCTTTAAGATTATTTTGAAATGATTCACCTTTCCTTTAGTCAGGACTGAATTGTCATCAATATGAAAACCCCTAAGACAAAAAGGCCATAATGTCTTAAAATGCAGGTCCTCATCTAAGATACATCTCAATGTCTGAGACAGGAAAGTCTCTTTAGTGGAAACATAATGAGTAAGCAATGGAAGATTATAATATATGCTGCATGGATTGTATTCCTAAAAGGCCTATTGCTGCCTAAATGGTCCTCTAACTTTATGATGACCTACAATGATACCGAAGAGAGGAACCTTCAGTCCCTCATGCTTGTGTATGTGAACAGATCCGTGCCAGTTCATGATAAAGATCTATTAAAGCCTCTTCACAGGTTCTCTGGCATCTTCAAGACTGAAGTAAAAGAAAAGACTAGAAACGTAGAAGGTGTGCATGTATGTGTCAGCTGTAGGTATCCGAGTATACCATTGGGTGTGAATCTGCTTTTCTGGCCACTACTTAGTACTATTTCTTTAAGTCTGTATAAATATACACTACATTGTGCATTACAACTTCACTTATTCTGTTTTTATGGACAGTGCACAATAGCACTTCTATAATTCAATATATTTATGCACTGCAAGTTACAACTTCTCTTATCTGTCCATTGTACAGTGTCACATTTTCTATCCCATACTGGTTCTGGTACTGTATCTATGTATGTGAGCTTGGTTACTTTATATATGTATGTATCATATACACTTGTATCATAGACACTTCGGCGCTGCGTGCGCACGATCGTGCGCGCGCCTCCATAGGAAATAGCGGAGATGTTGCGCGCGCACGGTCGCGCGCAGCCCCGAAGCCCCTTCTGCCCTAAAGTTTAAAAAGTGTTAAAACCGCGATACCGCGGTTTTAACACTAACGAAAGTAAGTACCGGCACCAGCTCACCCTGAGCTGGTGCTCGGTACTTACAGCTTACCCCTACCATTCTAAATGGTAGGTTTCCTCTAACCCTTTATTCAAACATCAGGTTTGTAGATCTATTTTATAACTGCAAGAACTAGAAAGCCAAGTCTCCACCTTCCCATGTGTCCCGTCTATTGTTCCTTGTTATCAGCCACATGTTGATTTGTTTGTACTTGCAAATGACAATCAAGGGAATGAAGTCCTTTCCCTCCTCATGTCCTTATCTCAGTTGAGGTGCTTTTCCAGATACCTACAGTTCTATTCAAGATTACATACTGCTGCAGATTTTTGGCTTTCTTGGCCTTTCTTCAGGTAATATGAATGAGACACTTTATTTCCACTCATGTTTAGTAGTTGGGTGAAGCCATTTATTGTCAAACTATAGTTTTCTATATTTAAATCACAAAGACCAACAAAACATGCACACTAATGCCTCTCAGATCCTGTAGTCAGTCACACAGTGTCAGGGAGCTGTCTGTAGGGTTGTTAATTGTTAGTAAAGTTTAAGGATTTACTTACAGGGAGGGGAGGGGCAGCATTTTAATATTCGCAGCAAATATGCTAGAATCGGCCCTGCCGATAAATGCACCCTAGACAATGGCTAGTAGCCAAGCATGCCAATCATCCTATTGTACCGATAGGGGGCCAGCCCTAGAAGAAAGAAGTCAGACTAGAAAAATATATAGATAATGAAGAAAAATACTTTATTTAGACAATTCATAAAAACATATAAAAAATCCGGGTAATGGTGAAAACAGAGGAATAGGGGGGCATCACCGGACACAGCAGGTGGAGAAACATATAAGTACATATGAATGGGTAAGACTTAATTATTTATGTTTTTTCATGTCCATTTTTCACTCCCCACCTTCAAAATCTATAACTTTTTTATTTTTACACGTAAAGAGCTGTGTGATGGCTTGCTTTCTGCGTAACAAATTGCACTTCATAGAGATGGTATTAAATATTCCATGCCATGTACTCGGAAGTGGGAAAAAAATTCCAAATGCAGTGAAAATGGTGAAAAAACGCATTTGCGCCATTTGCTTGTGGGCTTGGATATTACGTCTTTCACTGAGCGCCCCAAATGACATGTCTACTTTATTCTTTGGGTCGGTACGATTAAGGGGATACCAAATTTGTATAGGTTTTATAATGTTTTCATACATTTACAAAAATGAAAACCTCCTGTACAAAAATTATTTTTTTGATTTTGCCAACTTCTGGCGCTAATAACTTTTTTATACTTTGGTGTACAGAGCTGTGGGTGGTGTCATTTTTTGCGAAATTTGATAATATTTTATTAATGATATCATTTTTAGGACTGTACGACCTTTTGATAACTTTTTATAGATTTTTTTTATATTTTTCAAAATGGCAAAAAAGTGCCATTTTCGACTTTGGGCGCTATTTTCCGTCACGGGGTTAAACGCATTGAAAAAACGTTATCATATTTTGATAGATCGGGCATTTTAGGCCCATGCGCCGCTATCTTTTTGTGGCTGCAGGCAGCTTTGCCGGCAGCCATCGCTGTGAAAACACTAGCTAGCACCGATCGCGGCGCCGCTATCGCTGTGAAAACGCGGGTGTTACCGGTAAGCCTTTGCTGCAATATGCAGCAAAGACTTACCGGCTATGGAGAGGGCTCAGCCCGTGAGCCCTCTCCATGCATCGCAACCCGACCGCCGTGAATACACAGCGGGCGGTCGGGATTACCGGCGTATAAGACGACCCCAGAGAAGACAGAAGATTTTTCTGTCTTCAAAAGTCGTCTTATACGCCTGAATTTACGGTATATGCCACTGTGCTGTGTAGTATGGCATTATGGGGAGGAAGTTGTAATTAAAATCGGTAAGCAATGCTGCAATCTATGGAACCTTCTAGAGTTGTCCTATTCTCAGAGTTTACCCCGAATGGTCTTAACTCAAATCAAAGATTCCCAGAATTGCAGTACAGTAATATACACTCAAATTGTTTTGGACAGGATTGTTAAGGGAGTTTAATGGGATTTGCCTCCTTAGAGACTTACATTCTACCTTACAAGGATCAGTACTGCAGGGCAAGGATGCATAGACTGATTTAGTACATTCAGCACAGCTTAGGTCCAAACATGTGAATTGTGTATGGAATTATTTTAAGGTATCCAGAAAGCTTTTTGGTGCAGATGTAAAAATTGCTTGTTGAAATAATGCTGTAATTTTTATTTTTACTATTTTTCAGACTCCCTAGAGTACTTTAACCCTAGGTTGTCTGATCTATCCTATCACATACTGCCATGCTACTGCCATCCTCCCCCCAGCCCCATTCTCCCTAGCCATTTTTTTTTAAATTTATGTGCAGTAAATTGATTTAAACCGATCCGACCTCTTACCAAATAAGAGGTCGGATCCTGTATCTCGTGTGCCGGCCGACAAACCCCCAGCACGCCCCTGCCAGCGGTCGCATTGTAGGAGAAGTCGGCAGCTTTTACTACACGTCCCCACTGGCTTGGGCGTGCTGGGGGTGTGTCTGCCGGCCCGTTATGAATACCACTGACTGCCAGCACATGAGATACAGGATCCAACCTCTTATTTGGTAAGAGTTTGGATTGGTTTAAAACAATTTACTGCACATAATGAAAGGGGCTGGGGGGATGATTATAGGGGGCACATTTGGTGGGTGGGTTTTCCGGGGTGACAGGTCCTCTTTAAATGTCAAGTAGTCCTATGTGAATATATGCTTACATGAGTAGAGTTATAAGGTTATTATATAAGGATATAATGAATATTCACCATAACTAGAGAAAACTTTGAGGGTGTGGTCACACGTACCGCTAGTGCTGCCTTTACAAAAGCAGCGCTAGCCTACTGTGTGCAGGCAAGACACTGAGTTCTGGTTATCAAAACAAAAAACAGAGTCAACGGTATGGAAAAACAAGAACTATGTGCATTATATATCAATATTATGCACAGAGTTCAGGCCCCAGCAGAGTGATCAGTCCGTGGCACAGCACTTCACATGTACGATCAATGAAAAATGTGACTCTAGCCTTACAGTCATACATTATCTCTGCAAAATGATTATACTGTGTATACTGTGGCATTATCCCTCTCCTGTAACATCACTGTTATTCTTGTGACGTGACATTGATTTTGACATTATCACTATACTCTGGCATTATCCATTACCAACGACATTTATTATATCTATTCTGTGACATTATTGTGTATATTATCCCTCTGCAAACTAATTACAAGACTTGCTGTTAATGGTAGTTGTATTGTGGGTCCCTATCCCATACAGTCATATGAAAAAATGTGGGGACCCCTATTAATCTTAATCATTTTTAGTTATCAAAATTTGGGTTTTTGCAACAGCTATTTCAGTTTGATATATCTAATAACTGATGGACACAGTAATATTTCAGAAATGAGATTTAATGATTCATGAGATTCTTGAGATTCATGAGATTGAAATGAGGTTTATTGTACTTAGAATTTGACAGATGCAAAAGTATGGGTACCCTTAGGCCGGCGCCACACGTGGCGCTTTGTCTGCGCTGCGATCGGGAACGAGCCGCCGGTGTTTCGCGTTAAATAAAACCAAACACCGGCGGCTCGTTCCCGATCGCAGGCGTTTCCATAGGAACACTGATGCGATCGGGCCGAGGCCCGCCCAGTGGGCCGCGAATTTGTCTGCGTTTGCAAGCGCAGACAAAGCGCCACGTATGCGCCGGCTAATCGTTTGCTTGATTTGAATATCCTAACTAATTTTACTAGAGGGTGCGTTCACACGTTGCAGTTAAAAACTGCATCGCAATAGTTTTGAGGTGGTTTTAGGTGCAGTTTTGCCAATTTCATAGGTGAAGACATGATCTGAATGGGTGAATGTGATTTGAAGGAGAAAGAGACGTTCCACAAATGTCATTCACCTGTTGATTTGATGTTCTTTACAAATGAGAAATGCACCAAAACCAGTCCAAAACTCATTGGGGGACATTTACTATGGTGGTTTCCGCCAGTTTTGTGGCGCGTGTCACCGCAATTCTTCTGCTCTCCTACCTATTTATTAGCTGTCGGGGACCGAAAAAATGACCTTTTTCCGTCTGCTCCGATTTCTCCGAAAAGGGGCGTGGCTTTGGCGGAGTGGAAACTCAGAATTAATAGTGTTGCAGCCCTTTTGGGCGCGGTAAACTGGCGTAAAGTAGACCAAAAGAAAACTGGTCTAGAGGGCGTGTTGGACACATTGTGGTGCTCGACAGATTTTGTCCCAGGACAGAAAATGGTCTCGGGACAGAAAATGGTCTCGGGGACAGAAAAAATGGTCTCGGGGACAGAAACGTCTCTTGCACAGCTCTACAATATTAAATGTGTGTCTTCTTCGAGAGCAGGTCGGTAACAAGCCAGCAGACACCGACACTTTATGTAAATGCCCCATGCGATGCAGTTTAACTGCAACATGTGACCGCCCCTTAGGGTGAAGACCACACATGGCGTTTTGGGCCGTTTTACTAAGTGCGTTTCAGATCGTTAAAAACGCAATGCGTTAAAAAACGCACCCGTTTTTTAAAAAACGCATGCCGTTTTTGTCTGTTTTTCCGAAGTTGCGCAATGAAAAACTGACACAAACTATGCGTTTTTAACGCATGCGTTTTAACGATCTGAAAACGACTTAGTAAAACGGCCCAAAAACGCCATGTTGTCTTCACCCTTAGGGCGCGTTCACACGTTGCGTTTGGTTGCGTTTTCATTGCGTTTGAAACGCTATACAACAGTTGATGTGAGGTAATTGCCTAATTACATTACCGTTTACGTTGTAAACGCACAATGTTAACGCAGCGTTACAAAAACGCATGTGTTAACGCTTTGTTAACGCATGTGTGTAACATCGCGTTTACGATGCGTTTTGAAAACGGAAACGTTTACAGTGCTGTAATTGGCAATCCATCTCCTCAGGTTGTATATGCGTTTCAAACGCAATGAAAACGCAGGTCAAAACGCAACGTGTGAACGCGCCCGGACACATCCATCCAGCACAGCTGCATGTGTGATGCAGGTTGAACCCATCACGCAGGATGCGTCGTGTCGTCGTTGCATCCACAGGCTTCGGCTTGATCACATGCTGAGGTACATGCAGAAGCAGTGGAAACGCAATGTAACCTTAGCATGTGATCAAGGCTGAAGCCAGTGGAATGCGTCAAAAAAGCAACGCTGACGCGAACACAACACATCGTGTGATGCGCCTAAGGGGCCTTACTTTTTTCCTTCAAGTATCTTCTCTAAGACAGTCTGCAGCAGGAGATTTTCAATCACAGCAAGAAAGAAGTGAACGGTTCTGTCTTGCACCAAGCTGTCCACAACAGTATTGACCTGCTGGCGGTTTCTAAAACTGCCAGAGGAATTCATTTTCCACGCTTTTTTTCTGCAGTAGACAAATAGATTGTATAGATGCTATTCACTACTAGTGTCATCAACCAGTGATTCACTACAGCTAAACCCTCAGAAATTCCACCATCTTGGCCTAAATAACAAGACTACTGTACTGTATTTTTCTGAGAGACTAAGACCTAAAGGAAAAGCTCTATCTTTGTTAACATTGAAAGACAGTCTTTTGTCTATTAGAAGTTAAACGTTTTCTTTCCATTTTCTCTATCCTCAGCTCATAGTCAGCACAACTGAAACGGTAGTGTGAAATGCCCAAACAACTACCACTGGTTCTCATTCTGATTGTCAATATTGGCATCAAATCTGGGCCATTGCAGTGTCTGTGGCCATGGGCATAAGGTGGAATCAGCATGAGAAACCCATATATTTAGGTAATATCTATATATTGCAGGAACAAATATATTTTCTACAACGTAATGCACTGAATACAGATGAGGCTAATGGAAACTAATGAGATCTGTGAATAGGTAAGGCCATTGATCATCCTACTGTCTGTAAATAGCAGCGCTGCTGCTGCTGTCTCCATAGCCCCCCCTCCCAGACTGCCCTGTGTCTGCACAGATAATAGAACAGAGGCTTGTCAGCTCTGTCCGTGTCGATAAAGTTATTTTATGTCTGGCTGGAGGAGAGACCGTCGGCGCATGCGCTAGAGAGCTCTGGCCCGACTTGTTGCCGCTGTATTCAGAGGCTCCGCTCTTCACACCGATCGAGCACTAGAAGCAAGAGATGGCGGCCACGGCGAATCCTCCCCGTCCTCCTCCTCTCCTCTCCCACAGCGGAATCGGAGGAGTGCGGGCCCGTGCAGAAACATCCTGAGTAGCGTCAGGAGCGAAGAACGCGCGTGTGCGCGCCCCGGGAGAGTGGTGAGTGTTACGATGCCCTATAGATAGTATGGCCGGGGGTGGCCTAACCGTTCCTGAACTGGCTTCTATGTACGAGCATTGACTCCTGGTGTGGCTACAATCGCCCTAAACTCAAGCAAAGCCTGATGATCCCCACCGGTGGGAACTACATTATCTGTAAACCAGAACTGTGGCTTTAGTGTTGCCCCTACTTTGCACATCCATAGCCCCTTCCCCCATAGGGTCATGGACTCCGGAAGTGTGCCTCCCATGTAAGGGTTGGCCTCTTCACACAAATATTTGCAAAGACTGTTTATATGTCTTATAGTGTAAACCTGGATCACGCTGGAGGGTGGTGAGGGCTTCGTATTGGCATAGTAAGGTTGGCCAACCCTGTTGCCCTGGTTTGTCTGTCTTATATAATATTTGACATCATAGATCCCCAGTTGCGCCTGCAGTGATTTTACATTCTTGTAGCCATTCCTGATTCTACTAATACACCAACTGCATGTTTGATGTATCTAGATTGCTCAGGTTATATATAGACTTGGTGCGTGTGTATATATAAGCTACATGACTCACACTGTATATATAAGAGGGGGCTGTGTCCCATGTAAACATGTCACATATATACACATCTATAGCACCATGGATGGCACATCCACCCACTTATTACCTTCATCCGCTGCTTGCTGTGTGAGAGGAGCGCCCCCTCCTAATCAGGTTAGTCCATCTGTCTATATGGTCGTTTATGGTTATCTTTGCTCTTTTCTATCTGAGGATGATATGTTATTGTGTTGGACTTACACAGCCAATAAGTAGTGGAAATGTACTCAATCGGAGAGGGAGGAAATCTACGGTAAAATCTGTCGGAAGTGAAATATCTTCTAAAAGTGATATAGTCTGGAAGAACCAACCCATTAGATGGGTACATTATGGCTGACTTGCTATAATATGTGTGGCCTCCTTAAAGGTTGACAACGTGTTCTAGTGGACAAGTAGATTGAAGCTAACATTTGCCAGCAAGACCTGACCGATATTCATTCTGTAACGGACCTCACACTTGCCATCATATCACACACAAATTGTGAAACAGTTTTTTTTACATAAGTCCTCTCTGCTCTGCTCAGAAATCTAATGGATACTATTGGATATTACCCACTGGTTCCTATGGGCAAATGGCTTTATTTCCAAAATAGTCTTGTATGAACAAAAACTCTTAAGTTTTCTTTAAGAATTGGAGTTTTAAACCACAGTTGTGAATATAAGGCTCATGCACACAGTTTGCACTGACCGGACCAGGGTGTGGTGTAGATATGTTCGTCTGGGAGGTGAGTACTGCTCACCCCTCTCTTCTTCCATAGGGACACATGCAAGCCGTCTTACAGGAAAATTTACAGCAATGCTCTATCTTTTACCTGTTACAGTACGGTTATGCCAGGAGCCATGGGCATCTGAAATAATTATAATTTGGCCAGATATACTGATCAGGTTGAACTTGCTCTACATAGTGGTCCCATAAGCCTTTAAATATCCTGGTAGAGATTATAAAAACTAACATAGTGAAGTTAGAGGAATTGTCTGCAGCAACAGTAGGTCACAGGAAAATGAGAGCTGGACCTCTCCTCTCTCCCATAGCGATACTTCGATTTGTTAAGACTGTGTTCTTTGTATATCATATAAAGTTATTTATTCCTATTTTTATTTGTTTACCCTATAGCAAACACGTCCCTGGAATGATGGCAGATGCAGTTCACTACATACACCTGCAGATTAGTAAGTCTCTTTTTGGAGACTCTAAAAGCTCAGCGTCTTGGAGGTCATTTCTGTGATGTTACCGTCCACATCCATGATGCAACCCTTCGGGCCCCACCGCTGTGTACTGGCTGCAGGAAGCCATTCTTCCATGACAGCTTCTTCTTGGCACCGAGATTGAGGTTCCACCAGTGTCCCTACCCAGGTGGGTCAGCAGCTGGTGGAGTTTATGTACATGGGATCACTGGTCGTAGCACAGTCAGAAGCTGCAGATTCTGACAGCGGCAAGTATTTTACAGATTAAAAACAGTCATCGATGAGTGCACACAGATAATATCTCAAGCAGAGCGAACAAACCAGTGTCTTCGGACTGGTACACCCAGCAGCCCAGCTCTGCGCCCCACTATAACTTGCCTTGTGGAACACAAAGCAGATCTTCCATAAACAAAATTCAAGAGCAGCAAACAAGAGGCTACTGCCCCTCAGCTATTGGCTTGAGGATTGCCACGTCTTACAGTCTCATGAGATCTAATGAAGTTGGAGATGATGTCCCAGATGGGGGCTGTTGGGAAGCACCCAAACTATTGGTTGCTGAAGTACGGTACAAGTTAGGGACATGTGTGTCAGCCACAAAACAGAGACAGCTGCGCAGAAGTAAGGAGGATGGGTGCCTGAGTGGAAAGTTTCTGATGGCGAAAGTATACTTACTGCTTATTACCAAAAGCGACGGTTCCACAGAGCTGCCATAGACCGCAAGCAACGTTCAGCCTGTGCGTTCAGCTCTCATAATGTTCCAGTCATCATAAAGATGGGACGAGAGAAGAGGAGGAGCCTGAAGATAATTAATGGCAAAGATGACAATGAAGATGAGAAGGGAGGTGGCGTGTCAGCAGGGTGTGCGTGGTGGTTACAAGCTGTGGTGAAAATGATAAAGCAGAAGCCCTGATGATAAGTTACGGAGTTTGGCAATGCACGAAAGACTCACAGGCCAGATAGAATTTTCTCTCGAGGGGCAGGATTTCTTCTCTAAACCAGGACGTGTTCTCAGAATCTTTATTCCTCCTTGGAAATAAGAAGAGAACCTTTCAGAAGGTAACAGGGAGAATTCACTGACACACTGACAAGTTCCGCTCTGACCTGCAGTATGATGGCTCCAGCCTGAGGATTTGGCTTGTAGTGCTGGTTCTGATTTCAAGTCAAGTCCACCCTTTAATGCAAGGGTTTGCCGAACCAAGGTGCCTTTTGTGGCCTCAGTCCTTCCTCGAGACCATAAGAATCAGTCTCTGAGCGGTGGCGACCAGCTCATCCAGCATCTTGCCAATTCCCACCTGACTCATCCCAGTCAGAATCAGCCAGAGGTCCACAGGGCTACTTCAGTGTCCAGCAAGACAATGCAATAATGTGGTTCAAATGAACTCTAATATGGTCCCAGGAAACTTGCAGAATGCCAACCAAACAACAGCGCCCTGGGCTTCCCGCAACCCAGAGCTTCCTATGTATGCAGCCACTGCCAGAAACTTAGTTCTAGAAAAAATTACACCAACCAAAATGATCATCCATTCGGGTAAGAGATTTAATTAAATGAACTATTTCTATGGAAATTGTTTAAGTACAATAACCTTTCTTCTACAAAATGTAAAATAATATAGGGGACATATCATCATAGTTTTGTACAACAAGGGCCCATTCTTAGTAGTTAGTTTATTGAATATAGTGAGCAGTAGATCATTTACAAGGAAAGAGTAGTATATGGAAGTACATGAGCGTCAGTATTGCAGTGGTAAAGGAGTTATATCTGTATATAGAGAGGCAGTATTATAGCAGTTATATTTTGTACATAGGGGGCAGTATTATAGCAGTTATATATTTGTACATAGAGGGCAGTAGTATTATAGCAGTTATATTCCTGTATATAGAGGGCAGTATTATAGTAGTATATTCTGTCATAGGGGGGCAGTATTATAGCAGTTTATTCTTGTACATACCTCTTAGCTTTGCATTAGATTGTACGCGGGGATCACCCTGTAGTTGTGCTGAAATGATTCTTTGTTTTAGATAGAATTTAGGTGGGTAAAAGTGCCATAATGCTTTTTCCACAGAAAAAACAAACCTTGCCTGTCTATGTGCTGATACTTTTTGTAAAATTGCCTGGAAATAATTGATGTGCTGCTCTGTGGTGTTATAGTTTGAGTTCTGTAGTGATATATATAGATATATATATATATATAATCGGCTTATAGTTTATATCCATGGTATAGAGGAACATGTGGTATATATTGTATATAGTATGGTGGGGCGATGGTGTTTCTCTCTGGCAGTGTGATTGTATATCTATAATTTTCGTGGGATCATTTTCTCAACTTTTTTAGGCTTTCTTATTTTGGAAACTGCCTCACATTCCAGTTTAGCACGAAATAGAAGGGCGGTGGCTGTCATTATAGCCTGACAGTGAGGTATTATTACCCTGAGATTGCTCCTGACGACGTCCAGTGTATTTCAGCAGTTGATTTGAGCTGTGTCTCCCAATGCCTCGTACTCTTTGACGTTACATATTTTGTACAATCCCCCCCCCTCCCCAATTTTCATTTTTATATACGGATTTTTTTGTCATTTTATGGTGTTCAATATAGAAAATGCCCAGTCATAAAATGTATGTATCCAACAAGTATCCGTTACTGAAGCTGAGTTAACTAAAGGGTATTCCATCTGGGCATTTGCATTTAATAAAATTCATTTGACCTGAGTCCTGTCTGGTGTGCTGGGGCTATGGCCCGGGTGACACAGAAAGGTTCGACACCACTGGTTTAGGGGATTGCTGTGGCCATTTCACGCTTACTAAAGTACAGCACTGTGCATTGTTAGGAGCCACACTTATATTGTAGCTCAAACCCATTTACTTGAATAAGACTAGCTTTAAAACAGGCCACATGACCACTGAGGTGATGGTGTGTGACTACCTCTGAAGTGTAATTGGTTAGTTAATTAGTGCACTGAAGGATAAGAAGAGCGGGACTTGTTAGAATGGATGCTGGTAGTACAGGTTAACAACAGACGACCGACAGAATGAAGAGTTAGTGTTTTATACGAGAGAGAGAGAGAGGAGAGAGAAAGGGCGAACCCACATTTATATACTGTATTCAGGGTACAGCGGTCACCGGGTTACATACAAAGTATGTTTTTTACTTTTGACTTAAGTTGAACTTTTGTATGTTTTAAGTCGGAACAGGTATATTTTATAATTGTAGCTCAGACAGGATTTGATTTTGCCCCAATGACAATTGGATTTCAACTTTTTGCTGTCATGGGAACAAGGATTATCAATAAAATTTCATTACAGAGTCTTAAAGCTGATCATCGCAGTAATAGCATCTAGAGGCTTCACCAGAGATCATGACCACAGAGGTCTGCCTGGTAGTTGGGAGTCCTTGACGGGGACTACCTTACTACAACACACACTGAAAATGGATTCGCTTGGCAAGGCTTCTATATTTCAGGGAACACTTCCAAGGTGTTTTTTTTTTTTTTATTGAAGATCATCACAAATCCCTAATAAGGTGCGCTCAACTACTCTCCTTGACACTTTCATAAAAAGAAGAAAAAAAAAGTCAAAACAGGGCATCAAAAAGGAACATCTCCATCTAGAGGGCAAAATGTTCTGCGCTGTCCCTGCAGCACTACCCTGTTATCAGGGACTAGCCGCACCAACTTTAGGTTATCTTTTCACTGAGCACAATGACTGGGCTGTTATCCAGTACCGTTCTATGCCCCATAGGTGAACTGCTCCCAATTTACTACATTGAATTTGGTTTACATTCTGGCACCAAGAAAAAGTCTTGTGCAATGCGTGATAAAGCCTATAGGGAGGAAAAGCGCTTAAACTGTTTGTATAATTATTAACAACGCACCAAATGGCACATGCTATGTAGAACTCTCGTGGTTCTTTATAAACTTTTAGTATTGTTGTCTGGAAGACAGCACACATTAGAAAATATAACACTGGCCCGTGCCTGCCTTGTAACGCACAGATAACCTGAATACAGGGGAGACGCTGTTTTTCTAAACGGTTTTCTCACCCAATTCATCATGAAAAACAAAGTTCTCATTGACAAGCTCCTGATTGCACAAGTAGGAGCCACCAATTTCACGTGGAAAGTGACTGGACTGGTTTTACCTATAATGTATCCAAATAAAGCAACTTACCAGGTAACATAAGCAAACAAGCGTGGACTAGTTCTACATAGTAATAAACCGAGAGACGCTGAGCATAAACAATCTGCTCCTCAATGTAAACTGCTGTGATCTGGAAAAAAGTCAGGCGTGGGGGGTACTCCATAGAAACATCACCCTCCGCCGGTGTTTTGGGTTAATTTAACGCGAAACACCGGCGGCTCGTTCCCGATCGCAGGCGTTTCCATAGAAACACTGATGCGATCGGGCCGAGGCCCGCCCCAGTGGGCGCGACTTTGTCTGCGTTTGCAAGCGCAGACAAAGCGCCACGTATGGCGCCGGCCTAATCGTTTGCTTGATTTGAATACTCCTAACTACTTTTTACTGAGGGTGCGTTCACACGTTGCAGTTAAAACTGCATCGCAATTAGTTTTGAGGTGGTTTTAGGTGCAGTTTTGCCAATTTCATAGGTGAAAGACATGATCTGAATGGGTGAATGTGATTTTGAAGGAGAAAGCTGTTCCACAAATGTCATTCACCTGTTGATTTGATGTCTTTTACAAATGAGAAATGCCACCTAAAACCAGTCCAAAACTCATTGGGGGACATTTACTATGGTGTTTCCGCCAGTTTTGTGGCGCTGTCACCGCATCTTCTGCTCTCCTACCTATTTATTAGCTGTCGGGGACCGAAAAAATGACTTTTTCCGTCTGCTCCGACTCTTCTCCGAAAAGGGGCGTGGCTTTGGCGGAGTGGAAACTCAGAATTAATATGTGTTGCAGCCCTTTTTGGGCGCTGTAAACTGGCGTAAAGTAGACCAAAAGAAAACTGGTCTAGAGGGACTGTTGGACACATTTCTGGTGCTCGGGACAGATTTTGGTCCCAGGGACAGAAAATGGTCTCGGGGACAGAAAATGGTCGAGGGGACAGAAAGGGGGAACAAATGGTCTCGGGGACAGAAAGTCTCTTGCACGCTCTACAATATTAAATGTGTGTCTTCTTCGAGAGCAGGTCGGTAACAAAGCCAGCAGACACCGACACTTTATGTAAATGCCCCATGCGATGCAGTTTAACTGCAACATGTGACCGCCCCTTAGGGTGAAGACACACATGGCGTTTTGGGCCGTTTTACTAAGTGAGTTTCAGATCGTTAAAAACGCATATGCGTTAAAAAACGCACCCGTTTTTTAAAAAACGCATGCCGTTTTTGTCTGTTTTTCCGAAGTTGCGCAATGAAAAACTGACACAAACTATGCGTTTTTAACGCATGCGTTTTAACGATCTGAAAACGACTTAGTAAAAACGGCCAAAAACGCCATGTGTCTTCACCCTTAGGGCGCGTTCACACGTTGCGTTTTGGTTGCGTTTTCATTGCGTTTGAAACGCTATACAACAGTTGAGTTGAGGTAATTTGCCTAATTACATACCGTTACGTTGTAAACGCAATGTTAACGCATGCGTTAACAAAACGCATGTGTTAACGCTTTGTTAACGCATGTGTTAACATCGCGTTTACGATGCGTTTTGAAAACGGAAACGTTTACAGTGCTGTAATTAGGCAAATCACCTCTCCTCAGCTGTTGTATATGCGTTTCAAACGCAATGAAAACGCAGGTCAAAACGCAACGTGTGAACGCGCCCGGACATTCCATCCAGCACACGCTGCATGTGTGATGCAGGTTGAACCCACTCACGCAGGATGCGTCGTGTCGTGCGTTGCATTTCCACAGGCTTCGGCCTTGATCACATGCTGAGGTTACATTGCAGAAGCAGTGGAAACGCAATGTAACCTTAGCATGTGATCAAGGCTGAAGCCAGTGGAATGCGTCAAAAACGCAACGCATGACGCGACACAACACATCGTGTGAATGCGCCCTAAGGGGCCTTACTTTTTTCCTTCAAGTATCTTCTCTAAGACAGTCTGCAGCGGAGATTTCAATCACAGCAGAAAGCAGCTGAACGGTTCTGTCTTGCACCAAGCGTCCACAACAGTATTGACCTGCTGCGGTTTCTAAAACTGCAGAGGAATTCATTTTTCCACTGCTTTTTTTTCTGCAGTAGACAAATAGGATTGTATAGATGCTATTCACTACTAGTGTCATCACCAGTGATTCCACTACAGCTAAACCCTCAGAAATTCCACCATCTTGGCCTAAATAACACAGACTACTGTACTGTATTTTCTCTCTGAGAGACTAGAGACCTAAAGGAAAAGCTCTATCTTTGTTAACATTGAAAGACAAGTCTTTTGTCTATTAGAAGTTAAACTGTTTTCTTTCCATTTCTCTTATCCTCAGCTCATAGATCAGCACAACTGAAACGGTAGTGTGAACATGCCCATAACAACTACAACTGGTTCTCATCTTCTGATTGTCAATATTGGCATCAAATCTGCGGCCATTGCAGAGTCTGTGCCATTGGGCATAAGGTGGTAATCAGCATGAGAAACCCATATATTTAGGTAATATCTATATAATGCAGGAACAAATAATATTTTCTACAACGTAATGCACTGAATACAGATGAGGCTAATGGAAACTAATGAGATCTGTGAATAGGTAAGGCCATTGATCATCCTGCTGTCTCCACAGCCCCCCCTCCCAGACTGCCCTGTGTCTGCACAGATAATAGAACAGAGGCTTGTCAGCTCTGTCCGTGTCGATAAAGTTATTTTATGTCTGGCTGGAGAGACCGTCGGCGCATGCGCTAGAGAGCCTCCTGGCCCCGACTCTGTTGCCGCTGTATTTCCAGAGGCTCCGCTCTTCACACCGATCGCGCACTAGAAGCAAGAGACTGGCGGCCACGGCGAGTACCTCCCCGTCCTCCTCCTCTTCCTCCTCCCCACAGCGGAATCCCGGAGGAGTGCGGGCTCCGTGCAGAAACATCCTGAGTAGCGTCAGGAGCGAGAACGCGCGTGTGCGCGCCCCGGGGAGAGCTGGTGAGTGTTACGATGCCCTATAGATAGATATGGCCCGGGGGTGGCCTAACCGTTCCTGAACTGGCTTCTATGTACGAGCTATTGACTCCTTGGTGGTGGCTACTAATCGCCCTAAACTCAAGCAAAGGCTGATGATCCCCACCGGTGGGACCTACATTATCCTGTAACCCAGACTGATGGCTTTAGTGTTGCCCCTACTTTGCACCTCCATAGCCCCCTTCCCCTATAGAGGTTCATGGACTCCGGAGTGTGCCCCTCCCATGTAAGGTTTGGCCTCTTCACACAAATATTTGCAAAGACTGTTTATGTGTCTATAAGTGTAAACATGGATCACCCACTACATGGGTGGTGAGGGCTTTCAGCTGTGGCATAGTAAGGTTGGCACACCCTTGTGCAGTGTGTTTATGTCTGTCTTTACTTAATATTTGACATCATAGATCCCCAGTTGCGCCCTGCAGTGATTTTACATTCTTGTAGCCATTCCTGATTTACCTATATACACACACTGCATGTTTGATGTATATAGATTGGCTCATGTTTATATATAGACTTGTGCGTGTGTATATATAAGCTACATGACTCACACTGTATATATAAGAAGGGGGCTGTGTCCATGTAAACATGTCTACATATATACACATCTATAGCACCATGGGATGGCACATCCACCCACTTATTACCTTCATCCGCTGCTTGCTGTGTGAGAGGAGCGCCCTCCTAATCACTGGTTAGTCCATCTGTCTATATGTTCTGTTTTATGTTATCTTTGCTCTTTTCTATCTGAGGATGATGTGATTATTGTGTTGGACTTACACAGCCAAGTAGTGGAAATGTACTCAATCGGAGAGGGGAGGAAATCTACGGTAAACTCTTCTGGAAGTGAAATATCTTCTAAAAGTGAATATAGTCTGGAAGAACCATACCCATTAGATGGGTACATTCTGCTGACTTGCATATAATCTGTGTGGCCTCCTTAAAGTGTGACAATGTGTCTAGTGGACAAGTAGATTGAAGCTACATTTGCCAGCAAGACCTGACAGTATTCATTCTGTAACGGCCTCACACTTGTCCATCATATCACACACAAATTGTGAACAGTTTATTTTTACATAAGTCCTCATCTTGCTCTGCTCAGAAAATCCTAATGGATACTATTTGGATATTACCCACTGGTTCCTATGGGCAAATGGCTTTATTTCCAAAATAGTCTTGTATGAACAAAAACTCTTAAGTTTTCTTTAAGAATTGGAGTTTTAAACCACTAGTTGTGAATATAAGGCTCCATGCACACAGTTTGCACTGACCGGACCAGGGTGTAGATATGTTCGTCTGGAGAGGTGAGTACTGCTCACCCCTCTCTTCTCCATAGGGACACATGCAAGCCGTCTTTACAGGAAAATTTACAGCATGCTCTATCTTTTACCTGTCTACAGTACGGTATGGCCAGGAGCCATGGGCATCTGAAATAATTATAATTTGTGGCCAGATATATCTGATCAGGTTGAACTTGCTCTACATAGTGTCCCATATAGCCTTTAAATATCCTGGTAGAGATTTATAAAAACTAACATAGTGAAGTTAGAGGAATTTGTCTGCAGCAACAGTAAGGTCACAGGAAAATGAGAGCTGGACTCTCTCCTCTCTTCCATAGCGATATTCTGATTTGTTAATGACTGTGTTCTTTGTATATCATATAAAGTTATTTATTCCTATTTTTATTTGTTTACCCCTATAGCAAACTACGTCCCTGGAATGATGGCAGATGCAGTTCACTACATACACCTGCAGAATTTTAGTAAGTCTCTTTTGGAGACTCTAAATGCTCAGCGTCTTGGAGGTCATTTCTGTGATGTTACCGTCCACATCCATGATGCAACCCTTCGGGCCCACCGCTGTGTACTGGCTGCAGGAAGCCCATTCTTCCATGACAAGCTTCTTCTTGGCTACTCCGAGATTGAGGTTCCACCGGTTGTCCCTACCCAGGTGGTTCAGCAGCTGGTGGAGTTTATGTACAGTGGATCACTGGTCGTAGCACAGTCAGAAGCTCTGCAGATTCTGACAGCGGCAAGTATTTTACAGATTAAAACAGTCATCGATGAGTGCACACAGATAATATCTCAAAGCAGAGCGAACAAACCAGTGTCTATGGCTGGAACAATGGCGTCTTGTGGAACACAAAGCAGATCTTCCATAAACAAAATTCAAGAGCAGCCCAACAAGGAGGCTGACTGCCCCTCAGCTATTGGCTTGAGGGATGCCACCTGTTCTTTACCGTCTTCCATGAGATCTAATGAGTTGGAGATGATGTCCCAGATGGGGGCTGTTGGTGAAGCACCCAAACTATTGTGTGCTTCTGAAGTACGGTACAAGTTAAGGGACATGTTGTCAGCACAACAGAGACAGCTGCCAGAAGTAAGGGAGATGGTGCCTGAAGTGGAACATGTTTCTGATGGCGAAAGTATATCTACTGCTTACTTACCACAAGCGGAGGTTCCACAGAGCTGCCATAGCCGCAAGCAACGTCAGCCTGTGCGTCTCCAGCTCTCCGATAATGTTCCAGTCATCATTAAAGATGAGGACGAAGAAGAGGAGGAGCCTGAAGATAATAATGGCAAAGATGACAATGAAGATGAGAAGGGAGGTGGCGTGTTCAGCGAGTGTAGTGGTGGCTTCACCAGCTGTGGTGAAAATGATAAAAGCAGAAGCCCTGATGATAAGTTACGGAGTTCTGGCAATGCACGGAAAGACTCCACAGGCCAGATAGAATTTTCATCCGAGGGGCAGGATTTCTTCTCTAACCAGGACGTGTTCTCAGAATCCTTTATTCCTCCTTGGCAAAGTGAAGAGAACCTTTCAGAAGGTAACAGGGAGAATTCAATTGACAACACTGACAAGTTCCGCTCTGACTGCAGTATGGATGGCTCCAGCCTGAGGAATTTGGCTGTAGTTGCTGGTTCTGATTTCAAGTCAAGTCCACCCTTTAATGCAAGGGTTGCCGAACCAAGGGTACTGCCTTTTGTGGCCTCAGTCCTTCCTAGAGACATTAAGAATTCAGTCTCTGGAGCGGTGGCGACCAGCTCATCCAGCATCTTCCAATTCCACCTGACTCATCCCAGTCAGAATCAGCCAGGAGTCACACAGGGCTACTTCAGTGTCCAGCAAGACAATGCAAGTAATGTGGTTCAAATGAACTCTAATATGGTCCCAGGAAACTTGCAGAATGACCAAACACAGCGCCCTGGGCCTTCCCGCAACCCAGAGCCTTCCTATGTATGCAGCCACTGCCAGAAAACTTTCAGTTCTAGAAAAAATTACACCAAACACATGTTCATCCATTCGGGTAAGAGATTTTAAATTAAATGAACTATTTCTAATGAGAATATTGTTTAAGTACAATAACCTTTCTTCTACAAAATGTAAAATAATATAGGGGACAATATCATCATAGTTTTGTCAAACAAGGGCCCTATTCTAGTAGTAGTTTATTTTTGAATATAGGAGCAGTATCATTGTACAAGGAAAAGAGTATTATGGAAGTACATGAGCCGTCAGTATTGCAGTGTTAAAGTAGTTATATCTGTATATAGAGGGCAGTATTATAGTAGTTATATTTTTGTACATAGGGGGCAGTATTATAGCAGTTATATTCTTGTACATAGAGGGCAGTATTATAGCAGTTATATTCCTGTATATAGAGGGCAGTATTATAGTAGTTATATTCTTGTACATAGGGGGGCAGTATTATAGCAGTTGTATTCTTGTACATACCTTCTTAGCTTTGCATTAGATTGTACCGGTGGATCACCCTGTAGTTGTGCCTGAAATGATTCTTTGTTTTAGATAGAATTTAGGTGGGTAAAAGTGCCATAATGCTTTCCCACAGAAAAAACCCTTGCCCTGTTCTATGCTGCTGATACTTTTTGTAAAATGTGCCTGGAAATAATTGATGTGCTGCTGTGTTGTGTATAGTTTGAGTTCTGTAGTGTATAATATATATTCGGCTTATAGTTTATATCCATGGTATAGAGGAACATGTGGTATATATTGTATATAGTATGGCAGTGGGGCGATGGTGTTCTCTCTTGGCAGCTGTGATTGTACTATCTATATTTATCCGTCGGGATCATTTTCTCAACTTTTTTAGGCTTTCTTATTTTGGAAACTGCTCAAATTCCAGTTTAGCACTGAAATAGAAGGGGGCTGGCTGTCATATATAGCCTGACAGTGAGGTATTATTACCCTGAGATTGCTGTCTGACGTCAGTGTATTTCAGCAGTTGATTTGAGCTGTGTCTCCCAATGCTCTAGTCCTCTTTGACGTTACATATTTTTGTACAATCCCCCCCCCCTCCCCCAATTTTCATTTTTATATACGGATTTTTTTTGTCCATTTTATGTGTTCAATATAGAAAATGCCCAGTCATAAAAATGTATGTATCCAACAAGTATCCGTTACTTGAAGCTGAGTTAACTTAAAGGGGTATTCCCATCTGGGCATTTGCATTTAATAAAATTCATTTGCCATTGAGTCCTGTCTGGTGTGCTGGGGCTATGGCCCGGGTGCACACAGAAAGGTTCGACACCACTGGTTTAGGGGATTGCTGTGGCCTCTTCACTGCTTACTAAGTACAGCACTGTGCATTGTATAGTAGCCACACTTTATATTGTAGCTCAAACCCATTTACTTGAATAAGACTAAGCTTTAAACAGGCCACATGACCACTGAGTGTGATGTGACTACCTCTGAAGTGTAATTGGTTAGTAAATTAGTGCACTGGGAAGGCATAGAAGAGCGGGACTGTTAGTAATGGATGCTGGTAGTACAGGTAACACACAGACGGACCGACAGAATGAAGAGTTATGTAGTTTTATACGTAGAGAGAGAGAGAGAGAGAGAGCTGGGAGGCCATTTATATTACTGTATTCAGGGTACAGGCGGTCACCGGGTTACATACAAAGTATGTTCTTTACTTTTGTACTTAAGTTGACTTTTTGTATGTAAGTCGGAACAGGTATATTTTATAATTGTAGCTCCAGACAGGATTTGATTTTGCCCCAATGACAATTGGATTTTCAACATTTTTGCTGTCATGGGAACAAGGATTATCAATAAAATTTCATTACAGACGTCTTAAAGCTGATCATCGCAGTAATAGCATCTAGAGCGCTTCACCAGAGATCAGTGACCACAGAGGTCTGCCTGTAAGTTGGGAGTCCTTGGATCGGGGACTACCTGTACATACAACACACTGAAAATGGATTTCGCTTTGCAAGGCTTCTAATATTTCAGGGAACACTTCCAAGGTTTTTTTTTTTTTTTTATTGAAGATCATCAAAATCCCTAATAAGGTGCGCTCAACATAACTTCTCCTTGACACTTTCATAAAAAGAAGAAAAAAAAAGTCAAACCGTGCATCAAAAAAGGAACCATCTCCATCTAGAGGCAATGTCTGCGCCTGTCCCTTCAGCACTACCCCTGTTATCAGGGACTAGCCTGTACCAATCTCTAGGGTTATCTCTTCACTGAGCACAATGACTGGGCTGCTTATCAGTACCGTCTTATGCCCCATAGGGTGAACTGCTCCCAATTTACTACATTGAATTTGGTTTACATTTCTGGCACCAAGAAAACGTCTTGTGCAATGCGTGATAAAGCCTAATGGGGAGGAAAAGCGCTTAACTGTTCTGTATAATTATACAACCGCACAAATGGCAATTGCCTTATGTAGAACTCTCGCTGGTCTCTTTATAAACTTTTAGGATTGTTGTCTGGAAGACAGTCACCATTAGAAAATATAACTGCACCTGCCTGTGCCTGCTGTAACGTCACAGATACAGGGGGGACACTGTTTTTCTAAACGCTTTTCCTCCCAATTCATCAGAAGACAAAGTTCTCATTGACAAGCTTCTGATTGCAAGTAGTAGCCACCAATTTCACTGGAAAGTGACTGGACTGGTTTTACCTATAATGTATCCAAAATAAAGCAACTTACCAGGTAACATAAGCAAACAAGCCTGGGACTAGTCTATCACTATAATAAACCGGAGACTGAGCAATAAACAATCTCTCCTCAATGTAAAGTGGTGTGATCTGGAAAAAATCCAGGTGGGGGTATCATAACATCACCCTGTGGACAGGGGCATGGGGGGTGGGGAGGGTTCTAGGTGACCACGTTGTATAGACAGATCCATCCAAAAAGACTATTTACTCACAGCTTAATGAAATGTAAGGCCACATGCAAACGGCCTATGTTTTCAGTTACTTACCAATAACTGTGCTGTCCGTGAATAGCAAGCAAAAATCCTGTGAGGTGGATATATTGCAATTGTGCATTTTTGACAATTTATACAAAGGGACCATACACCACAAGGCCCATCAGCAAGTAATGACTGTACAAAATTTCCCAAGCCCATAACAAGGTAATACAATGTGTGAACTATCGCACAAGGCTGGTGTACATAAAGCCCTAAGCAGTAAGCCAAACAGAACCCTTCTCGTATAGATACAAATATGTAACTTCCCAGGGGCTTCTTTTTTATACTTTGAGGGTTATCTGAGGGAATTTGTCTTCAGTTTTGTAAAGCTGTAACCCTGGAGACCTGTGAAACCATAGTTTTTTATGTGGTGTTAGAAATGGCAGTTGATTCCAGGATTGTAGCTGGACTTGCTGCACTGGTATATGAGATCTCTTCCCTGGACACAGAACAATCCCTCCCACTGAGTAACTGCTGTAGTAAAACAGTCTCCTGCAGCAGAGACTCTGAGCAGGAGGGGCTGTGTTGTGTTTAATGAAGAAATCTCTCACACCATGAAATCTTTCTATGGTGATGGCTTTTCTGGACTGTTACCTAAAACTGCACAACTTTGTATGGTCAAAACCGCTTTACAGTTCCCTAATGAATTGTCAGCTGCCAGTGGGATCAGTGATGGTTTACAGAAGCCCCTAAACGGTCGCCATGGGGTTTAAACTTTTCTGTGCTGACGATAAATAATTCAGAGGGATAAACATCCTGTTCGATCGGCCACATACAGGGAGGTGGACAACCCTCCTCCCCCGCCGCCGCCCCCCCGCCCCCCCCCCCTCCCTATACTACACGCCAAAGATTCTAGTAAATCCTTTCCATTCATGCTTTCAGCCAGCAAAAGCTGTTTAAGTTCTTGAACATAAATGTTTGTAAAATGATCCCCCGGAAACTTGACTATAGGAGCTGAAAAAAAGACAAAAGATCTAACCTGTGGTGTACTCAGACTCTGAATGCAACTTGTAGTGTAAAATATTGTGCTTGTTATGGATCCATGTTTCCTGTTCTATGGTGTACACCTTGTTAGTGCCGCAGTTTTGTTATGGTTGCATCCCAGATGTCTAGAAATGTATAAAGCCTTTAGGTTGTGTGTGTTACTTCAAATATGAAGGATACGATGGTTGTATTTCCTGTAGAAAAATATAATGTGAAAACCTAACTTGTTTAACGTGAGTTTTTATTTCAATTTTTTAAAGTAAATCTACCATCAAAATAAAGCATAATAAACCAGGGACACTTACTCATAGATCCAGCACTGTGACTGTGGTAATCGTCTTACATTATCCATGGCCTCCTTCCTTTTTAAATCAACTTTTAAAATGATGCTAATCAGTCATAAAGGCTATGGGTGTATTATTGGATCCCTTCTGTGCTGCAGATTCACAGGCTATTACATGATGAAGAAGCACTCCTGCACTCCCGCTGTTTTCTCACTGCTGCTGAGATTACAGGAAGTGCAGGGGAGAGGACGACACTGAGACATTTTGCGAATCCAGAGCACAGAGGGCTTCTGTAGCACCCCAGAGCCCTTCTGGCTTAAAAGTTGATTTTTTTTTTTGTTGGATTCCGTTTGAATTTATTGAACTGAATGGTGATACAAATATCCAGTTTATAATTAACTATTTGATCTTGCCCTCTCGCAGGTGAAAAGCCCCATCAATGTAGCATCTGCTGGAGATCTTTCTCGCTACGGGATTACCTGCTGAAACACATGGTGACCCACACTGGTGTCCGTGCTTTCCAGTGCTCCATTTGCTGCAAGCGCTTCACTCAGAAGAGCTCATTGAACGTCCACATGCGCACTCATCGACCTGAGCGCTTCCAGTGCTGCTTCTGCAATAAGTACTTTTCCCACCGTACGCTACTAGAGCGACACATTGCCACTCACACCGCCTGATCAGTGAACCTCATTGTCATAGTTTTATTTGCAATGTCTAATCCCATGGGGCTTCAGCTTCCCAATGGATGGGTTTAGAGCCAGGGGCCAATCTTGCGAAAAGCCAAGATCTATTCATATAACTCGCTGTTCTGAAGGACCTCTGTTATCGTAGAGTTTTTTTTTAAGACTTTTCATAAAACTGCAAAGCACTTATCACACAGAATCCAAAGGCAACTTCATCAGAAAAAGGAAACTCATAAGAGGTGGAAAATCGAGATCTTGTCCTACCTGCAGCGGTCAAATAGAGGTCATGAACATTGAGTTTTGGTACAGACGGCCAATGGTCTGTATGCCAGTAAGCATGGAGGAACATCACTTGACCTTATCCAGGCTGGTGGACCAGCATTCCAAGAATAACATCAATTCTATGTTGTTCCTTAGACCAGAAAAGCTCTGGATATTGACAGTGAAGGATAACTGTTCCCTTTTGGAACATGAGCTTTGTTGTTTTCATACCTATTGGGGACCCATGCATTGGACTTTAGAACAGTATTGCTATTTAACTAGAGTATAAAGTGGAAGTGTTCCCTTAAAAGGGTTCTCCGGGACCATGGTTGTAAGGGTCAGTTGGAATGTGACTTATGAAGGTACGTCCATACTTGCTTGGGCAATAGAGGTTGTGTTCATCATCACCACTTTATTCCCTTAGTAGGTACGTCGTAGGTCTAATTCTGGAAGACCCTATTTTCTACTGCCATATGCTGTGTTCCTGGAGACCCCTAAACCCTGAGGTCCTAGATATGGAAGATGATGATATTTAAGGGTGGACGTTAGAATCCAACTTCCATACCAACGACCAGAACATGGTTCCCATTTGGTCTACCCAACTTGCACAATAGCACCTCCTACTGCAACTATAAGGTTACAACAACAAGGTGGTGAATAGTGTCCCCTAGTACACGAGGTTACTAATGGAGGAATGAAGACCTGGGACACTAGCGATTTCTAGGTTATGCGTCTTGTATATAGTCTATTTAACCACCTTATATAATGTTTGTATTTATGAAGAAGTGTGTGATGTGTGTCAGCTGCGTGTTTTACATGTGTGCATATGTGTATTATCTTGTCACCTGCTTTTTTGGACGTCACATCAATGGTATTTATAAGACTTGTTTCTTATATGGCATGAATATAATAATGATGTCTTTTTGTTTTGTTTTTTAACTTAATTATTGTTAACACCAAAAAATAATTTTTTATGTCCTTGTCCCCAGTACCCGGGGGTGGTTTTTAAAAAGTGGTATTTGCACTATTCTTTAGCGAAGTGTCTCGCTTCATGCTGTTACATTTCTGCCAAATTTTAATTGAAATAATGTTCTCTAGGTATGAGAGTACCTACTTTTATATTTTCATCACCTATCACCCAAGCACAGTCTGTAAGATGCTCCTGAAATGTCTCTAAGTTTAATAAGTTTTTATCATCAAATGACCCAGATTGCTTCAGTACTAGTGAATTGGTCTTGGGTTATCCAATGGCCACCTCAGTCAGGAGGTTTTTCCACTACCCATAGGGGTTCTCTGGACAAGTCATATATTGTCTTATCACCTATAGGCGATAGTACAGAGGTGGCTTCCCTTTTCCCGAAGAACTGTTTTACATGGTTTTTCCTGGATGAATTTCCATGTAGGGGAAGCAAAGCCTTCTGTGAGGCACCTTTTATTCTGCTACTAGAGGAGCCATGTGCCCTGAGAAAGTTCATGTCTAGAGAAACCCTAGAAATCTGTGTGAACCAAGTGTAACGGACTCGTATTAGAAATGAGTCGGCTGTTCACACATTTCATCATGTTGAAACCTTTCTGTTCCCAATAATGCAGTTGTCTTTCAGATGTACTATATAATGTACAATTTTTACACATGACAGATCAGTTGTGGCGGGTCTATCGGCCATTTTCACAATAATTCTAGATATTTTTTCCGAATGGACAGAAATGAGTCACATGTAAAAGCAGCCTTGGCAAGTTGTTGGAGTTCGTACTTGTGATAAACATTTATCCTGCTTCCTCTGGGGTGTATTCCAAGAGGAAGGGTCCAAGCGAAGCACTAAATGTATTATGACGCTTTACAGGCATTGATGCTTCTGCATGGAGACCTTCTTCTTTAATTTGAGTTTTGGAAAGTCCTTCATGCCGAAATGTTATGTGTTTTACAATAAAACTTAGACGCATTTGGTGATGCTTAGGACTCTTCTTGTATTTGACCTAATGACCCCTCATGCCACCTTTACCAAATAGGCTGAATGGCTGAGATGGCTTTCCTGGGAGTGTCTTCTAACCTGTTCATGGCATTGCTGATTTCCCCCAAATGTGTCATTTTAACTGCTTTATTGTCTCACTTCACAAGATCTGTGTGTTTAAGTGTCTATATAAAGCAATAACCTCTGTGAACATCTACTCGGGCAAATGTTTAGAAAGCCTGGAGGTAAAACCTAAGTGTTGATTTGTCAGCTGATGTGTTGCACTAAGCCTCGTTCTTTCCTGAGTCTTACACCTCTATGTAGTCTGCATCCACAGCAGCCTTACCACACTAGGGATAGGGAGAGGCAGGGGGCTTCCCCGTGGATACATTGGACTCATAAACTTTGTCTGCTGCAATTTTTTTTTAGTTCTATTACTCACTAAATAGCTCACTAGTAGCACGGTATAGGTGGGGCGCTTGACCATGTCCCAAAGCTGCACATAGCGACATGTCACAAGAGAAGATGACTAAATGGTGTCTGTTTCCTTATATAGCTTCAGTTTTGTACCTAATCATTTATAATACACAGTTTTCTAAATGCTTTTTTTTTTTGTACCGGTCTTAAATTTATCTCAGCATCCGGCCATACTGCAGTCACATCCAGGGCTGCAATCGTAATCCTTTAGTTTATTGCTCATAAGCGGTGGTATTTCCGGTCATGGAAATACCACCACCTAAGAGCAAGGGACAGAAGGATTGGATCATAAGGGGGGTGGGGAGGGAGAATGTTGCAACCCTCACATGAACAGAGCAACTGCTCACCTATGAGCCTGCAGCTCTATGCACTATGGCGCTTACCCACTTGCCCACACTTACCATAGAGCACAGACAACGGACTGACACTTTCAATTCGGCTCGGTTGTGGGCTTCTAGTCTAACACTATTTATACAGTTTACACAGGGGGCTACAATCCATGCCTCTAAAGACTACATGATTCAAAACTTTCTCACTTTCAAAAGGCAACTACCACCAGGATGAAGTATTGTAAACCAAGCACTGATATAGTGGTGTGTTCACCCTCTGGCAGGATCTGCTCCTCTTTTAGCTTCCTATGTCCTGTTTTTTTTTTTTTTTTTAAATAAACACTTTAAAAATTATGTAAATGAGCTTAAGGGGCTCCACAGGTGTTAATGGAGCACCTCAGACTTATTTGCATAATTTTTAAAGCCTTTGTTTCTTAAGAACAAGGGCACCAGAAGCTGTGAGAGGGGACAGACACCAGTATGTCATTGTGCTTGGTTTACAATGCTTCGTCCTGGTGGTACGTTTCCTTTAAAAGACTTGCACACTGCATTGCTCCTGTACAGTTAAAATTTGCACAGGGAAAGCCGCCAGCATGTACGTTTAATAAGCCAATAGGCCCCAATCAACAGACAGGTATGGTGATATAATTTTTAAATTTTTTTACATTTTGTTTTACAAGTTTAATGTGGAAATTTTTGTAAAGCTTTTAGTAAATTATTGTTGCATGGGGGCCAAGCGCTTACTGTTTAGTGACTTCAGTCACTATTGAGATTACACACTATTGAGATCAGCATTCTTTCAACACACACAATATATATAATATTTATAGACAAATAGACTTACACCTATTATATATTTACAGTGACTAAGTGTACTTACTAAGTGAGCAAGTTATGGGTTTTGCATTGGGGCAATGTGAAGTGTGTTTGTAAGCAAAGTGCTGATGGATTCCATGCCCGAAAAGTGTTGTAGAAGCCCCAAAATAATTGCAATTGCTACTGAACTGCAATCAATTGCGATTGTTACCCTCTTAACGCCAAGGGGCGCAGCTGGCAGGATGATTGGATGGGATGTTCCTGCACACTCGCTGCAGACGGCAAACTTTTACATGAGAAAATTTGCTTGCTGCGCATATTTCAATGCCAGGTAGAACCTGGTATAGAAATAAACTATGTGCAGCCTGGCCCGCAGATCCATCAAGAGACAGGATTTATTCATATCACATCATACAAATCTCCCCCATGTTCTAGTCACAAAGAAGCTTTGGATGTGACTAAAGTATGAGGCAGTAACAGTACAAGTGCAGTTAAAGGGTTTGTCCACTGTCAGCAAATAATTGATATGGTTTGTGTAATGAAAAGTTCCACAATTTTCCAATATACCTTCTGTATCAATTCCTCATGGTTTCCTAGATCTCTGCTTGCTGACCTTCAGCAGGAAGCTTCATTGTTTACACAAAGCTCTGATTACGACCAGTGATATAACGAGCCGTGCACCTGTGTGACATCACATGACCATGGACCTAATTTTATCTGCAGGAATAAAAATAGAAACCGTGAGAAATTGATATACATTTTTCCAATACAGGCGGTCCCCTACTTAAGAACACTCGACTTACATACGACCCCTAGTTACAAACGGACCCCTGGATTTTGATAATTTATTCTACTTTAGTCCTAGGCTGTAATAAACAGCTGTAACAGTTATCAAATGTGTCTGCAATGAAGATTTATTGTTAATCCTGATTCTTATGACAACCCAACATTTTTAAAATCCAATTGCCACAGAGACCAAAAAAGTTCTGGCTGGGATTACAATGATAAAATATACAGTTCCGATTTACATACAAATTCAACTTAAGAACAAACCTACACACCCTATCTTGTATGTAACCCGGGGACTTCCTGTATTACAAACCATATGAACGGTGGATAACCCCTTTACGTATTTCAGATGTCACCAGCCTTCGTACCAACAAGTGAGTCACTGCAACACAAATAACCCCTAAGACGCTTGCTAATTCATTTCATTGTATTCAAACTGTATGTATTTTCCATGTTAATTGTCCATACTGAGTTTCATGTTTCTATTGCACATATAATTTTTACAAATAATGTAGCGTTATATATTGTTCATGTGTTGTTGCATGTTAACATTTTTTCTTATTAAAAAATTTTGATTGAACTGGGTTCATTTTTTTAATTTTTTTTTTTTTTTACTCAACCTGATACAGAAGTCAAGCCTTTCATCATCTGCAGAGAAGAGAGCATCTAAAAACAATTCTCCACAAAGAAGCCCCAAGTTTGGTGCCCACACGTATTAAAAACACAACAGTTTAGCTTTGGCCTTTGAGCATCAGCTACAGCTTGACAGTGATGTCTCCTACTGTTCACAAGTTGAGTTATCACCTGGTGAGGTGGCATCATGCTGAATTTGATAGGTGGCCCCCAGGTAATTTGAGGTTCTAGGTAGAGAGTTATGATCCTCTATACAGAAATATCAGTTGGGTAGTCGTGCCGGCCACTTCAAGTTCCCCAATCTCCAGTAGCCATTCCCTGATGCAACCTTTAATGAGCAGTTGTATTGTCATCCATGAAGATGGAAGTAGACCTGTGTTGCTCATTTGTGTTATACAAGTAGTAAGGGCTTGTCACTATCATTGACCAGTCCTGCATTGACTAGACACACCAACCCACACTGGAATGCCACCACCAAAGGCTCGTCTGGTGACAACAGTAGCTGATGCATAGCGCTATCCTCGACTTCTCCAACATTGTTTGCTGCCATCATTTATGTTTAGCTTTAATAGGTTTCAAATATCCAAATAAATTTCAAATGAGGAGTATTAGGTAAGGAAGGTTTAACCCACTATGAAAAATACAGAAAGACTACAAATCGTGGTTAAAACTTAGCTTTTACTGAAATCGTTTAAAAATGAACAAACAGTAATCTGGCTTCAAAGGAATTGTAAGGACGCACGGTACCCATCTGAAAAAATTAGAGGAAACAAAGCAAGTGTGAGCCTGGTGGTCTCCTTTTACATTTCAGGAGTATTGATACAACTTGTACTGAAAGAAGAAGAAAGCTCACCTCTGTGGGCTACACATCTTGATATGTGGAAGGTTCGTATCTACACTCAGGTTTCCGGATGTGACTCCGTGGAGGTGCCACAAACAAATGGTCAATAAGGTAAATACGGGCACCCTATGTCCATAGAGAGTGTAGGAAGAAAAAGGAGGAAAAAATAGGGTGCTGTGACTAGAGGCATAGGAGGCAAGCGTCAGACATGACTAACACTCTCCCTGTTAATGCCCTAGATCGAAGTTCTAGAACACCCTAAAAACCTAACCTCGGGGTTGTGGCCCTAATTGACCACGAACCCCGACCGGAACCTTACCCTAGATATCTAGCCCTATTAATGGACCTAGTCTAGAGGTAACGTCCCAGTCAATTGTACGTATGTACAAGAGGTATGTTGAATGGTCTTTAAAGACAAAAAGCAAAGAGTATGTCCTAGGGGTAATTGCGCAACCAAATCCCGACAGGGCCTGTTTCACCCTTTTGGGCTCATCAGGGGATAATTAGGTCAGCGTTGGGAAAACCCTAGTGGAGAAAATGTGACAAACAATGAAAAAAGAAAAAATTGCTGATATACTGTAACATAAAAATCCTGTAACAAAAAAAATTATGTTCTTACCTTACACTACATTGGTAAATAGTGCTAGGGTAGTGAAGATATCCCTTACACTATAGCCATAGTGTGTAGGAATAGTGCAGATTTCCCTAGTGGGGGAAAAAAGGGGTAAGAAGGTGAGACTCAAAAATAACATCCGTCCGGAGGACTGGAGTGTGAGTATAATGACCCAAATAGATAGCAGTCTTACCTGGAAGAAAAAGGCTAGTTACACGATGCAATGCTGCGGGGGTGCAGTTGCACACAGCCCCGTTCGCAGTGAGTGACCAGTGGGTACTGTCAGATCCGGCGTGCGACTCGTATTTAAGCGCACCGCGTGTCAAAAAGTACCGCCCCCAACGCCACGCCCCTACCAATGCGTCACACTCTATGTTGTGGGAGTGCGACCGGCAGCGGGTGCGGCGTGCGCGTGCGCCTGAAAAGCGATGAGGGCAGGGAAAGCGCCCTCATGCTGATGCCCGCCCGGAGGCTCCAGCGCGCATGTCAAAAAAGACATTGCCCGCAGGAACTCCGGGTAAGCGGTTCGCGCACGCGCAGAGGCGTCCACTGAGGTCAGACGGGAAGGGCAAGAAATGCCCTCACCGGACATGTAGTGGACGTCTCTGGGGACAAGGTACCCGGCGGATAAGGTAAGTAAGACTGGGGTGCGCTAAAGACCCATATATAAATATGGAAGTCTAGAAGGGAGAAGTGCATTGTGTAATTACAATTAGTTACTTGTCCCAATAGTTAGTGGACAGGGATTTAATGTAGGGCCACGATACAAAAGTGGAATATAGATGCTAGTGAAATTTGGAATGATAGAATAAGTGGAAAATAAATAAATAAAAGGGTAAGGTAAATACAGTCATAGAAAACAGGCAAAGCTCTGTTGTTCATTGAGCCTTAATGGAGATTCTGTCTTAAGTCTAAAGATCCATTGTGACTCTTTTTGCCTCAAAATACGATCCCAATCTCCTCCTCTGTCTGGGGGTTTCACAAGGTCAATACCCACAAAAGTGAGTCCTTTGGTACTGCCTCTATGTCTTTCTTGAATGTGCCTGGCCAGGGGTTTATTCCGGTTGTGTCTAATATCCCCTAGATGTTCCCCTACTCTGCGTCGAAATTCACGATATGTCTTGCCTACATATTGTAGACCACACTCACAAGTGGCTAGGTAGATTACACCTTTGGTTTTACAGTTAATATAGTGTTGAATGGTGTACCTCCTATTGGTAACGGAGCAATAGATTGTTTTACAGCTCTGTATTACCTTACATGCAATGCAACCACTACAACGGTAACAGCCCTTGATGTCAGAATGTAGCCAAGTACTAGTAGGTCCTGGTCTAGTAAATTGACTGTGGACAAGCCTGTCTCTTATATTACGTCCTTTTCTAAAGGTGGTGGATGGTGGGATTCCCAGCGTAAAAGGGAGTTGGTAGAGGTGGGATTCCTATACAGAGTAGTGTCCATTTCTCCATTGTGTTTCTTTGTGATGTTCCCACCAGCCCAGGAACAAATTGGCGTAGGTGGGGGCGCAAGAGTTCCCCATCGCCGTGCCCCTGAGCTGGTGGTACACAACCCCGTCAAACAAGTTCATTGAAAACTAGTTTAGAGAAGATATCTATACTAGAAATGTTGCCTACTGGTGGAATACTTGTACTCTTTGGTTTAAGGTCGGTGAAGGGAGACCTGTGTGACTTCAGGGATAATAAACCATATTCCTTTATCAACACTAAATCGACTCCCAACGAGACAGATTTCGGCACAGACACAGACACCGATACAGACGGATCCATAAATAATCAGGGCGGGAGAAGCAGGGGCAGAGGCAAACGTAACAGAGGCAGGGGGAGAGGCAGTTCCAACTATAATCAAAGGGACATTTTCTCAGGGGACATCACGACATGCAACACGGTAGTAGGCAACAACAGGGGTGGCCACGTAGGAGCCCCCTCCACCTTTTCTTCTTCTACCATTCCTCCCTACGCCCCTCCACCCCCCTCTGCTCCCTCTTCCTACTCATCGTCCTCTTTTTTAACAGCAGGCCCATTGTACCCATTAAGGAACCGGAATCGCAGGGGAAGAAACTAGACACTTTCATCATAAACCTCTCCAACCGGGACTATCCTTTGTGCCAACAAGTAAATTTGATGATTTCAATTGGCACAAAGACATTCATCTCTTCCTACGCAAATTGAGATGGCATAAATTTTTCAAAATGAAAGAGAGAAAAGACTGTCATGACCTAGGCGTCCCACAAGACCTCCTTGTTGACATACAATTATTAGAGAGTTTAGCCAGTCCACCAGCAGCCACTTCAGGTAAAGGCCCCTTCACCGACCTTAAACCAAAGAGTACAAGTATTCCACCAGTAGGCCTCTTGCGCCCCCACCTACGCCAATTTGTTCCTGGGCTGGTGGGAACACTGCCACGTTTTCTGTGAAGTATCTCCCCCGCGTCACATTGATATGGCGAGCCTATGGGCTCGCTATATTGATGACATTTTCATTACATGGGAAGGATCAGAGAGTCAATTTAGGGCCCTTCTAGAAGATCTCAATCACAACTCCCTAGGGCTCAGGTTTACACATGAGATACATCACTCCAGTATACCATTTCTAGACATCCGGATCACAAAGAAACACAATGGAGAAATGGACACTACTCTGTATAGGAAACCGACCTCTACCAACTCCCTTTTACGCTGGGAATCCCACCATCCACCGGCTCTAAAGAGGGGTATACCATACGGACAATACCTTACCATCCACCGGCTCTAAAGAGGGGTATACCATACGGACAATACCTTAGGATACGCCGTAACTGCTCCTCTTTAGAAGAGTTTAAACACCAAGCCAAGGACCTGAAATCTGCTCCTCTTTAGAAGAGTTTAAACACCAAGCCAAGGACCTGAAATCAAGGTTTCTGGCCCGTGGATATCCAGAGCAGACCCTTAAATCAGCTTACCAGAGAGCATTAAGAGATATCCAGAGCAGACCCTTAAATTAGCTTACCAGAGAGCATTAAGAGCCAACAGGACAGACCTACTCACCCCGATTGATAGGTACATTTGACGAGGGATCTCAACAGGTTCGCCAAGTCCTTACCAAATTTTGGCACATACTCAAAATGGACCCGGACATCTCTGCCGTCTTGCACGATCACCCTACGATAACCTTTAGAAAAGGACGTAATATAAGAGACAGGCTTGTCCACAGTCAACATTTCAGGAGTATTAATGCAGCTTGTACTGAAAGAAGAAGAAAGCTCACCTCTGTGGGCTACACATCTTGATATGTAACTAATTGTAATTACACAATGCATTTCTCCCTTCTAGACTTCCATATTTATATATGGGTCTTTAGCGCACCCCAGTCTTACTTACCTTATCCGCCGGGTACCTTGTCCCCAGAGACGTCCACTACATGTCCGGTGAGGGCATTTCTTGCCCTTTCCGTCTGACCTCAGTGGACGCCTCTGCGCGTGCGCGAACCGCTTACCCGGAGTTCCTGCGGGCAATGTCTTTATTGACATGCGCCGGGACTCCCAAAATCCATAAAGGCTTAACCCCGCTAAAAGGAAGACCGATTGTGTCAGGTGCGGTTCACTTTGTCAAATGTATGCATTTACATTGACAAAATTCTGGCTCCCTTTGTGATAGCTCTTCCCTCTTACACCAGGGACACCACCGATCTTCTTAAAAAACTAGACGGACTCTCAATAGGACCTGACACTTACCTAGCGAGTATTGATGTGGAGTCACTTTACTCTTCTATTCCCCACCATCTAGGACTACAAGCTGTCCAATCTATTTGAGCACTTGAGGCAAACAGGTGGTGCACATAGCAATTCATTCTCCAGTTGTTGGAATTTTCGCTCACACACAACTATTTCTTGTTTGACGGGGTTGTGTACACCAGCTCAGGGCACGGCGATGGGGAGCTCTTGCGCCCCCACCTACGCCAATTTGTTTCCTGGGCTGGTGGGAACACTGCCACGTTTTCTGTGAAGTATCTCCCCCGCGTCACATTGATATGGCGAGCCTATGGCTCGCTATATTGATGACATTTCATTACATGGAAGGATCAGAGTCAATTTAGGGCCCTTCTAGAAGATCTCAATCACAACTCCTTAGGGCTCAGGTTTACACATGAGAGTACACCACTCCAGTATACCATTTCTAGACATCCGGATCACAAAGAAACACAATGGAGAAATGGACATACTCTGTATAGGAACCCACCTCTACCACTCCCTTTTACGCTGGGATCCCACCATCCACCGGCTCTAAAGAGGGGTATACCATACGGACAATACCTTAGGATACGCCGTAACTGCTCCTCTTTAGAAGAGTTTAACACCAACAAGGACCTGAAATCAAGGTTTCTGGCCCGTGGATATCCAGAGCAGACCCTTAAATTAGCTTACCAGAGAGCATTAAGAGCCAACAGGACAGACCTACTCACCCCACCAATACCCCCCCTCTACACCTATAATTCGATTGATAGGTACTTTGACGAGGGATCTCAACAGGTTCGCCAAGTTTATCCAAATTCTGGCACATACTCAAAATGGACCCGACATCTCTGCCTCTTACACGATCACCCTACGATCCTTTAGAAAAGGACGCAATATAGAGACAGCTTGTCCACAGTCACTTTACTAGACCGGATCTACTAGTACTTGGCTACATTCTGACATCAAGGGCTGTACCGTTGTAGTGGTTGCATCGCATGTAAGGTAATACAGAGCTGTAAAACATTCTATGCTCCGCTACCAATAGGAGGTACACCATTCAACATTATATTACTGTAAAACCAAAGGTGATCTACCTAGCCTCTTGTGAGTGTGGTCTACAATATGTAGGCCAGACATATCGTGAATTTCGACGCAGAGTAGGGGAACATCTAGGGGATATTAGACACAACCGGGATAAACCCCTGGCCAGGCACATTCAAGAAAGACATAGAGGCAGTACCAAAGGACTCACTTTTGTGGGTATTGACCTTGTGAAACCCCAGACAGAGGAGAGATTGGGATCGTATTTTGAGGCAAAAAGAGTCACAATGGATCTTAGACTTAAGACAGAATCTCATTAGGGCTCAATGAACAACAGAGTTTTGCCTGTTTCTATGACTGTATTTTATTTTTTATTTTTCACTTACTCTATCATTCCAAATTTCACTAGCATCTATATTCCACTTTGTATCTTGGCCCTACATTAAATCCCTGTCCACTAACTATGGGGACAAGTAACTAATTGTAATTACACATGCATTCTCCTTCTAGACTTCCATATTATATATGGGTCTTTAGCGCACCCCAGTCTTACTTACCTTATCCGCCGGGTACCTTGTCCCCAGAGACGTCCACTACATGTCCGGTGAGGGCATTCTTGCCCTTCCCGTCTGACCCTATACAAAGGAAGCATGGATGCCACATAATATCTGTAGCACATAGGTCATACAAGCTATTATGCAAATACTTCATGACTTATGACAGTAATATTATGGCATTCCCTTGCTATTCCTTTGTACATAGTTTTGAATGCTTCATTTTGATGCCGAGAGGCTTATATACTTTACTTTCAGACCCTAGACTCACATATTTAATGAGGTATCTAGTTATCACCACTCATTGTCTTTCATACAGAGTGTTTCTTGGGGTCCCTGCTTACCTTATGTCAACAGTTGCGATGTGATGAAAGTCAGTCTAGTCTCAAATGGGCATTCTTATGTTAAAATGGGCAATAGGTTTGGGTTCTTGAGCCCTCTCTTCTGTTCTCTGATTAAACCTAATTAAAAAAAGAAAGACTACCAAACAAATCGTGGTTAACACTTAGCTTTTAACTGAAATCGTTTAAAAAAAAAAAAAAAAAAATGAAACAAACCGTAAGTCTGGCTTCAAGTAAATTGTAATGACGCACGTACCACCCCCATCTGAAAAAATTAGAGGAAACACATCAAGTGTAGCCTGGTGGTCTCCCTTTTACATTTCATGAGTATTGTACACTTGTACTGAAAGAAGAAAAGCTCACCTCCTGTGTGCTACACATCTTGATATGTGGATGTTCGTATCTAACACTCAGGTTTTCCGTATGTGAACTCCGTGGAGGTGCCAACGAAAACAGACTGGTCAATAAGGTAAATACCGGAGCACCCTATGGTCCAATAGAAGAGTGTAGTAAGAAAAGGAGGAAAAAATAGGGTGCTGTGACTATAGGCATAGGAGGCAAGCGTCAACATGACTACCACCAACTCTCCCTGTAATGCCTAGATCGAAGTTCTAGAACACCCCCCTAACAACCTTAACCTTCGGGGTTTTTTGGCCCTAATTGGACCACGAACGCCCGCCCGGAACCCTTACCCTCGTATATCTGCCCTATATAATGTACCATCGGTCTATAGTAACTTCCCTCAATGTACGTTGTACAGAGGTCTGTTGACTGGTCTTTAAAGACAAAAAAGCAAAGAGTATGTCCTAGGTGGTCCTGCGCACCAAATCCCTACAGGGCCGTTTCATCATTCATCATCCCCTTTTTGGGCTCATCAGGGATAAATTAGTTCAGCGTTGGGGGAACAACCCTAGTGGAGAAAATGTGACAAGACAATAAAAAATAAAAAATTGCTGAAAGACACTGACCATAACAAATCCGTAGACAAAAACAATTATGTTCTTACCTCTTACGCAACTACATTGTAAATAGTGCTAGGGTAGTGAAGATACCCTTACAAACTATGAGCCATAGTGTGTAGGAAATAGTTCATGATTCCCTAGTGGGGGAAAAAGGGTAAGAAGGTGGAGACTCAAAAAAATAAACAATCCTTCCCGGGAGGACTGGTGCGGGGGGGGGGGGGGGTGTGGGGGGGGGGGTTAAGTATAATGACCCAAATAGCTAGTCAGTCCTTTAACCTGGAAGAAAAAGGCCGTATTTACAACACGATTTTCAATGGTCTGCGGTGGTCAGTTGCACCAAGCCCCGTTCGCAGTGAGTGGACCAGTGGTACTTGTCAGAATGCCGTCGTGCGACTCGTATTGTAAGCGCACCGCGTGTCAAAAATACTTGAATGCTTCATTTGGATGCCGATAGGCTATTACTTTCAGACCCTACTCTATATTTAATCACATCACAACTGTTGACATCAAATTGCCATACTGTATGATAAAAATCTTAATGCCCTGTATAACCTCACAATTCCAGAGTCTAACATCACAGTGTCCATAATAACATCACAATAGCCAGTTTACCATTGTGAAATCAGAATGCCTGTAGTGAAATTGCAATGCCTCATTGTGACATCATCATCATTGTGCCCATTTATGACTGCACGATGTTCATTTTGGCATACCTAGCCAATATGAAATTACATTTGCCAATTATTACAGAACAATGCTCCATTGTGACAAAATAATTAGCCCTAACATATTAATATTAATGCCTGTAGTAATAATAATAATAATAATGTCTGTTTATTACATCACAATGCCCCACTGTGAAACTGCAAAACCCATTATGACATCACCATGGCTCATTGTGACAACAATCACTATATCAGTTATTTTTATTTTTTCTCATATTTTTTCTCATAAATATTTGCTAACCTATTGGGGCGCAAATACCATCTTGAAATAATCTTATAAAAGCCTTCGCTGTGGTTGAGGCATTTAAGGATTTTTAGTACGTCATTTAATGAAGAAAGCCAAACTTTTAGTGGGAAGGTCTTCCCTATATCCGATTCCCACTTTAGCTTATGGGTTAGTTTGTTATTTGAGTAACTAGCAGTGATTATATCCCTATATTCTTTTGAGATTCCCCCTATATTTATTTCCCGCGTTCAGATATTTTATAAAGGTCGGCAGATTTGTATTATCCATATGTAGTTTTCCACGTACGGTATCTGATTTTAAAAATGATTCTATTTTTTTTTTTTTTTTTATAAATGAGCCCTCTCCATAGCCGGTAAGTCTTTGCTGCATATTGCAGCAAAGGCTTACCGGTAACACCCGCGATCGGTGCTAGCACGGGCACGGTCCATCTCCATGGTAGCCTCGGGTCTTCCTAAGATCCGAGGCGATCTCGTTTTAACCCCTTCATTACAATGTGCTGATAGCACATTATAATGAATGAGGAGGAAAATCCCCATATACTGCCATACTGTAGTATGGCAGTATATGATAGGATCGATCAGACAACCTAGGGTTAAAGTACCCTCGGGAGTCTGAAAAATAGTAAAAATAAAAAAAGTTTAAAAAAAAAAAATTATAATAAAAAAACCTAAAATTTCAAATCACCCCCCTTTCCCTAGAACTGACATGAATATAAATAAACAGTAAAAATCATAAATACATTAGGTATCGACGCGTACAAAAATGCCCGATCTATCAAAATATGATAACGGTTTTTCAATGCGTTTAACCCCGTAACGGAAAATAGCGCCCAAAGT
>CM033646.1:119890358-120376388 GCA_019512145.1 Engystomops pustulosus
TCTAACCTCTTGTCTCCCCAGAGACAGCTTTTTTATTTGTGAATGATAAAAATGCCATACCTTTAACATTGCTCTTGTGGAGTCTAGTATGGACAGGTTAACAGAGCCCCCTAGCCACTCTCCAACTATCAGACATTTTAAAGAAGTCTTCCTTAGCACCTCTTCTTCTATGGATATCCATTTTTTGTGCTTTATATCTTTCCAAAAAAGTTTCATTGGCTCTATACATATGGCATCATGATATCGCAGCAAATCTAGGGGCAAAAAGCGTGTTTTTGGGGGGCTTCCCTTTCCAGAAACAGAGCCCCCTAGCCACTCTCCAACTATCAGACATTTTAAAGAAGTCTTCCTTAGCACCTCTTCTTCTATGGATATCCATTTTTTGTGCTTTATATCTTTCCAAAAAAGTTTCATTGGCTCTATACATATGGCATCATGATATCGCAGCAAGTTTGGAAAGGCTGTTCCCCCTAAAAATCTAGGGGCAAAAAGCGTGTTTTTGGGGGGCTTCCCTTTCCAGAAAATCTAGGGGCAAAAAGCGTGTTTTTGGGGGGCTTCCCTTTCCAGATGTACCTATCAATGTATTTTTGCAACCTTTTAATTTCCTCCTTAGGGAACATTAATGGGATACATCTCATAAAATAAAATATTATGGGGATTATGTTTCTTTTAACCGCTGCTATTTTGTTTAACCACGTCAGGTGGCATTTCTGCAATGTTGTTATGTTGTTTACTTTGTTGTTTAATTCTGCTAAGTTTTTTTTTATAATGCCTTCAGGTGTGCCTGCCAGCTATATGCCAAGATATTGAAAACCCTTCAACTGAGATCAATTTTATAGTAGAGTGATCTGAGAGTATCATTGGCAGAATGTCTGCTTTCACTGTCTTGCTTATTCACTCACTAGGAAATAATCTATCCGGGAATAACTTGAGTGTGGGTTGGAGAAGAACGTATTCAGTATTAAAGGGAACCTGTCACCAGGAGACCCATTTTTAGCACTCTAGCATTACAGAAAATGTTATATTGTACCTTTCATTAGCATCTGCTGTGTGACTAGGCAGTTGCCTTTTGGGAGGAGCTGGGAAGGAGCAGTCCCCCCCCCCACCCTTGGGGAACAGCTTCTCCATGTGACCTTTTCAAATATATGAAAACACCCATCACTTGGCTTAGCGACGCCCCCTGCTCCTCTACAGCCAATCCCAAGTGAGGGGAGTTATTCATATATTTGAAAGTCACATGTTTCCCAAGGGTGGGAGGGACGGCTCCTTCCCGCCCCTCCCAGTGGGCAACTTCTAGTCACACAGCAGAAGCTAATGAAAGGTTCTTTATAACATATCTCTTTTTCTGTAAAACCAATTTTTAATACAAAAACACTTTGGCAGTGTATGTACTATGCTCTTTGGAGACTGGGGGAATGCTAAAAATGGGTCTCCTGGTGACAGGTTCCCTTTAAGGGGTAGTGGACCCATGGAACCACTGCAGATGATGACGTAAGGCGACAACTGGGAGCGGAATCTAAGTGGTTTTTACCAGAGCCCGCCGCAAAGCGAGTTGGACTTGCTGCGGCGTGGTACCCCAGGTCGCTCCACAGGCACGACTGTCCGCGGTGTTGGCCAAGGCAAGGTACAGAGTCGTGAGGCAGAATTGTTGTCGGGGACAGGCAGGAGGTCGAGATAGGCAGCATACAGGAAAGCTTTCTTAATGGTACGAGGCACAAATATACGTCAGGGAACACAGGGAGGGGCCAGGAATATAACAGGAAAGGCAGCCAACCAACGACAATTATCAACATGCTGGTCCATTAAATCTCAGAACTCTGACACACGCGCGCCTTAGGAGGGACCGGAGCGAGGAGACAACTGCTAGTACTTAGAGAGGTAAGCAGGCCTACTGCAGGGAAGAGGGGGCACAAAGAGGCACACGGGTGCATCTGCATCCCAGGATATGGGTCTCGCATTGTGTGCAAAGGGACTAAATTCAAGATCAATCTTTCCAATCTCTACAAGATTGGTAGACCACAAAAGATCATACTAAGCAAAAATTACATAATGCTATATGAAAAAAACCTCTAAGACAGACACTTAGCAACAGTGGGGTGCAGGGCAGTCGTGCAAGGAAGAAGCCACTGCACTCAAACTTCCAGCTACCTACCTATCTGTATTTTGACATTCCTCAGACCATTGGAAACGATGTGTTGTGCTGGCAGATAACACAAAATAGAGTTGTTTGGTATAACCTTTAAAAAAAATACACAATACAGGCGGTCCCCTACTTAGGACACCCGATTTACAGACGACTCATAGTTACAGACAGACCCCTCTGCCCACTGTTACCTCTGATGAAGCTCTCTGGATGTTACTATAGTCCCAGACTGTAATATCCAGCTGTAAGGTGTCTGTAATGAAGCTTTATTGATAATCCTTGGTCCAATTACATCAAAAAATTTTTAACTCCAATTGTCACTTGGGCAAAAAAAAAAAATTGTCTGGATCTACAATTATAAAATATACAATTCCGACTTACATACAAATTCAACTTAAGAACAAACCTACAGAACCTATCTTGTACGTAACCCGGGACTGCCTGTACATGTGCAAACAAAATACAGTGGCACCTTGGATTACGGTTCCTGTGTCTGCAATGTTTACAAGACAAGCTCGCATTTTACAAACATTTTAAATATCTTAATACAAGTACAGGTGTCATAAAAGGACAATAGAAATATTTTTCTGCAAAAATGGGGAGTTTATTAAACTTAACATAGCTACAATAATGTATTATGTACATATTGTACAAATGTGTCATTTGGACTGTGTTGTGAACACCCATGAAAATGGGGCTTCTGCATTTTTTCCTCAATTGTAAAGCATTTGGAGTTTTTTCAGTTGTGCAGTAGACTACATGGTATACTAAATAATGTCACTAAAATTACAATTTGTTTCACAGATAACAAACCCACATACAACTTTGTAAACAAAAAAAAAATTATGGGGTTTGAAAAGTACAAAAGGAGAAGCAAAAGTGGAAGAGGTGTGTCATTAAAAACAAACTTAATTTATGCAGCCCGACCCCCCTCCCCCAACCGGCCACACTACATGTCTATTTTTTTATAACTCTCGGACAACCCCTTTAGAGTTTAACCCCTTCAGGACCACATTACATAAATATACGTCAACTTTCAGTCTGCCAGGTTGCAGGGTTGCCATATATTTACAGTCCTCCTTCTCCCTTTGATGCAGGTGCACTGGTAGGGACAGGGGGATGTATGCCTACAATTAATGCTTCCAGTCTTGGTGCCCCTATCAGGATTTGAGTGATTTAGATTATGATGATGGAATCTAGGCCAGAAAGTGTTATAAAGGAATGGAAACAAACACTGCAGTGTGCCCATCAGGTTCTGACATTGAGATTGTGATCTCTGTACGGTAGGAGGTGTAAGTCCTAAACCTAAGATCTGTGGCCCAGTTTTACTATGCAGTTTATGCCCGAATTCTGGTGTAGACTGCACATAAATACATTTATGAAGTTTTTCTGCAGCTGCACTAAGCCCCCTGCGACACAATACTTTGAGCAGAAAGGGGCGTTCCAGTGCATATTATCGGCTGCCACATTTATGTTGGCAAGTCCGACAGAAAAGTGGCATACGGCCCTGAATTGAGTGCACCAGAAAATCGGTGCACTCAGTTCATGCACAGCGTCCGCCACATGAACGGAGATCCGATCCTCATGATGTGTCACATGTTGCATATTAGTGAGGGAAACTGCAAATAGTAAATCCGGCCTGTATGTCTAAATACATCCCCTTCCCAGAACGTCTTCAGAAATAGACCCAAGTGTTTAAGGGCAGGAACACTGACTTTTCACCTTCCATCTACATACAGAAAATGTAATAAAAAGTAATTGCGAGGCAAACTGCACTTTGTGTAGATTGGCTAATGTAGATAAATCTGGAAACACTATGTTTTTAATGTATTTATTGTGTGAAAAAATAGAAGCAAACGAAAAATAATTTTTTTTTTGTTTTCAATCGGTCATCTGTAGATGGAAGAAGGGTCGGGCTGACGAGCTTAGGGTCCACCAGTGAAATTGATTCTGGGGGACCACCTCTCCCATCTCTCTCATATTGTGCCCCTTCTCAACTTCCCTCTCATAAAGTGGCCCCTCTTATTTCCTTACCATCATATTGTTAGCCTCGCATCTCCCTCTCATATTGGTTGCCCTACATCTTCCCTCGTATTCTGACCCTCATCTCCCCCCCTCATATGTGTGGCTCTCTGTCATCTCCTGCTAATATTGTGGCCTCTCAACTCCACATATCTACACCTCATATTTTGGACTTTCATCTCTCCTTCATATTGTGACCCCTTATCTACCCTTCATATTATGGCTCCTCATATTTTGGTCTTTCATCTCCCTCTCATTTTGTGGCCCCTCACCTGTTCCTAATAGTGTGGCCTCTCTCATCTACTCCTCATATTGTGGCCCCTCATCTCCCCTTCATAATGTGGCCTCTCCTCTATCCCTCATATTGTGGCCCCTTATCTACCCTCATATTGTGGCCCTCTCATCTCCCTCTCAAATTGGACCTCACTTATATCCTCCTCATATTGTGACTCTCATCTCCTCCTCATAATTGTGGCTTCTCATTCCATATATAGGAAGAGTAAAGAATAGTTTGGCATTCACCACAGTAATGAAACATTTCTTTTGATTGCATCTTCTTAAAACAATACAGAGAGGATGGAAGTCGAGTCATTTTGGTGCTACACAGAATGGTTCATCTTGCCTATTACAACATTGGCGTCCTAACCTTCTTTTACATTAATATTATATATGTCATAAGTACACTCACGGCCACTTTATTAGGTACAACCTTGCTATGTACGGGTTGGACCCCCTTTTGCCTTCAGAACTGCCTCATTCTTCTTGTGTGCATAGATTCAACAGAGCTGTAAGCATTCCTCAGAGATTTTGGTCCATATGACATGATGGCATCACAAGTTTGCCGCAGATTTTTCGGCTGCACATCCATGATGCGAATCTCCCGTTCCACCAAATCCCAACAGATCATCTAATTGGATTTAGATTCGGTGGACTTTGGAGGCCATTTGATAAGTGAACTCATTCATGTTCAAGAACCATTCTGATCATTCCAGCTTTATGACATGGCGCTTATGCTGCTGAAAGTACCATCAGATGTTGGGTCATTGTGGTCATAAAAGGGAGGTGACATGGGTCAGCAACAATACTCAGTAAGGCTGTGCGTTGGCAAACGATTCTCAATTGGTACCAAGGGTGCCCAAAGTAGTGCCAAGAAAATGATTCCCCACACCATGACACCACCACCACCAGCCGGAACCGTTGATACAAGGCAGGATGGATCCATGCTTTCATGTTGTTGACGCCAAATTCTTGACCCTACCATCCGATGTTCGCAGCAGAAATCGAGACTCATCAGACGAGGCAACGTTTTTCCAATCTTTCTACTGTCCAATTTCGAAGTCTTGTGCAAATTGTAGCCTCCAGTTTTCCCTGTTCTTAGCTGAAAGAAGTGGCACCCGTTGTGGTCTTCTGCTGCTGTATCCCATCTGCCTCAAAGTTCGACGTACTGTGCGTTCAGAGATGCTCTTCTGCCTACCTTGGTTGTACGGGTGGCGATTTGAGTTTATGCTGCCTGTCTTCAGCTCGAACCATCTGCCCATTCTCCCTCTGACCCCTGGCATCAACAAGGCATTTTCCGCCACAGAACGCTACTCACCACTGGATGTTTTTTTCTTTTTCGACGGCCATTCTCTGTAAACCCTAGAGATGTTGTGCGTGAAAATCCCATAGATCATGCAGTTTCTGAAATACTCAGACCAGCCCTTCTGGCACTAACAACCATGCCACTTTCAAAGGCACTCAAATCACCTTTCTTCCCCATACTGATGCTCGGTTTGAACTGCAGGAGATGGTCTTGACCATGTCTACATGCCTAAATGCACTGAGTTGCTGCCATGTGATTGGCTGATTAGAAATTAAGTGTTAACGAGCAGTTGGAGCAGGTGTACTAATAAAGTGGCCGGGTGATGTGTATTTTAATGTGACATATAATACAACGGCCATGTATTATTACGAAAACCCGCATATAGTTTCTGTCATTTAATCCCTAAGGCTCCTGGACACCTGTTTTTCATGATCCACCCACCTCTCCCTTCTAAATAATTTTTTGTGGCCTATCACCCTCAGTTTGTTAATAAAGGTATTTGCTCTAAACTTGCAATGTTGGTACATTAGGATCTACTTTATGTGCTGTCTGTATATGCTCGACTAAACTGCGCCGTTTCCCCTTTTTATAGAGTTTTTGTTCTCTGGCAAAGGGGTAAAGAGTGTCTGAAAAGTTTTACCTATGTAGAAGTGACCGCATGGACATAGAATGATGTAAACGACATAACAAGATCTACACGTTTAAAATTTGTGTGATTCTGTGTATTCTGTGAAACGTATGTTTTTTCTTGTAAGTAAATGAGGACAGTGATTACAACTACCACATCCCAATTCCTTTTGGGATTGTTTTTCTTATCCACTCCTTTATTGTCTTGCTCCTTCTGAAGGTCACTATCCGTCCGTTTTTTTGTTTATATTCTAAGTGTGGAAACTTGCTTCTATCATGTGCCAATTTCTTTATAATTTTCAAACCAGAACCCACCGCAAAGCGGGTTGGTCTTGTTGCGCGTGGTACCACCAGGTTGTTCCACAGGTGCGACTTTTGTCCGCAGTGGCAGCCGAGCAAGGTAACGAGGACGTTGAACAGGATTGTGGTCGGGGAAAGAACATGCATAATCTGCTCTGAATGGTCGCCTTCCATTCATCCGGCATGCCCTGCATGTGCCCATAAAGCAGGTTACCACACATATTTAGTATTCTTATACTTGGGAGAAATAAGGTATCAAACTTTTGTGGCGTTTGTGGTATTTTATCCACTTAATTTGTAAATTTTTTGAAAAACCATTCATTTAAGCCAAAAAAATGAAAATTCAAATGCACACAATTTTGTTTTAAGCATTTGTAAAACTATTGAAGTGTTACAAAGTTGTTTTACAGCATGCAGTTTCTATAATAGAGTCATTTAATGGGGTTTTTCTTTTATTTGTGTTTTTTTTTTTTTTGAACGGATGATCGGTTAATGTTAGCTATCAAGTTTTTTTTTTTAACGGTTATGGCTATGCATGGAAAAGTAGAACCTTTTGTATTACGAAAATTGAGAATTTTTCAAATTTTCGCTATCTCTCTCATATTGTGTCCCCTCTCACTTCCCTCTCCTATAGTGGCCCCTCTTATTTCCCCCTCATATGTGCCTCTCATCTCCTCCTCATATTTGTGGCCTTCATCTCTCCCTTCGTATTCTGGACCCTCATCTCCCCCTCATATTGTGCTCTCTGTCATCTCCTGCTAATGTTGTGGCCTCTCACCCACATATCTACACCTCATATTTTGGACTTCATCTCTCTCCTTCAATGTGACCCCCCTTATCTACCCCTTCATATTATGGCTCCTCATATTTTGGTCTTTTCATCTCCCTCTCATTTTGTGGCCCCTCACCTGTTCCTAATAGTGTGGCTCTCTCATCTACTCCTCATATTGTGGCCCCTCATCTCCCCTTCATATGTGGCCTCTCCTCTATCCTCATTATTGTGGGGCCCTCTATCTACCCCCTCATATTTGTGGGCCCTCTCATCTCCCTCTCAAATTGTGACCTCACTTATATCCTCCTCCTCATATTGTGACCTCTCATCTCCTCCTCCTCATTTTGGCTTCTCATTTCCATATATAGGAAGAGTAAAGATAGTTGGCATTCACCACGTAATGAAACAATTTCTTTTTGATTGCATCTTCTTAAACAAACCAGGAGGAGTGTGAAGGTCGAGTCATTTTGTGCTACACAGAATGGTTCATCTTGCCTATTACACTTGGCGTCCTAACCTTCTTTTTACATTAATATTATTATATGTCATAAGTACACTCACGGGCCACTTTATTAGGTACACCTTGCTAGTAACGGGTTGGACCCCCTTTCCCTTCATAGACTCCTCAATTCTTCGTGCATAGATTCAACAAGAGCGAAGCATTCCTCAGATTTTGGTTCCAATTGACATGATGGCATCACACAGTTCCGCAGATTTTTTCGGCTGCACATCATGATTGCGAAATCTCCCGTTCCAACCATCAATCCCAACGATGCTCTATTGGATTTAGATCTGGTGACTTGGGAGGCCATTGAGTACAGTGAACTCAATTTCATGTTCAAGAAAACCATCTGAGATAATTCCAGCTTTATGACATGGCGTCATTAATGCTGCTGAAGTAGCCATCAGATTTTGGGTACATTTGTGGTCATAAGTGGATGGCAGGTCCAAGCAACAATCCAGGTAGGCTGTGGCGTTGCAACGATGTCTCAATTGGTACCAAGGGGCCCAAAGAGTGCCAAGAAATATTACCCCACCATGACCATTACACGCACCCCATCCAGCTGAACCGTGATACAAGCAGGAGGATCCATGCTTTCATGTTGTTGACGCCATTCTGACTCCTACCATGCCGAATTCCGCAGTCAGAATCGAGACCTCATGGCAGACGAGGCACGGTTTTTTTCTCCAATCTTCTATCTGTCCAAGTTCGAGAGCTTTGCAAATTGTAGCCTCAGTTTCCTGTTCTTATAGCTGAAAAGTGGCACCCGGTGGGGTCTTCTTCGCGGTACGCCATCTGCCTCAAAGTTCGACGTACTGTGGCGTTCAGAGAGGCTCTTTTCTTCGGCGCCTACATTGGTTGTTAACGGGTGGCGATTTTAGTTAATGCTGCCCTTTCATCAGCTCGAACCAGCTGCTGCCCATTCTCCTCTGACCCCCCTGGCATCACAAGGCATTTTCCGCCACATAACACTTGCCACGCACTGGATGTTTTTTTTTTCTTTTTCGGACCAATTCTCTGTAAACCAGAGATGGTTGTGGCGTGCAAATCCCAGTAGATCAGCAGTTTTCTGAATACTTCAGACCCCTCTGGCACTAACAACCATGCCACGTTCAAAGGCACTCAAAGTCAACCCTTCTTCGCCCATACTGATGCTCTGTTTGACTGCAGGAGATTGTCCTTGGACCATGTCTCATGCCTAAATGCCACTGAGTTGCTGGCCATGTGAATTTGGCTGATAGAATAAGTGTTAAACGGAGCAGTTGGAGCCGGTGTACACTCAAAGTGGCCGGTGAGTGTATTTTAATGTGACCAATTAAACGATCGGCCATTGTAGTTATTACGAAATCACCGCCAATATAGTTCTGTCCTTTAATCTCAGCTCCTAGGACACCTTTTTTCAGTGATCCCACCAATGCCTCCCTTCTAAATGTTTTTTGTGCCTATCACCTCAGTTTTGTAATAAAGTATTGCTCTAACTTGCAGAATGTTTGGTACATTATAGACTCTACTTTATGTCTTCTTTAATTGCCTCGACTCAGCTGCTTCCGTTCCCCTTTTTATAATTTTTTTGTTCTCTGGCAAGGGTAAAGATGTCTGAAAAGTTTTAACCTATTAGAGTGACCGCATGACTAGATGCTTGTAACGACATAACAAGTTCTACACGTTAAAAATTGGTGATTCTGTGTATTCTGTGAAACGTATTGTTTTTCTGTAAGTAAATGAGGAATTGAATTACAACTACCCCACCCATCCAAAATTCCCTTTTGGGATTGTTTTCGGTAGCCACTCCTTATATTGGTCTTGCTCCTTCTGAGTCACTACCGGCCGTTTTTTGTATTGATTCTAAGTGTGTGAACTGCTTCTAATATGTCCAATTTCTTTATATATTTCAATTCACCAAACCCACCGCAAGCGGGTTTGGTCTTTTTCGGCGGCGTGTACCCACCAGGTTGTCCACAGGTGCGACTTTGTCCGCGTGGCAGCCGAGCAAGTCAAGAGACGTTGAAACGGATGTGTGGTCCGGGCGAAAGGACAACTGCATAATCTGCTCTGAATGGCCGCACTTCCATTCGAATCCGCTGGCATGCCCTGCATGTCCCTACAGCAGGTTACCACCACATTTTAGTATCTATACTTGGAGATAATAAGGTATCAAACTTTGTGGAGCGTTTTTGTTATTTTATATCCCTGATAATTTGTTAAATTTTTTGAAAAAACCATTCATTTACCAAAACACATGAAATTTCAAAATTGCCAACACAATTTGGTGTTTTAGGCATTGTAAAACTATTGAAGGTTGACAAAGTTGTTTTTACAAGCATGCAGTTTCTATAATAGAGTATTTTATGGGGTTTTCTTTTATTTGTTGTTTTTTTTTTTTTGAATCGGAATGATCGGTTAATGTTGACTATCAAGTTTTTTTTTTAGCGGTTATGGCTATGCAAATGGAAAAAAACAGTAGAACCTTTTGTATTACGAAAATTGATGAATTTTTCAAAATTTTCGCTAATATCTGTTTTTCATAAATAAATGCAAAACACCACCAAATTTGTCAACTAACATGAAGTAAAATGTCCAACACAAACAATTCAAAATCGTTCCGAAGTTATAACCACTTATAGTGACTGGGCAATTGAAAACTTGTCTGTGCCATGAAGGTGAAAGTGGCTTCTGGGGTTAATCATCTATCCCATGCTAATCGTCATCTCTCTCTATCCATCCGCATGATCATGATGGTCATACTTTCTAATCGTATCACTAATACTTCTCACAGCCATAGACAGATTGAGAACTTTAGAGTCTCTCTCTCCTGTCTGCCATTTCCTGCCGCAAGCATGAGGTGATGGGGGAGGGAGACTTCATCAGATCTCAACTTCTGTCTGTGTGGTCTGATTTTGTTTATATACAAGTGTAGGGCAGCTGATGGTCTGTAGGGACAGAAAGGTAGTTGTTGGCTACTACATTATGTTGGGCCCTGGCAGCACATGGCGCCATGTAGGATAAATCCGCTGAATGCAGGAGAGGGGGGAGGTATGTTTCACATTACATTCTCACTCTGTATTCAGCTCATTGTGGATGAGAAGTGCCTGCAACAACCATCTGATAGTTGGATATCAGGGGGAAGTCCTCACAATAAATGAGAAGAGCAAGATTGGGTTACTAATCCAATGCAAAAGGTCTTAAATAACATGCGCTACAACACAGTATCAAAGTATTTTTAAATGATGTTACTCTTTAATCAATCTGCCCTTCCCTCTGTGAAACCTTGAGCACAGTTCAGGTACAATTTACGACGATGAAGGTACCTGGACCAACCAGATAAAATGATTTGTAGTCCACGGTCACATCATACAGTCATTGAACACATCAGCTATGAATTGTATACATATATATATGTTAAGGTCCGATATGTGATCATCTTGTAAGAAATGACGCTATGTTAATGATTGGATTGTCGCAAATGTGTACCCGTTATTGAACTCAAAGATCTCACCATATAGATCTTTTGGTAAACTGGATGGACCCATTCAACCTTATGGCTACATATGTTAGTAATTGTTCAGGAGGTTTGAATTAAAAATTCAATACAATAGTACAACAATACAAATAAGAACACAAAATTATCTGGTCGTAAATATTATGTCTGAATATTTCTCTTTAAGCCCTTTCAACTTCTTGTTTTCTTAATCATAAGATATTGGATTAACAGAGGAGTTAAATGCAGTACAATGAGAGAAGCTCAATTCTCAACTCTACGGAGCTACCTGTAGGTCCTACTAGTTCAAGTTAGCTGTAGCATAAAATATATGTCAACTACAATGAGGTTGGATGAACAGGTTAAAATGCCCTCCACGCTTCATAAACTGAATCTTCATGATGGTAGAGTGATATGGACATAAGAAATTACAATGTACATGAATGGGTAAAACCTAGAAAAATTGCTCACTTACATACGCAGAAGATTTACTGTGTTTTAGTTGGACTTACACGTGCTGTATGAGTGGAGGCCATCACAGTAAATATTGATGTTTGCATCTGACTGACAAATTTGAGGGTTAGCAGTCATGACCTGTGTGAAAGTACGAATTAATAAAACCACTTAACCATGATGTTCCGCAAGACTGCCAGGCTCTCTACCTCATCACTTACTGGATACGTAATGGTTGCATATAGCACAAAACGTCATAAGCCATAAATGGCTAATAGTATACACTCTGCCCCTCCCAAGTGACCAAAAAATACAACTGAAGATAGCATTTTCGTGAAGTATATTTTTGTTTTGCCTGTGAACAGTTTAAACAACATTAATGGAGTGTAGCTGAAGAATAGAAATGTCCAGCAAGGAGAGATTACTCAGGAAGAAGTAGCATGGGGCTGTGAAGATGGTCTCAACTCTGAAATGTTAAAAACATGCTATTTACAACAGGATTGGACAATAGATAACAAAATAAAATGGTGACAAAAAACCAACCGTCAATAAATTTGAATAAAACGTTTTCCACAAAGTTATTCTTCTGATGTAGGTCATCATTGCATCTTAAATTATAATATATTATTTATCTGATTTACTAGACATCAATGCATAGGCACCTTTTCATTGCGATCAAGGCTGGTTTTGTGATAGTTTAATTGAAAATTGGATCCGTTTCCTGGAGAAAACACTTGAAATTATCCGAGCAGTTATTTAAAAATTCTGCTGTTATTGTCTTTGCCCTACATGGCAGTTTTATGTTGACTAAAAACTTTAGTATTACAAAAGGAAGAGATTTACTGTGACTTTGGCTGAATGCTGGTACACGGCAGGGCATACTGATACCTTGTGGAGGCACAGAATGTGTATTTGGATCATCTGAATGTTTATATATGTGGGAGTTGAAGTGCACTTATATATTGTTTGTGGCTGCCAAAATCTTGGCCTTTGAACATTAAACAATTAAACATTTGTTTATACATATCTGGTATCACAATCCCTTTGGTGCTACTTATGGGTGGATAGACCAGGGAAACATGAAAACAGTAGGGATAGCCACATATTCTCACGGTAGTCATCAGTGGTTAAGAGATGCCATTCTTGCAAGTGGATGGAACACACCCATTGGGCCTACCCTTGCTCTCTCCTCTGGGATAAACACTCCTTATTAATTAAGAGTGATTGGGTAGAAGCACAAGGAAAACAGCACAAGGTGCTTGGTCCAGGTGTGCTTCTCAATTATGAGGGAACTTTATTTTCTTGTTACAAACTATCAGACAAACTATGCAAGACTAAAAGCTGGCCATGGGGGGGCAGGGAGGGGACGCAGGTAACCTGAGGGACAGGAGAAGCTATCTCATTATTGGGAGGTGAAGGTGGCACTCTTGCTTATGTAATTATTGTTTGTACTTGTTTTTTGTAGTATAATAGGGCCAAACAAATGGGAATGGTGATTTAATGGACTGTCTTCTGATATCAACAAAAAAAGGCTCATCAAGATTGTGTTTAACCAAAGGGTCGCTGGTCCAATTTCATTGTAATTCCCAAAATGACACAGCATCTTGGGACCCTCCCTTGACGTTGTTCTGTCGCAACATCAAACTGTAAAAGGCTAAATATTCACTTCCTAACCAGCCAGCTTGACCATTCAACAATCTGGGAATTAGCTGCCCTTACCTATTGCTTTGGTCAGTACTATTCAACTTTCTTGACATGAATTTTTTTGCTTCTTCACAGCTTGTTGCTACTAATAAACAAAATAGCAATTAACTAAAAAAAAATTACTTCTTCAGTATCCACACTTGAATGAATAGAGCCAGACCAGAATGATCTGATAAACTATAACCTATCCCTTGTGTCAGTACATGCAGATCCCCGGGTTACATACAAGATCGGGTCTGTACGGTTTTTTCTTAAGTTGAATTTTGTAGGTAAGTCGGAACTCTCTATTTTACATTGTATCGCCATACAGAATTTTTTTGGTCTCTGTGACAATTGGATTTTACAAATTTTGGGTTTCATAGAGAACACAGGATTAACCACTAAAGCTTCCATTACAGCACCTCTGATAACTGTTTACGCTTTATTGAAGCCTATGACTAAAGTACAATAATTATCCAATACCCGTGGTCCTTGGTAACTAGGTTCATATTAAGTCGAGTGTTTCTTAAGTAAGGGGACCGTCTGTAGTGGTAAATAAACCTTTTACTGTAAGTATACCTTGCTTTTATTTTTGGTGAACCTTTGGCTTAGAGAAGGTCAAAGAAATCTTTTTTTCTAGTCTACCGATAGGTTATATTCCCCTAGTTAAACGGCCATCTTGATGTTTAGTTACTGGACTTTAGCTCTAGCTAGCCTAGTTTAGAAGGATCTGTATCTGATGCAGCTGTAACAATTATAGAGGTGTTTGGCAATTAAGCTTTATGTTAATCCATAAGCTTTTGTGTTATTGTTAAATCCAATTGTCACAGGGACCAAAAAATTTGGCTGGGGTTTACAATGTATAAAATGAATACAATAACCGCCTTAAATATACAATTACAACTTAAGAACAAACCTACGAACCAACCTCTTGGTACGTAACCTGGGGACGCCTGTACTGTGTAGAAGATTGATGGGTATGGCACTGCAAGTTGGACTGCAAGTGTCTAAATGAAGTATGGACTGCAAACCATTCCTGTGAGATGTTCTGGGGAAATGTAAAAATAACACACAGTCATTCAAAAAACATTTCAAAGTAAAGCAGCTCTCCTAACCGTTTTTAACCTGTGCAAGATTTCAGTTTACTGCCCTCTGCTGCCTAAATCTAACATCCTATCCTCAGTATGCATGCCATGGCTATCGCTCCTCTTGTTACCCCACTGGAAACAAATAGAGATTTTAGTATTAACACAAATCAACATTGGTATCATGTTGACCTCCCTCGGAAAAATGTTGCTAGAATTCCTAGTACCTAAAGAAAGAAATCTGGCTACACATAAAAACCCTAATAAACTGAAATATACAGACCTCACACACAAAAGCTTATTTAGGTCCTAATCTAACAAAGGCCTCAAATGGAGGCTTGGAGGATTTATCTCCAAAATACCCGGTTGTGAGATCATACTCATGTGTCACTTGGACATAATTAATTCAATCCAGCAGAAACACATAAAGACTAAAAATAACACTTAATGGGGCATCTCTCTCTTTCATAGGCTATTAATATAGATAGGTGATCAACTCCTTTTAAGAAAAGAATTTTAGGCTTTTTTTATGGGGGGGCCAAACTTTTTCACAGAAATAATAAGCAAATTTGGTGACCATTTATCTATGGTCCCGTTGCTCTTGGCCTCTCTCACTACAGGCCCCATCGCAATCATATACTACTTATTGGATAGCCCTGGACCCTTACATTATGGAAGTCCATAAAGATTGGAGCAGTGGAACAGCTCTCGGGAACTTTGTAATGTGGGGGGCTAAAAAGTTAGCATTTATCACCTAGACAACTATGACCAGTCATGTTTTCTTAATAAACAAACACAACCGTGGGATGATTCGGCATTCAGTTTCACCACATCCACTTCTTGTACAACCTTGTCCCTCCCTCAATGTCCAGTCATATTCAGGAAGCCCCATCTCATTCAGAATTTTTGATCAGCTTCTCAGTAGCCTAGATGACCCCCTCTTCCTTCCACACAGGTCAACATCAAATTCTCCAGCAGCCTTGGTCACCACGTCACACTGCACCAGAACTATTACCAGTCTAAACCCCCATAAGGGAATCTAGACTTGGAACACATGACCCTCAGGCTAGAAGTGTCTCAGTTTTGTGAAAGCTGACCTTTGCTGGATATCACGTTAACAAGTAATGTTGTGGCTCAGTACTGTAGCACTTATTTAAGGCACCTTGTCGAAAGTACTTTATACAAGACGTTCTTCAAGTATTACTGGTTTCTCCAAAATGCCCACTTTGTGCCACTGTCTGTCTTGCCTGAGCTGTGAGATCTTGCCAAGCTATTTTAATAGACCACATATTCGATTCCATTGACTTCCTTAACATAATCCTCAGATCAGTGTGTCCAGTTCCTTTCCAATTCCTCTAAGATTTAAACTGCATTTTCTTCTGCCACTGCTACCATTCCCAAGTCTAATGGCCGGTTGAACAGGTGATCAAATATTAGAGATTACCTTCGGCACTTGCTCTGCCCAAATAACCACTGGGTACAGTTACTAAATTACTTACAATAATCCACTAAGGAATCTTCAGGATCTTCCCTATTTTTTTCTGCTATGGTTTACCATCCTCATACTCCCTTTTCCGTTGCTACTTCCTCTGAGGTTCCTGCTGCTGACTCTTCTTTTAGAGACTTCTTGGAGATTGGGCCAGACAACGGGGCCATGGCTCGCATGAAGGTTTATGTGGACAATAGAAGAAGAAACCTCCTCAAGCCTCCCTTGAAGATAAGGTTTGTCTTTCCTCAAAAAAACATTTTGCTTGCAAATCCCTAGTTTCAGATTTTCGCCAGGTCGTAGGACCTTTTGTAATTTTGAAGAGGATTAATGAAGGTACTTATAATTACATTTAACTCCCCTCACGGATTACAACTCCCTTCCATGTATCCTGCTGTACCGTTGTTTGTAACTACTTCCTCCTCTGTTCCTTTCCTCATCCGATTCTACCCCGATTACGCAGAAGACCTATCATCTGGGTGTGGATTGGAAAGTGTTTTGATCCTGAGGAGAGTTCTTGGAATCGGAGGGGAACAATACTCTTCTTAAAGTTTCACATCTCGTCCGGACTTAGAAGAGTTGAAGAATAATAGGGGGGATAGTATATAATGGTGGCTGTTGAGAGTCCGTGCTCTCCTACTCACTGCTCCATCTCCATATCTCATGTCAGAGGTGCGCTGCCTTTTCTAGCTCTCCAGCCTTGGCGACAGCAGTTCAGAACCATCGCAGAAGCAGTGCTGACTAGTCTACAAGGCCCTTTCCAAGCCTCAACTTCACACCTGAATTTCCTGCCTGTTGGATAGTGGTGTTTCCTGGACTCCATGTCCAAGTTGTCTGTTGAGATTGATCTACTCTGGTTTCTGCCGGACCTTCGATTACATCGATCACTTCCTGTGAGGTAAGATAATTGTTCATGTGCCTAGGCAACCAATCTTTTTCATGCCTGAGGGTTAAAGTAAACCCTGACTTGACTGAGTACTGTGGCTGCTGTTAGCCTTGTCCTTTTGGATCTGCACTGCGGTTCCTGTGTTCTACTTCTTGGTGCCTACCTCTTCTGACCCTTCATTTCGTCTTCCTAAGACCGCTGTCCTGTTTCATAATCCCTTAAGTGCGCCTGGGTCCCCGTTGGTTCATGCATCTCCACCATCAGAGCTCGTGTAACACAAGCGGGGATCCTACACTGGGTCTCGTTGCACAGTGGTCCACCACCCTCTGCTCTTTGACATATCTTTTGTTTTACATCTTTTAATGGTTTCAATTAGAGATGGGCCAATCGATTCAAACGATTCTACCTTCGGTTAAATATCGGAAAAATTCAATGCGTCACGAGGGGAAGTTTATGCTGTGATTCAGCTGGTAACACAAAGTTTTTTTTCCCTCTTTGGTCAGCTGAAAATGGGTCGCGAGCACAACATTTTACATAGGGCAGAGAACCTGAATGAGAAAGAAAACACCCCCCAATGACATCTGCAGACCTGTAAGCCACTCCACCGGCCGGCTTATTTGAGTCAACACAGCCCTATAAAACCAGCCATTTTCATCTCGGCACTTACAACACGCATGGCTGGCTGTAGGGTCCAGCTGCTGCGACTTGAACTGTGCAGAAGCGATCTTGCTGTCAATCCTGGATGTCCTTTCATGGTTACTATTACCCCAAATAGCAGTTCTATTTATTTGACAACATCAAATAGAAAAATCTGTTTGACATTCATGCATCTGCATTAGCTCTGTTATGGACCAATCCCTGGTTTTTCTTTACGGGGGTCTGTATACCCCAAATAGCATTCGATTTAGTGACAACATCGAATAGGGAAGAAATCAGAAGGTTTCATATTCATGCAACGGGATGTAGGTGATTTGTGGACCTCTCACTGGGTGTCATTTGTGGGGTATCTGTATAACGCAATTGCATAACTTTTTTTGGGGCTGTAGTTGACAGCCAGATTTAACGTGTGAAATCTATATAGTTTATACAGTGATTTTTGCTGAAATTACAGGTGTCCAGTTTGTTGGGGGTATATGTAGAACGCACATTGCCAAAAGGGTAGAACCTTTTTGGGGCTATAGTTTACAGACAGATTTACGTGTGAAAGCTACCTAGTTGATACCTTGATTTTGTGCTTAAATTTACTTGTCAGTTTGTGGGGGTCCATTGATAACGCACAGTGCATAGCCTGTTTGGGCTATAGTTTTACAGCCAGATTCACGTGTCCAAATCCATGTAGTTTATAACATGATTTTTGCTGAAATGAACAGTGTCAGTTGTGGGATATCTGAGTATAACGCAAATTGCCAGACCTTTTAGAGTGGCTATACTTTAACAGCCAGATTTATGTTTGAATCCAGTAGCTTATACAGTATTTTCGCTGAAATTACAGTGTCAGTGTGGGGTCCTGTATACCGCTTGCCATAGACCTTTGTGTGCTATAGTGTACAGCCAATTTTACGTGTGAAAATCCACGTAGTTTATACCTTGATTTTCGCTGAAATTAACTGTTCATTTTTGGGGTATCTGTATAACGCACATTGCCCATAGAAAAATACCTTTGGGGGGCTATAGTTTACAGCCGCCAGATTTATGTTGAATCCATGTAGTTATAAACGCTATGTCAGACAGAAATGTGCAGGTGGAGCAGGCAGAAGTGGCAGCAACTGTAAGGGGAACGTCGCACAGGGTGAATCTGTGAGGCCAGAACTGCCATTGTCCATCTATCGGCAGTGGGTTTTTTGAATCACAACAAACCAATGTTGTTGACTGGTTGACTAGGCATCCAATTCCTCAAACATAACACTGACAACCCCAGACAAGAGTCTGTGGGTTCCTCAGATACAACAATTAGTTGGCATTGCCCAAGATCAGGTCAACTTCCCTCACCTGTCCTCAACCAGCCTCTGTTCTGTCCCTTTCCAGAGCCAGAGAGCTACTAGGTGGTCGGACTCAGACCACTATGTCCGCAAGGACAAATTGTTTGAGGACATCAGCATCTGCTTGGCAGTGAGATGGGACCGACTTCTGCTGCTATCCTGCAGTAGGCGGCTGCGCATACTGACACCGGTGAGGAGAGTAGCATGACCGGGAAACGCACATTGACGATGATGTATCTATCACCTTGGGAGCGGGGTTGTAGCAGGGGATTCAGCATCGTCGCTTGCGCGTCAGGGCATGGGTAGCCGGCCGCAAGTCTGCTAACTGTGGCCATGAGTCTCCAGGGTGGCATCAGTGTGAGGACGGATGCCAAACGTCCGCGGGGTACAATCCCATCACAGGTCCAAGTAAGATGTGGACAAGGGGCTCAAGCGGCAGTAGTTTCCCCCCCCCCCCCCCCCCCCCTCATTGCAGGTGTTGGTGTAACATTCGCACCTCACGTTGTGGCAGTTTTTTTGTAAGACCTAGAGAGCCGAGCTTGGTTATATTCATATCTGTGGCAGAAATGAGCGTGGCCAGGAGCTAGCATTGGCACCACCGGCCCTGCACAAACACATGCAGCGTCACCATCCAAGGCCTGAAGAGACGGGTCAGATGTGGTCCATCCTGCAGCCCAGTCAACAGCAGCAGCACCTATGGCACCATGCTGTTTCATCAGCAGTCACGGCTCCACACCTCTGCTGAAGGAGTCTGTTTGTCTTTGACAACTCATCTCCCTTCCAGATGCTCCGCTCCTCGCATGCATGGCCCCAGCATGGTCGTTGACGAAGGCGATTACAAAGAGCTACGCGATGCGTCCCGCCATCCTAAGGTGTCAGAATCGACCATGGCTCTTGTCAAACGTTGTTTGGTACTGCGTACTCGTCTTTTTCCAGTCGTGGACGCTGTACCCTTCAGACGAATGGCTTGTGCCGAACCGAGGGGAGGAGTTCCAAGTCAATTTTTTTTGTCCAAAAGGCGTCAAGCCTCACGCAATATTTACAACAGAAGGAGGGCCTCCTTGAGCTTATCAGTTTCTTCCAAGTGCACTTCAGCACGGACGTGTGGAGCTATAATATGGTCATGGCCAGTACATTCCTTTAGCAGCCCACTGGATGAATGTGCTTCCCGCCCAACCACCCCACACCTTCCACAAGAGACGGCCTTTTCCTTCCTCCACGGTGTCAACTGCTCTGCCCTGTGCCATGTCTGCCTCCTCCTTCTCCACCACCACCCTCACCTCCACAATTGCTGCTCCATCATCCCCCAGTGTCAGGGCACAGCGTGTGTCACGCAGTTACTACACCTGTTTGCCTGGGCGAACAAAGTCGCACCGGGGGAACTGCCGTCCGCATCATGCAACAAGGAAATCAATGTGTGGCTTTCTCCTGACAACTAAAACGAAACCTGGTGACGACAAATGGAGGAACAGGTTGTCCGTGCTGCACCGAGGGGGGATGTCCATGGCGTCCCTGCATGGCGTCACATGTTCACTCTTGAGTCAACAGTTTCTGAAGTCTTACAACCTCTGCCTACATGTAAAATTTTGCTCAGGCCCTTTAAGAGGCACATTATTTGTCAGTCCGCCGGACTGTGGATGGAATAATGGTCTTTCCACTGCTGGGGCTTTCCATGTCGCTGGACTCATGCTGCAAATCCTTTCTGGTTAGGGCACTGAAGAAGACTACATCTCATGGCGTCGGTGGGGGCTAACCTGAAGGAGAGGACATTGGAGCACAAGCAGAGTCCGGGCAATTTTTGATTTTTTCTACTCAGTTGATGGTAGAAGACGAGGCAGATGACCGAAGCAATTACCGTGGCATTATACAGGGAGATGGATGCCAGGATCCCTCAGAGTCACTTGCCGCAGATGGCCCACAGCATCTGCTTTGTCCTAACTGTGACAGCTGAGATAGTCATGTCCACCATAGGGATGACTTATTGGCTCTCACCCCTCTTGGGCCAGCTACCACTCAAAAATGGGTGACTTTTTTCCAGCTGTGAGAGGGAGAAACAGCTGGCAAACTATAGAGAAATACTGACACACAGTTGGCCGCTGCCTAATTGTTGCACCATTGTCCCGTCCTCATCCTCCTCTTGTCACGAGGTCTGACTGCAGGTTTCCGGCAGCAGCGCTCACGTACTACTTCAACCTGCTGTGTGGGAGCTGGGTGGTAGGAGTCAGTTTGGGCAGCTGCATCAGAGCCGCAGCCTTAAGTCTGAATTCTTTATTGAGCCCTTCAACTTCCTCACACCCGCCTATGAGGAGGGTAGCCACCACCAGCAGCACAGGACATGAACAGATCCTGCACCAGCAGGGGTTCCTACTTGGACACAGCACTTTAACCAACCTCAGGTAGAGGATCCCATGGACTACTGGGGCAGCCAACTTGATTGTGCTTGCAACTTGCGGATTTTGCATTAGAGAACTGTCCTGCCCGGGGCAGTGAGTTGGCATCAGAGTGGGTGTTCAGGGTTGGTGTTGGCCAAGCGTACCCAGGAGAACCTATTGTCCCACCCATAAATTGGAGAGACTGACCTTTGTCAAGGTGAATCAGGTTTGGATTGCCAGGATTTCAACTTACCAATGCCTAATGCACATATTAGATCACCATGAGAGTCTGGGTTTCTAACTATACCTGCATTCACCACTATTCTGATGCTGCCAACCCACCCTGAGGCCACATCTGCTGCCGGTTGCTCCATCTGCCTCCTCATCATTACCAGGACTGTGAATTGTCTGCCACCTCCCTCCCTTTATCATTGTTCCAGTCCACCCAGTTAAGGCCTCCTGCTGCTGCCGCCACCCGCCACACTCTTATCATTGTAACCACTTGTGGCCTCTTGTTTGCTTGCTACTGACCCCCCCGATCACACTAGATCATTGTGCCACTCTGCGGGCTCCTGCTGCTGATGCCACCTCTACCTATTCAATTGTGGCCACTCTGTGGCCTACTATGTTGGCCGCCGCCCGCCACTCCGCATCACTCTGACCTCATGCTGCTGGCTGGCCTGGTGCCACCTATGCAGTCTTTGTTACTCTTGCCCATCTGTGGGCTTCTGTTTCCTGCTGCTTCTGCCGCCACCTCCCACTCGTTAATTTTGGCCACTCTGTGCCTCCGGTTGCTTCTGCTGATGCCCCTTCACACTATACTATTGTGCCACGCTGTGGCCTACCATTTTGCCGCCACCTCCAAACCCCTGACTCATGCTGCTGCGGTTGCCACCTTGGCAGTTCGTGTGTTGTCAAGCCGTGATATTTCCTGGAAAACGTAATTTAGAATGATGTGGCCTCTCGTGGTCATCTACAAATTAAAATTTACATTGATATTTTAATTCAACGTCCCATTTCAAACTGTTTGGGCCATAATGTGGCCTCCTCTGCTGTGGGTTTTTGTGGGCTCCTGCGGCTGCTGTTGCCACCCCCACACTATAGCTTGGTGCCCCCTTCAGCTGCTGCTGATACGAATGCCACCCCGTCCACACATATCATTGGTGCCCACTCTGGGCTTTTTCTGTTTGCTGCTGCGCACATGTTGCTGCCACTTTGTGGTCCTCCTGCTGCTGCTTCCTTTGTGGCTGCCCCACCTCCACACTTCTATCATTGTGCCACTTTGTGGCCTTCTGTTGCTCTCCCGATGCACCTTCACACTATATCATAGGGCCTTTGCGCCTACCTTGTTTGCCCGCCACCCCCTCCACACCTCGGCCTCATCGCTGACTGTTTCTTCCTTTGCAGTTCTTTCTTTGTCAATACCTGAATATTTTCAGGAGCACTGTAATGTTATCATGATTTGGCGTCTTGAATTACAAATTAAAAGTTCATTGAATTTTGGAATCAAATACTTTCAAACTTCATCTTTGTGCCACATGTGGCCGTCTTCTGCTTGGGTTTTATGGGCTCCTGCTGATGCCACCTCCACAAGTCATTGTGCCACCCGGTGGCGTCCTGCTGATCTGGCCACCTTCACACGATATCATTGTCCACTCTGGTGGTGGCTTTCCCTTTTTGCTGGCACCATGTTGCCACTGTGGCCCTGTTGCTGCTTCTTTCTGCTTCGGCACCGCTCCACACTCTTATCATCGTGCAATTTGTGGCCTCTGGTATTTGCTTCTGCTTCTGCTGCTGCCACCTCTCCACACTCTTAATCATTGTGCCACTTGTGGCCTCCTGTGCTGCTGCGGATCTGGCTGGCCACCACCTCCACACTCTGTCATGACCACTCTTGCTTCCCTGTTTCGCCACGTGTTGGGCTCCTTTTGATGCCACCTTCACACTATATCATTGTGCCAGCCCGCTGTGGCTTTCCATGTTGCGCCACCTGTGGCTCCTGGCTGCTCTTCTATCTTCTTCGCTGCCGCCACCGCCACACTCTTATCATTGTGCCATTTGTTGCCACCATGTTTTTTCGCGCACCTCCATAATTTGTCATTGTGCGACTCATGCTGCTGCCAACTGACCGCTCCCTGGAACACCTGTGATTTCCAATAATGCTGGGTTCATTCACCCTCCACCATCTATGACGTTGCCACGGTTTGTTTTTCCCCCTTCATTTCATCCTTCAGAAGGATGAAATCTTCATGATTGATAGCCAAAAGCAGAGTGTATCCTAACACACAAAACAGGCAATATCCCATTTACTACTGCTCATCTCTATATTCTAGATCCAACTCCTGTTTTGTTTTTAGCTCAGCAATCTGATGGATTATGAAACCGATTGAAGAGGACACTGACTGGTGAAAAGAAAGGCAAAATGATCAGTGGCTTCAATGCAAAAATTACTGCCTGACACCCTCTCCACTCTTTAAGTGGGTTTCGATCTACATTTATCTGGCGTTTACATCAACCGGTCTGGTTCTCTGTCGTAATCTATGTAATCATCTGATGTTAGTGTAAGAGTGCACTCTTGGGGGGGGGGGATGGTATGGTGGGAATCGTGGCCCTCAGCTCGTCCTTTCGAGCTAGCACAGTCGTTACCCGCCCTGTTGTCAGCCCTGCGTTCTCCGCTTCGCTTTTTGGTTGAAGTTTGCCCCTGTAAGTGCCCCTGGAATTGAAGAGTGAATCGATTCTAAAGAGCGTCGGCTGTCATGTGCAGTCATCCTAAAACCAGCAGTGTTTGAAGACCAAACCATGCTCCCTATGCCTATTTAAGCCTGGCACAACGTTCACAACACCCTGCATGGCTCTCTGCAGTCCAGGAAATACCCTGTTGTTCAACATGATTTGATATGGAATCAATTCGGTTGAATTAATAATTTTTTTCAAAATTGCTGCGAATCTGGACAAACCGAATTTAACATCCGCCATCTTCTAGTTTTTTTAAGCTTTTATTTTCATGTCAATATGACATCTAAGCGGAGATATCGAACATTTATTCTTATATCCAGGTTGCCTGTTTTAAAGTAACTTTTCTAGAATCGATCAAGATTAGGCAAGATGGCTTTCCTTTCTACTATGTACAAAAAGATTAATTATATATCTTAAGAATTCATTTGTTGCTCTCCACAATAACCATTCCAGTAGTCTTCTCCTTCCTATTTGTCCCCTTGTGCCTTGCCCTCACGTGTATTTATAAGACTCTACATAGGATTTTTGGAGTGAAAGATACAAACCCCCGGAATCCAAGTCATAATCATCCGTTGTTTATTCAGAAAAGTATGGTTTTTGTGCGGCTTAATTGTTGGTTACTTGCTTTTGAAGAGGGCAACTTCAATGTTGGGTTAGGTGTAGATTATTTTGCTCTCTTTCATTACTTTTCTATTGATTTATTGTTTCTCAACATGAATGGATAACAAGATGCATCAAAAAATTTTGAAATGGGTTTTTTATATGCTTTTTAAACGTTGCAAAGGAGATTCCAAAATAGAGCAGTCCTTAGGGTTATGGAAGAAAATACTCCTATCGGGTTGTTTTTCGGTTGAAAGTTGTCGGTAAGAGTTCGGTTTTAGTTTATTCTTGTTGTGATGTAATGCCGCAACAAATATTTTTGTCCCTGTACCAATTTTCCTAAATTTCTCTAGTTGTCATTGTTTGAAAATTGTGTGAAATTTGGGGGCCTATACTATATTAGCATCAAAAGAGAAGCGCAACTGATCTCTTTAACTCAAGTCTTAGATATATTTAAAAGACATGATGCACTGTGTGAAGTACTTTTTGTGTTTGCTCTGCTGCCTTCTCTGTTTTCCTATACATTACTGATCAATAGACCAAACAACCTAGTAATGTTTCTATAGAGCTTTTTAGAGCTTTCTCAATACATATACAACGTGTTAAAACCTGACCACAGGGTGAAAATGCCTTAGGTATCACATGATAACATTTAAGAATAATTAGAGACAATGGGACACAATTACTTACCCGGTCTACTGAGTTCCCCTTCCGATATATTGAATTGTCGACGATAATATACTCTGGCGCGATTCTCAAAAATTTGGTGCACCCGATACCTGAATGTGGCGCTTCCCGCTCAGGTCCGCCGGAGTTTCACCTTCTTCTTCCTGGTTAAAATGTAAGTTCATTGTTTTGACACAGCACTTCTTTTTAATATTTTTTATTAATGACCTTGTAGTAAGTTTACACAGTGAAGTTTCAATATTTGCAGATGATACTAATCTGTGTAAAGTAATAAATACTGAGGTCGATAGTTTAGCATTACAGAGGGATTTGTGGAAGCTTGAGGATTGGGCAGAGAAATGGTTGATGAGGTTTAATGTAGATAAATGTAAAGTTATGAACTTTGGCCATGGAAACAAAAAGTATCATTGTGTTCTAAACAGTAAATTACTTGGTATAACTTGGAGCTGAAAAGGACTTGGGGGTATTGGTGGATGGTAAACTTAATTTTAGTGACCAAAGCCAGGCGGCTGCTGCTAAAGCAAATAAAATTATGGGATGATTCTCATGATAAAGACATAGTTTTGCCCTTATACAAATCCCTGGTCAGACCACACATGGAATATTGTGTGCAGTTTTGGGCACCAGTGTATAAAAAGGATATAGTAGAGCTGGAACGGGTGCAGAGGAGAGCAACCAGGATTATTAGGGGAATGGGGGGATTAGAATACACTGACAGATTAAAAAATGTGGGGGAGAGGGGAGACCTCATTACAATGTACAAATGCCTGATCTCTCCAAAGATCTTTTTATACCTAGGCCTGTGACCAGGACAAGGGTGCAACCTCTGCGCCTAGAGGAGAGGCGATTTTACCATCAACATAGACAAAGGTTCTTTACTGTACGAGCAGTGAGACTATTGAACTCTCTGCCGCAGGAGGTTGTTATGGCGGACTCTATGTACATGTTCAAGAGAGGCCTGGATGCCTTTCTGGAGAGAAAAAATGTCACGGGTTATAGGGATACAACATTTATTTAATTCTTAAAGGTTGGACTTGATCGACTTGTGTCTTTTTCCAGCCTTATATACTATGATACTATGATATAATGTCCAAGAGATTATCCCCCCATTCCTACTGATATATTGTCTGTACCTAATAATATAATGTTCAGATCCCTCTCTCTGGTTGGTGCCGTAGGGGATTGGGTTGACGATACCAGTGGAGAGCCACAGGGGTCAGTATTGGGGTCACTTCTTTTTAATATTTTTTATTAATGACCTTGTAGTAAGTTTACATTCACCTATACTATGTGCTCCTACCTGCTAGGCCTCATTTTGCCCACCTCCACCCTGACCTCATGCTGCTGCTGGTGCCACTTTGCAGTTCTTTTTTTGTCAAAAGACGTATATTTTCTAGAAACTGTAATTGTCTCATGAAGTGCATCTCGTGGCCTCTAACATTAAAATTTCATGAATATTTTGAATCAAATTCTTTTTCAAACTGTTGTGCCATAATGGTGCTTCCCTCTGCTGTGGGTTTTGTGGGCTCCTGCTGCCTGCTGTTGCCACACTCCACACTTATCATTGTGCCCCCTTCAGGCTGCTGCTGATACTCAATGCCACCTCCACACTAATTCCTTGTGCCACTCTGTGCTTTCCTGTTGCTGTCCACAGTTTGCTGCCACTGTGTCTCCTGCTGCTGCTTTCTTTTGGGCTTGCCACCTCCACACCTTATCATTGTGCCACTTTGTGGCCTCTGGTGCTGCTGCCGATGCCACCTTCCACTATATCATTATGCCTTTCTGCGGCCTACCTTGTTGCCCCCACTACATCCACACCTCTGCCTCATGCTGCTGCTGGTGTCTTCCTTTGCAGTTCTTCTTTTTGTCAAATCCTGATATTGCGGAAAACTGTATGTAATATGGATGGTGGCGTCTTGAATCTAAAAATTAAAAATTTCATTGAATATTTGGGAATTCAAATTAATTTCAACTTCAATCAATTGTGCCCAATGTGGCCGCTTCGGCTGTGGTTTTTATGGGCTCCTGCTGATGCACCACTCCAACTATATCATTGTGCCACCCTGTGGGCTCCTCTGATGAGATCCACTTCACACTCTATCATTGTGCCACTCTGTGGCTTCCCTTTTGCGCCACCTGTGTCTGCCCCTGTGGGCCCTGTTTGCTGCTTCTGCTCTGCCACCTCCACACTCTTATCATCGTGCCCACTTTGTGGCGCTACTGTGCTGCTTGCTTCTGCTGCTGCCACATCACACTCTTAGCATTGTGCAATTTGTGGCCTCCTGTTGCTGCTGCTGATTGCTGCTCGCCCACCAACCTCCATACGCTTGTCATTGGACATCTATTGGCTTTCCCCCTGTGCTGCCACTTGTGTGCTCCTGTTGATGCCACCTTCATCACTATATCATTGTGCAACTCTGTGGCTTTCCATGTTTCTGCCACCTGTGGGCTCCTGCTGCTGCTTCTGCTGCCGCCACCCCCCACCCCCCACACTCTGATCAGTTGCCCCTTTTGTGGCCTACATGTTTTCGCCACCCCCTCCATAATTTGGGTCAGTGTTGCTACTCATGCTCTCGCCACTGACCTCTCCCTGGAACACCCTGTTATTTTCATAATGCTGTTTTCACCCTCACCCCCTATGACGTTTGCCAACTGTTTGGGTTTTCCCCTTCATTTCAATCTCGTCAGAAGGATGAAAAGCTTCATGATTGATAGCCCAAAAGCATGAAGTTGATCCTAACACCAAACATAGCACTATCCATTTACTGCTCATCTCACTCTAGTCTCATCACTCCTGTTTGTTTAAAGTCTTTCAGCAATACTGGATGCGGATTAGTATTGACCGATTGAACGAGGACACTGACGGGTGAAAAGAAGGCAAAATGATCAGTGGCTTCAATTCAAATTACTACTTTACCTTACTGCCGACAACCTCTCCACTCTTTAAGTGGGTTTCTTCTACATTTATCCTGCTTTTAACACAACGGTTCTGTCGAATCTATGGAATCATCTGATGTTAAGTGTAAAAGATGCACTCTGTGATGTTTGGTGGGATCTTGGCCCTCAGCTCAGTCCTTTCCGATCGATCCAGACAGTCGTTCCCACTACCCGCCAACCACCATTGTCAGGCTGCTTCTCGCTTCGCCTTATATTGGGTGAGTTGGCCCCTGTTAAGTGCCATGAATTGAAGATTGAAGCGATTCTAAGAGCGCTGCTGTCATGTGCATGTCATCCTAAACACAGCATTGTTGGAGACCCAAACCTGCTCCCTATGCATATTTAGCATGGCCCGAAAACGTTCTACAACACCCTGCAGGTCTCTGCAGCCAGGAAATACCTGTTTTTTTTTCACCATGAGTTGATATGATTCATTCGAGGTTGATTAATTTTTTTCAAAAATCCGCTAATCGGGAGCCAACCGAATTTAAACAATTCGCCATCTCGAGGTTTAATCTTTTATTTTTCTTTCAATATGTACATGGACAGTTTTTATTATATCCATTGCTTTTTACAGTAGTTCTATGAAGTTCAGATCAGATTGCAGATGGCTTTTTCCTTTCATACTATGTATACAAAAAGATTAAATATATATAATCTTAAGAATTTCATTGTCTGCTCTCCACAATTAACATTTCCAGGTTATCTCTCCTGCCTATTTGTCCCCCTGTGTGCCTATGCCTCACGTGGTATTTATTAGCTCATACATCGGATTTTATGGTTGAAAGATACAAACCCCGAAGGCCCAGTCATGAATCATCCGTTTTTATTCAGAAAAGATAATGTTTTTTCTGCTTAGATTTGGTTACTTGCCTTGTTAATGAGGCACACTTCAAACTTTTTTGTTATTTGGTATATATTTGCTCTTCTTTTCCATTACTTTTCTATTGATTTATTTTTTCTACAACATGATGTATAAACAAACTGCATCAAAAAATTTTTGAAATGGTTTTTTATATAGCTTTTTAAAAAAAACATGTTGCAAGGAGATTCAAATATAGGCATCCTTAAGTTATAGAATAAAACTCGCTCCTAGTGGTTCTTGTTTTTCGATTGCAAATTGTATGCTAGCCTTCGGTTTTTAGTTTTTATTTTTTGTTATGTCGGCTAAACAATATGTTTTTTCCCTGTGACCAATTTTCAAATTTCTAGTTGTCATTGTGAAAAATTATTAGTGAAATTTGCTATACTATTAGCCTCAAAAGAGAAAGCTGGCCACTAGATCTCTGAACCTCCTAGTCTTAGAATCATATTTAAAGCCTGATGGCACTGTGTGAATACTTTTTGTTGCTGCCATTCTCTGTTTTCCTATACTTACTGATGCAGAGACCACAACAACCTATGTTTCCTATGATAAATCTTTTTAGATCTTTCCCTCATACATATACTACTCTGTTAACACTGACACAGTGTTAAAATAGCCTTAGGTATCACCATGTCATCATTTAAGAATATTAGAGACAATGGGGACACATTTACTTCCATGCTGGTTCTACTTGAGTTTCCCGAGATATGAATGTTCGACCGATAATATACTCTCTTACTCTGGCGCGATTCTCAAACAATTGTGCACCCCGATACTCCTGCCATGTGCGCTTCCCCTCTCTGATACCGAGCGGAGTTGCACCTTCTTCTTCCCTGTGTATGTAAAGAATGCATTGGTTGTGACACATTTTAAATTAACTACCCAAAAACGGTTTGTCCAAATCAGTATGATGTTACTGAAGGGCCGGCCCCTCAGCCAACTTGGCGTCACCGAAAGCCACAGCGCTGTTGCGCCAAATGCGATTGCAATTCGCCAAATCCCCCCCTTCTAAATGCCTGTGCCACATGGCGCAACTCCGAAAAATGTCAAAAACGAAAGTGCGGGCTGCGGGACCCTTGTAATAAGCCCAATCCCTTACTTAGATGACATATTACCATCAGGATCAAGGCTTGGAACACCCAAGCACATGAATCTAGCTGGTGGTGCATCCCCCGGATAACCTGAAAGGCGCCTAAGGAGGCCCGAGTTTCGCTTACAACCTATTGAGCCCTGAGGCTTAATTTGTCTCATTTTTGTAAAAACAAGGACATACAAATCTAAAAAAGCAGATCCTCACATAGCGGATATGTCAGTTGATGCTAGTGTCTATAGTTTACAATCATTATCCTGGGGGTAGATGTCCTTGTAAGACCACAAAATTCACATCTCCTCAGTAACACATTCACCCGCATTATATAGTATCTGTAGTCAGTCAATACCTAGTGAACGAGCCGTTTCCGTAGTTTTTGACCTCGGCATAGCACCTCCACAAATGTTTTATCCACATCGCTTCATTGTTTCTTCAGACTGTTTGTAGAAGCAAATAAATAGGCTTTTCCACTATTTCATTCTATTAGATTTTTCCATGGTCTTTTCATGTTCATCTATTACATACTTACCTTGGCTGTCATTTACATCATTGTTCTTATCAAGGGAACTCTCTGTTACAGTATTATCCGTGACCATCATCTCCAACAACGCCAATGTTACTTTTTCTTTGAGTTGTCTATTCCATCTTAGATGTGTGTTAACTACTAACAGTCCACCCTCCCTGAAGTCCGGCTATTCTGGATCAATTCTATATAACGGGAACGAATGATAATCATTTCATAGTGTTTTGCACGCTCGTTTTATGTTTATGTTGGAGGACACAGAAAGTTTCTTCTCACCGTCATGGCCTATGATCGAGACGTACTATCTGTAAGCCCCTTTAAGATACATCGTCGTTATGACTAACCCTTCGTTCTGCATTTACGCTGTTGTAGGATGTTGCCAGCCGGGTCATTGGGAATTGTTGAACTCCAATGTCTCATACTTTGATGACCTTGAATTAATTTTGGTGATAAACTAGCACATAACAAATTCTTCTGTGATGTCCTTCCAACTGTTGAAGCTGCCCTGTTAGTGATACCAAATCTTGAAATTTTACTTAGCAATGTAAGACAGGCTGTCCTTACTAGAGCCCCAACTTTTGGAATTTATTTACTCCTGATGTCCACCATCATCAACTAACCGCATATCTTAAAATTCCATTATCTTCTCGGGTCCAGAATGAATTGTATCTCACACTTATTCATTAAGACAAATACAAGGGACGGCCTACAAAACGCGGCCAGACTGACCACCGCATCTTCACTATTTTGTCGACATGTGAATTTATCTCGACATAACGGTGTTTTTTCAGTTACAATGGCCCACCATGTCCTAGGAGATTCATTCTACATTGTCCCCGTTTCAAGCATTTTATATATAGCGTTAACACCCCCCACTGCTGAATCCCATCATTACTGGGCCAACTACAAAACATGGATGTGATGGAAAGCTTACAACCAAGCAATCCACCAAAAAGGGATATCATACATAAACACTGATTATAAATGACTATAGTCCTCCTAAACCCATGGGCCAATAATTCAGCATCATGACAAAGTGGTCCTTCATACCTGGTGAGAAGAACCACGCGGATCAGAAGAAGAGTGACGATTAAGATAAGAAGAAAGTGCCGGCAGGCAGCAGACAAAGAGGAAGGAACTAGTATGTATCATGGATGTGAGAGAAAGAGTTGGGGAAGGGAAAAACGAAAAGCGAGATAGAGCGGAAAGAGAGGACGGGGAGACTATAAGGGGGCGAACAAACGCCGAGAAACGGATGATCAGCAATATACGCGCGTGCGACGAGTTAGGGGGGAAGGAAAGGGGAATGGAATGTGGGAGGAGAAGGGAGCAAAGTGGTCGCTGGGCTAGCTTTGCTTAGACGAAGGTAGTATGTAAATTACAATATACTTAACCAATATTATTTATTCTGAGTATTTTATGCTGCCAAGGGGCTATCTTCAGTTAGTTTTTGAGCAAACTTTCTTACCACCCTGGAAAATTACATTTGCATAATTTTCAAATATTTCTAACGTCATTTGACCCGCTTGCTTATGGGCTTTAAATGTGAGTGCTACAATTATTATTACTATCAGCTATACTTCACTTCACACATTCTACAATAGTATGGAGATCCGTATGGTGCGTAGTGGTTTTTAGCACTACAAGCCTGTGCATCGCTGGGGTCATGAAGTCCCATCCAGGTCAAATCTGCAAAGAGATTGGTATGTTGTTGGGTGGGTTTTCCCCAACGTCCACCTTGGTTGTCCTCCCACCACGATCCAAGCATTCTGATAAGTCTGATTAGATTTGAGCCCCATTGGGGACAGAGACTGATCTGCAGCTGTGTTCAACTGTAAAATAAAGGAATGATTTTATTATGTTTCATTTACAGAAGTAATAGTATACCACATAGATATTCCCTCTAGTGTTCTTTATAATTTTGGCACTACATACTGTATATATTATCATTCAACATTATATATAATTATCATTCATTCATTATATTCAAATATATACACCACTGGCACTTTAGGTACAAGAACCATGCTAGTCACGGGTGGACCCCCTTTTTGGCCTTCAGAACGCCTCAATTCTGCGTGCATAGATTCAACAAGGTCTTGGAAAGCATTCCTCATCAGAGTTTTGAGTCCATATGGACATGATGTGCCATCACCAGTTGCCGCAGTTTGTCGGTGCACATCCATAGATAGCGAATCTCCCGTTCCACCGACATCCCAAAGCTGCTCTATTGGGATTGAAGATCTGGTGATGTGGAGCCATTTGAGTTCAGGAACTCATGTCATGTTCAAAACCAGTCTGGATGATTCACGTATATATGCCGCATTATCCTGCTGAAAGTAGCACAGATGTTGTGGTACATTGTGGTCATAATGGGATGGACACGGTCAGCAACAATACTCAGGTAGGCGTGAGCATTCCACCGATGCATCAACTTGGTACGCCAAGGGGCCCCAAAGAGTGACAAGAAAAAAAATTCCCCACACTCATGACACAACCATACCACCACCATGCTACCTACTTGATACAAGCAGGATGGATCCAGCTTTCATGTTGTTGGACGCCAAATTTCGACCCTACCATCCGAATGTCGCAGCAGAAATCGAGACTCATCAGACCAGCAAGTTTTTTTCCAATCTTCTACTGTCCATTTCGATGACTTTGTGAATTGTAACCGGTCAGTTTCCTGTTTCTTAAGCTGAATGTAGTTGGCCAACTAGCAGGTGTATTTTCTCGCTGCTTTAGCCATTGCCTCGAAGTTCGACGTACTGTGTCGTTCGGCAGATGCTCTTCTGCTATCTGGTTTGTACGGGTAGGCGTTTTGAGTCCAATGTTGCCTTTCTATCAGCTCGAACCAGTCTGCCATTCTCTCTGACCTCTGGCATACAATGCATTGTCGCCCAGAAGAATGCCGCTCACGTGGATGTGTTTTTCTTTTTCTGGACCATTCTCATGCTTAAACCCTAGAGATTGTGGGTGTAAAATCCCAGTAGATCAGCATTTTCTGAAATACTCGACTCCAGACCTTCTGGCACCTAACACACAGCCACGTTCACCAAAGGCACCAAATCACCTTTCTTCCCCATACTGATGCAAAGTTTGAACATGCAGAGATTGTCTTGACCATGTCTATGACTAAATGTACTCTGAGTCGCCGCCATGTGATTGGCTGATTAGAAATAGTAATGTGTTAACGAGCAGTTTGGTACAGGGTTTACCTAATAAAAGTGGCCGGTGAGTGTTGTATATACTATAATATTATATAAGAGATCTATATACTTATATATTTTTTTTTTTTTAAATTTAAAATATATTCTTTTTCTAGGTATATAGTATGTTATTAAGGAGGGATTCAGGCACTGTTGTAACTATTAATTAGCAATCCACATAGCAATTCAGCATATGTACAGAAAAAAAGATAAATAACAGATAGAAACACTAAACAAGACAGGTAGAGAAAAAGTAATCACGGTAGCACAGAAAACAGATTCTAAACTAATTTTCTGAAGGAACAACAATCAGTCACCAATGCAGCCTTTGCTGAAAAATATGACTTCCAACACTAGTCCTCACACTGCTCTGGTGGGAGTTTGGGCCACACTTGCTCCAGTCCTCTGCCACAGTCTGTGACTGATCTATTATATATTTAAAATTGGATCAATTTATTAAATGTTTCACATAAGTAATGTTTTGCCACCTTGACTGACGCAAAGCATATTTTCAAAACTGCAATGTTCCTTTATTCGGTAATAACTTTAGAACACTTTAACTTACCCAGGTTGCTTTGAGATTTTTTGTGACATTTTTGTACTTCATGTATGGAAATTTTGGTTGATATTTTAAGCATTTATTATGAAAAAAGGTAAATGTGGGAAACATTTTTGACAAAATGCTATTTCAACATTTCGAATGTTCCTGTTTGTTCTAACCGATAGTCTTACCACTCAAATTAGTTACTAACCATTATAATTCTCAGCTTTGTGTTGGAGTAATTTACAGAGTGTCCTTGTTTTTTTTTTGGTTTTCCATTATGACGGACCCGACTCCAGCAACAGAGAACGCTCCGCTCGATCGCGAATGGCCGGGTTTTGTAAATCTGACCCAGTGGGACACATTTACTTACCCGGTCCAGAATGCGATCGCGGCGGGTTCCGTCTCGCGTGAGCTCGGGTTCTGCCGCGGATTGCAACTAACGGTCCGTGCGTCGATATCACCAGGTGTCGCTGCTGCGACGAGGTCCGCCGGAGTTCACCTTGCTGTTTTCGGGTATGCGAGTGCTTGATCTTGCGACCAACAATGGCTTTTAAATCCGCGATTTTTCTAATCCTTGGGTGTGGTGTGCCAGCCCCCGATTTCGTCCGGCTGAAATCGACGCCAAAATCGACTCGCGTGCGCCACATCCCGTGACATACAGCGCAGAGCAGAAATACTTTCGGGAAAAAAAACCCCCCCCCGACGGGATTGCGGCTGCGGACCCTTAGTAATGTGCCCCAATGATGTGTAGAACACAATGGGGCACATTTTAGAGTAGTGCAAACTGCCCTAAAAGCTGTTTTGCGCTGTTATCATGCAGGTGTGCCACAATTTGTGTCTTTGCGTGGGGCCGGAAATGTGTCTCAGGCCTTACAGTACATATGCAAGCAGTCTTCACTGAAAGAACAGACAAGTCTGACGAAAAACTGGCACCATGCCCTTTAGTAATGTGCCAATATATCCAAAACGTGTGAGTCCTTGAGTAGAGATCTTTTGGATTGCAATGGTTCCAACTCAGGTTCCACAAACCCTTAACCCTCATATTACCCCTTGGCCACTGATGCTTTTCCATTTACTCTCTGTTGATCGCTCCCCACTTCAAAATCAATAACCTTTTTTTATTTTCCTGTACAGGCTGTGTGAGGGCTTATTTCTGCATAACAAATTGTATTTCCTATGATGCTATTTTTTATTCCATGCTGTGTGTCAAGGTTCGGGGTCAGTGAATCCCCGGGGACCACCACGGCACGATGACATAACCAAGACGGTCTAGAGGGAACCGAATTTGGTGCACCCGCGCACCCTTCACACAGGAGCCCACACACAAGCATGTTGGTCTGCTGTGGCGTGGTACCCACCAGATCGTTTTCCACAGGTGCGACTTGTCCGCGGTGGCAGCCAAGTGTCTAGGTAAAACATCGGCAGGCAATCTCATGTCAGGGACAGGCTAGTATGTTGATGCAGGTGGCAGAGGTTCAAGGGTCAGTGCTGGCGCAAGTCGAGAACCGGTCCAGGATCACAACGGCGCAGGGAACAGCTGTCTAAATCGGCACAGCACAAAAACTAAAATCCGTCAGGAAGGCAACTACACTGGCTGTGCAGGGGCAAAAGACAGTGTACAAGAGAGCTGGGAAGAGTCATAGTCCATGGGGGAGTGAAGGGGGGCTGGAGATAATTGGGGATAAGGACACAGGTATATGCTACGGGAAACCATCTAAGTGTAGTACACAAATGCCAGTCAGCCTCACACAAACAAGAATGGAGGAACTGGAATCTTGATGTGGATAGCGGAAAATATGATATAGTGGGTTCAGCGAGACTGGCTGACAGTAGCTATGACTGCTGTACTAGTAGACGGTTAATAAGTCCTTTTTAGAAAGGATCGTAATAAATAAAAAGGGGGAGGTGGTTTGTTGTTATGTGAATTCTGCCTCAAGCCCGTCCTGCGAGTGACATCAGTAACGCATAATGTGGAGTCCTATGGTGGAGATAAGGGGAGGGAAAAGAATAATAAAACTATTGCAGGGGTCTTAGTTATAAGTCTCCAAGAGTATAAGTGAGGCAGCAGAGGAATGGATAATGAAATATCGCTCAAGCATGGTGAAGTAGCTTATCCATTGGGAGACTTCATTACTCCAGATATCGACATGGGGGGCAGAACCTGAGGCTTCAAAGGCAGCAGGTTCCTTGTCAACCAACAAAAGACAATTACCTGTCGCAACTAGTCCTGGGAGCCAACAAGAGGAGGGGAAGTGCTGAGCCTTATCCTACCAACAGACCTTAATAGGGTATCAAACTACAGGTTGGGCGGAACTGGGTAATAGTGATCATTATATCAGTGTATTGTGTACTCGCTTTACTAAGAGCGGTTCGTGAAGGGGCAACCAACACTCTAAACTTCAGGACGGGCAAATTTTCAGCAACTAAGGGAAGACCTTTAATGGCATATAGGGATAATGTTTTCAAGACAAAAGCCCACCACCCCAAAAAAATGGGACTTTTTCTCATATATTTCTGAACAAGTTCCTGTGAAAAACACATACCTTAGAGGGAAACAAGCATAAAGGAACACGAAAACCTATTTGGCGAACTAGTCTTGTAGGACAGCAATAATCGAGAAAGATAAAGCTTTTAAGGTGCTAAACCGTGAGGTAGCGATGAGGAATTACAGGATTACTAGAGAAAATAAATCCTGTAAAAAAGCAGATAAAGGCCGCAAAAATGAGAACTGAGAGAAATATTGCACAGGTGGAGAGCAAAAATAAATCCCAATTATTTTTCAAGTATACTAAATGATAAGAAACTAAAACTAGATAGTGTGGGTCCCCTTAGACATAACATGGGGGTCCTGGTGGAGGAGATGAGGAAAGGCAATCTACTGAATGTCGCCTTCTCACTGTCTTCACATCGGAAATCCCTGGTGAAGACACAATGAGGGGAATATGTAAAGTTCTCTCTGGATTTCAACAGTTTACCCAGGAAGGTACGGCACACCGCTCGCAACCACACTAAGATAGATATGTACCGGCCAGAGGCATACACCCCCGGGTTCTGCCGATGAATTATGTACGTGATAGACAAACCGTTATTGTTATATTGGGAGTTCAACTGAGGACGGTATTTCCACACAGGACTGGCCAGTAGCAAATGTGGTACCATATCAAAAAACGGATCAAATAGCGATCCTGGAAATACAGACCGTGAGGCAATGGCTGTGGTGGGAAATATTTGAGGGGTTTATTAGAGTGCTATCTGGAGTATCACTGTGCACACCTTATAAAACCAGCGTCAGCATGGGTTTTGATGAGAGATTGGTCTTCAGACTATCTAATGGTTTCTAAGGAGGTAAGTTCAAGACTGATCTGGGGGACGCTGTGGAGGTTGTATATCGGACTTATCAAAGGCCTTGAACACCGTGCCACATAAAAGTTGGTAATAAAATGAGGACTACTTAGAATAGGAGAAATACTGTGTAACTTGGTGTAAGCTATGGCTAGTGACTGAAAAAGAGGGTGGTCTTAATGGCACATTCTCAGAGGTTGATGTTACCATGGAGTGCCCCAGGGGTCAGTATTGGGGCCACTTTTCTTTTAATCTTTATTAATGACCTTGGTAGTGGGTTACACAGTCAAGTTTTCAATATTTGCAGATGATACAAGCTGTGTAAAATAATAAATACTAGGTCGATAGTTTAGCATTACAGAGGGATTTGTGATAGCGGAGGGATGGGCAGAAAATTGTTGATGAGGTTTAATGTAGTAAAGTGTAACATTATGCATTGGCCATGGAAAAAAAAAGTATAATTATGTTCTAAACGACGTCAATTCTTAGTAAACTAGCTGAAAAGGCTTTGGGGTTATGGTGGATGGTAACCTTAATTTAGTGACCAGAGCCAGGCGGCTGCTGCTACAGCAAATAAAATAATGGGATGTATCAAAGAGGAATAGCATCTCATGATAGACTATTGTTGCCCTTATACAAATCCCTGGTCAGACCACACATGGAATATTGTGTACAGTTTTGGGCACCAGTGTATAAAAAGGATATAGTAGAGCTGGAACGGGTGCAGAGGAGAGCAACCAGGATTATTAGGGGAATGGGGGGATTAGAATACACTGACAGATTAAAAAATGTGGGATTATTCAGTTTAGAAAAAAGACGACTGAGGGGAGACCTCATTACAATGTACAAATACCTGAACGGACAGTACAAGGATCTCTCCAAAGATCTTTTTATACCTCGGCCTGTGACCAGGACAAGGGGGCATCCTCTACGCCTAGAGGAGAGGCAATTTTACCATCAATATAGACAAAGGTTCTTTACTGTACGAGCAGTGAGACTATGGAACTCTCTGCCACAGGAGGTTGTTATGGCGGACTCTGTGTACATGTTCAAGAGAGGCCTGGATGTCTTTCTGGAGAAAAAAATATCACGGGTTATGGGGATAAAACATTTATTTAATTCTTAAAGGTTGGACTTGATGGACTTGTGTCTTTTTCCAGCCTTATATACTATGATACTATGATACTATGTTTCTCATGTGCTCTGACCTGCACTGTGAGATGTGAGGTCTAATTTAAACAGGTGTGTGCCTTTCCTTATCAAGTCCAATCAGTTTAATTAAACATGTGAGGTAAAAATGAGTGTCACAAAAAAGGGTCTGAATACTTATGACCATGTGATATTTTAGTTTTCCTTGTTTAATAAATTAGCAAAAATATATATGTTTCAGTTTTTTCTGGCACATTGGGCTGCAGGGTGTACCTTAATGAGAAAAAAACAACTAAAACAACTTTTACAAAAATCCGTTTACACTTTCCACAGGAGTTAAAACAAAATGTAAGTGAATTATATACAACTGCACAACAAATTCTTAGATGCATTTTATCCTTTTTTATCCCAAATAACTTGGGTATGTTAAGGCACTCTAAAGTTATTACAATATGAAGTGACACGTTAGTTTTGATACATAGGACTCGGTACTTAAGGTGAAAATGAGGCTGGTCTTTGAGACCGGTCCTAAATGAGTAAGACTAGTCCTGCTGAGTAACTGTATTGTATAGTGACTGAATAGTGAAAGATCTCGGCTTATCTTAGGTGCAAGATACAAGGGGCTATTGAGATTAGCTTGAAAAATGCCGGCATTGAAAAATATCCTCTATTGTCTATTGTTCATGCATATGATGACACAAACTTGAATTCTATTTAGATGTGACCATTAGGCCATCTTGAAAAGGTAGCACAGTTTTGAATTGATCGCCGGCAGCGGGGACAGTAACGCCCCCACCGCCCCATTCCCGGCCAGCCACGCCTTCTGCTCGGCCGGCCACGCCCCCCTTCACTTCCCTTCACGCCCCACTGGCGTGAAGGTGGTGGATCGGGGAAAAATAATTGCAAAAACTAGCAATAAGCTAGAATTTGCGATTATTTCAGGGCCTCTGCGCAACGCCAGAGGTCCTGATAAATATGCCCTTATGTCTTTATTATGAGAATCTATTCCTCACTTGCTACATCCCATGATTTTCTGGCTCTGGTCACTAACATTGAGTTTAACATCCACCGATATCCCTAAGTCTTTTTCTTTATAGAAGCTTTCTATAGAAGAACAGCACCCAGAGATCTAGAAAACCGAGAGGAATTGATACTGAAAGTATATTGGAAAATTGTTTAACTTTTCCTTAGTCAAACCATTATTTGCTGAAAGTGGAAACCCCCTTTAAGTGCTACACTACAAATACGTGTGTGATCAATTTGCCAAATTATAAATACAGCTTTAGTACTCTGTGGCTGTGTTTTGTTAGGGAAGAAGTAAGTTGTTGTAGTTGTTCCTATGCTCAATGGCGTTTATTTATAGTACTATATCCATTTATTTTTACTGTAAAATATTACAATGAAACTTATAATTATATCCTCCAGAGTGAAGATCATACCCCCCCAGGGCTTTCACTAGAGCTTAAATACATATAGGAACAGGAGTCATAGTGAGGGGACAGCTTGTTTCTGCCTCATTGACATTCAGACTTTCATTTTTCAGCATTTGTATTAATAAGACTTTTTATGTAATGCAAATAATTTAGAGCAAATGTATGTTTAATCTTCTGTGCAAGGTAAGTTTTTAGATATGACATGAGCAGTTACATACCACAAATTACATGTTTGCAGTTACTTCCATTGCTCATATCTCTGTGTTCTACTTTTATGCTGTTTAATTTTGTTTCCCAATTATATGAGTGTATTGATGATTAATAAAATAATAATAATCTAATGTCAGAACATGCTGTCTATGCAGAGATGTGTGGAACTACATAGATACTCTTCATACAGGATAGATCTGTCACTCAATGATTTGCAACAAACAAATTGAGTATTGTGCTACTTTCACATCTAAGTATTGTAGGCAATGCATTAGTATTTGTGAGCCGAAAACTGTAAGAAGAATCTGCTCAAAGCACAAGTATAATTAAAAGGTTTGTACCAAGTTTTAATGCCTAACAAATAATAATGCAAAGTACTGACCTAAAACTGCCACAAGAAAGCGTCCTGATACAGTTCTGTGCCCCAGATACTGCTGAAACCCAACTGCAGACAAACACCATGCACATCACTGAGCTAAGTGGCTGCAAACCCTCAGCTGCTGCAGAACCTCATGATACCTATAACATATCACAAAACACATTTATCCCAGACAAGGCCCCTTTTAGTTTTTGAATTTCCATTTTTCACTCACCACTTTCCAAAAGCCATAACATTTTCCTTTTACTGCGGGATTGTTAACAGCAGGACACACTGTACTGCCTTAAAGTTCCATGCTATGCACCAGAAAACTGGTAAAAAATTCCAAATCCAGTATGACATTCATTGTGAGGTACAAATGACACATCCCTTTTATTCATCGGGTCAGTATGATCACTGGGATACCAAATTTATACGGCTTACATTATATTTTAATACCTTTACAAAATGTAAATGTAAAATCGAAATTTAAATAATTTTAGGAAACAAAATCAAAGTGGGAACATGATTCATTTATATTAATCATATATATGGCTGAAACTAAAAATTATTGTGAAGAGCTGTTACATGTAAATTCCCCTCATAAAAGAAGGGGCACTCTCTATATAGATTTCAAGGTTTAGTCTGCGGAGGCGACAAGTCTTTGTTACTATGAGATCCATGGACTAGCCTGCCTCAAGAGTCGCTCACATTAGGGACAGAAGAAAGACTCAAAAAGGGCCTGGATGCCTTCTTACAACACAGAACACTAAAATGTGTGTAATTGTGTAAAATTGGGAATTCTCTCCATCCCTTGGCCTCAGCCAGCTTTAAAGTTTTCTTTATCCAATTAACAGCTGTAAGCAGAATGCTTGTTTGAACCTCATACACATTGAGCCAGTTAGTATGTGTGTCATTTGATAACTCTGTCAACAACAGAAAACAAATCAAGCAGACATTATTCCCCCCATTCTTTTTTTGCTGAGGTCCGGTTTCCCTGTATATTAATTGAACAACCAGTCCCCACAAATCGATTATTTTAGCCAATACACAGCCAATGTATATGGCCAACTTTAGATATTGCAGAACCATTAGGATGAGTTGAATGATTTCAAAGTTTTACAGTATTTTGCAGCGGTTGAGGAGTGTGTAGTGATGTTTTGCAGCAGTGGAAATGCGTATTTCAAGGGGTATTCTCATCTGGATATTCACATTTAATTTAATTCATGTGTGATATACATACATTTCATCAACTGGATGTTATTAAAAATAAAGTACATGTGTGAAGATAATTTGCCATAAATAGTGTAGTCATATGGTACATCAGAAACAGAGGTCCGTTGTCTTTGGATACGACCAGTACTGCTGAGATTTTGCTAAGAAATAGTTTTTGCAAGTGAAATGGCAATGTTGTTGCATGTCCCACAGCCATCATGTGCCCAAGCCTTCTAGAGGTCCTATGGCCACCCAAACCAACCAACAAACTAATAAGTATTTTTACCCAAAAAATCCTCAAACATCTGTTCATGCTCTCATTACACATGTACACAAGAGCCATTTCAGATACTTTGAAGGTCCTCCAAAGGTCCTGAAACTACAGATTGAAAGCAGGCTGAAGGGACGCATCCTCCATCCTCCAACAAGCGTGATTCTAGTACTATATGTAGGAAGTGATTCCAGACTTGTAGGGGCTATAATATTCAAACAGCCCAGGACCCATGGCAGTCTTAATCCACCCCTAATCTTGTGGTAACAAGAGCTTAATTCAGGCAGTTGGGTGCATCAATAATGCATGCCTGGCTACTGTTAGAGGAGTGCCATGGTGGTCGTATCCATTTAATTTATATATATATATAATAATATATAATTATATAATATATATATTATACACTCACCGGCCACTTTATTAGGTACACCATGCTAGTAACGGGTTGGACCCCCTTTTGCCTTCAGAACTGCCTCAATTCTTCATGGCATAGATTCAACAAGATGCTGGAAGCATTCCTCAGAGATTTTGGTCCATATTGACATGACGGCATCACACAGTTGCCGCAGATTTGTCGGCTGCACATCCATGATGCGAATCTCCCGTTCCACCATATCCCAAAGATGCTCTATTGGATTGAGATCTGGTGACTGTGGAGGCCATTTGAGTACAGTGAACTCATTGTCATGTTCAAGAAACCAGTCTGAGATGATTCCAGCTTTATGACATGGCGCATTGGGTACATTGTGGTCACAAAGGGATGGACATGGTCAGCAACAATACTTAGGTAGGCTGTGGCGTGGCAATGATGCTCAATTGGTACCAAGGGGCCCAAAGAGTGCCAAGAAAATATTCCCCACACCATGACACCACCACCACCAGCCTGAAGGCAGGATGGATCCATGCTTTCATGTTGTTGACGCCAAATTTTGACCCTACCATCCGAATGTCGAAGCAGAAATCGAGACTCATCAGACCAGGCAACGTTTTTCCAATCTTCTACTGTCCAATTTCGATGAGCTTGTGCAAATTGTAGCCTCAGTTTCCTGTTCTTAGCTGAAAGGAGTGGCACCCGGTGTGGTCTTCTGCTGCTGTAGCCCATCTGCCTCAAAGTTAACGTACTCTGCGTTCAGAGATGCTCTTCTGCCTACCTTGGTTGTAACGGGTGGTGATTTGAGTCACTGTTGCCTTTCTATCAGCTCGAACCAGTCTGCCCATTCTCCTCGGACCTCTGGCATCAACAAGGCATTTCCGCCCACAGAACTGCCGCTCACTGGATGTTTTTTCTTTTTCGGACCATTCTCTGTAAACCCTAGAGATGGTTGTGCTTGAAAATCCCAGTAGATCAGCAGTTTCTGAAATACTCAGACCAGCCCTTCTGGCACCAACAACCATGCCACGTTCAAAGGCACTCAAATCACCTTTCTTCCCCATACTGATGCTCGGTTTAAACTGCAGGAGATTGTCTTGACCATGTCTACATGCCTAAATGCACTGAGTTGCCGCCATGTGATTGGCTGATTAGAAATTAAGTGTTAACCAGCAGTTGGACAGGTGTACCTAATAAAGTGGACGGTGAGTGTATATATATATATATAATGAAGGGATGTTTTATATGTGTGGAGTTAGAGGTCAGTTGTGTTGTGAGGGGTATTTATTTTTTAGGAGCCCAGTGTTGTTATCCAGGAGAGTTCATACTTTAAGTGACAATGGTAATTTTAGGGACACCGGGTGGAGATGTGCTGCACAGAGCTGAAGCTATCTGCCCGTGAATTCAGCAGTGATACGTCATGGATTGGAGAACCTGGAATGAAGTCCTCCTGATGGAAGAGATTGTCATCTATAAGGCACTAATGACTCTCAGAACCTGCAGTCAGTCCCGCAGTGCCAGTGAGTCTGCCTGTGGGGATGTTAATTGTTAGTAAAGTTTTCAGCATTTCATAGTATCATAGTATATAAGACTGGAAGGAGACGCAAGTCCATCAAGTCCAGCCTTTAAGAATTAAATAAATGTTTTATCCCCATAACCCGTGATATTTTTTCTCTCCAGAAAGTCATCCAGGCCTCTCTTGAACATGTACATAGAGTCCGCCATAACAACCTCCTGCGGCAGAGAGTTCCACAGTCTCACTGCTCTTACAGTAAAGAACCTTTGTCTATGGTGATGGTAAAATCGCCTCTCCTCTAGGCGCAGAGAATGCCCCCTTGTCCTGGTCACAGGCCGAGGTATAAAAAGATCTTTGGAGAGATCCTTGTACTGTCCGTTCAGGTATTTGTACATTGTAATGAGGTCTCCCCTCAGTCGTTTTTTTTTTCTAAACTGAATAATCCCAAATTTTTTAATCTGTCATTGTATTCTAGTTCCCCCATTCCCCTAATAATCCTGGTTGCTCTCCGTTCCAGCTCTACTATATCCTTTTTATACACTGGTGCCCAAAACTGTACACAATATTCCATGTGTGGTCTGACCAGGGATTTGTATAAGGGCAAAACTATGTCTTTATCATGAGAATCTATTCCTCTCTTGATACATCCCATTATTTTATTTGCTTTAGCAGCAGCCGCCTGGCTCTGGTCACTAAAATTAAGTTTACCATCCACCAATACCCCCAAGTCCTTTTCAGTTTTACTAAGTAATTGACCATTTAGAACATAATTATACTTTTTGTTTCCATGGCCCAAGTGCATAACTTTACATTTATCTACATTAAACCTCATCAACCATTTCTCTGCCCATCCCTCAAGCTTCCACAAATCCCTCTGTAATGCTAAACTATCGACCTCGGTATTTATTACTTTACACAGCTTAGTATCATCTGCAAATATTGAAACTTGACTGTGTAAACCCACTACAAGGTCATTAATAAAAATATTAAAAAGAAGTGGCCCCAATACTGACCCCTGTGGGACTCCACTGGTAACATCAACCCAATCTGAGAATGTGCCATTAATGGCCACCCTCTGTTTTCTATCACTAAGCCAATTACTTACCCAAATACACAGATTTTCTCCTATTCCCAGCAGTCTCATTTTATATACCAACCTTTTATGTGGCACGGTGTCAAATGCCTTTGAAAAGTCCAAATATACAACATCTACAGCGTCCCCCAGATCCAGTCTTGAACTTACCTCCTCGTAGAAACCAATCAGATTAGTCTGACAGGACCGATCTCTTATAAACCCATGCTGACGCTGGGTTATAAGGTTGTGCTCAGTGAGATACTCCAGGATAGCATCTCTAATAAACCCCTCAAATATTTTCCCCACCACAGAAGTTAGACTCAAGGGTCTGTAGTTTCCAGGATCGCTATTTGATCCTTTTTTGTATATTGGTACCACATTTGCTATGCGCCATTCCTGTGGAACATAACCAGTCCTCAGTGAATCTTCAAATTTTAAAAATAACGTTTTGTCTATCACCGTACATAATTCATGCAGAACCCGGGGGTGTATGCCATCTGGCCCAGGTGATTTATCTATCTTAGAGGTTGCGAGGCGGCGCCGTACCTCTTACTGGGTTAAACTGTTGACATTATAAAAAGAATTAACATTATTCCTCATTGTGTCTTCCACCAGGGGATTTTCCTGGGTAAAGACAGTTGAGAAGGTGACATTCAGTAGATTGGCCCTTTCCTCATCTCCTTCCACCATGACCCCCATGTTATTTCTAAGGGGACCCACATTCTCTGTTTTTAGTTTCTTATCATTTATATACTTGAAAAATAATTTGGGATTATTTTTGCTCTCCTTGGCAATATTTCTCTCAGTCTCTATTTTTGCGGCCTTTATCTGCTTTTTACAGGATTTATTTTTCTCTCTATAATCCTGTAATGCCTCATCGCTACCTTCACGTTTTAGCACCTTAAACGCTTTATCTTTCTCGCTTATTGCTTTCCTTACAAGACTAGTTAGCCACATAGGGTTTTTCTTGTTCCTTTTATGCTTTTTCCCATAAGGTATGTGTTTCTCACAGGACTTTTTCAGAATATATGAGAAAAAGTCCCACTTTTTGGGGGGGGCTTTTGTCTTTGAGAACATTATCCCAGTCTATGCCATTAAGGTCTTCCCTTAGTTGCTGAAAATTTGCCCTCCTGAAGTTTAGAGTGTTGGTTGCCCCTTCACTAACGCTCTTAGTAAAGCGTAATACAAAATCAATGATATTATGATCACTATTCCCCAGGTTCCCCCCAACCTGTAGTTTTGATATCCTATCAGGTCTGTTGGTTAGGATAAGGTCCAGCAGTGCCCCCCCTCTTGTTGGCTCCAGGACTAGTTGCGACAGGTAATTGTCTTTTTTTGTTGACAAGAACCTGCTGCCTTTGAAGGACCTGCAGGTTTCTGCCCCCCAGTTGACATCTGGGTAATTGAAGTCCCCCATGATAAATACTTCACCATGCTTTGAAGCCGCATCCATTTCACTTATCAGCATTTCCTCTGCTGCCTCCATTATATTTGGAGCCTTATAACAAACCCCTAGTAATATTTTATTATTCTTTTTCCCTCCTCTTATCTCAAAACATAGGGACTCCACATTTGCGTTACTGATGTCATCTCGCAGGACGGGCTTGAGGCAAGAATTCACATATAAACAAACCCCTCCACCTTTTTTATTTATATGATCCTTTCTAAAAAGACTATAACCATTTATAGCAACAGCCCAGTCATAGCTACTGTCCAGCCATGTCTCGCTGATACCCACTATATCATATTTCCGCTCCAACATCAAGAGTTCCAGTTCCTCCATTTTGTTTGTGAGGCTTCTGGCATTTGTGTACATACACTTTATATGATTTTCCCTGTCCGTATTCCTTTTGTCCTTATTCCCCAATCTCATTCCAGCCCCCCTTCCTCCCCCATGGACTAGGACTCTTCCCAGCTCCTGTACACTGTCTATTTGCCCTGCACAAGTGTAGTTGCCCTCCCCCCAGGTCTCTAGTTTAAACACTCCTCCAACCTTCTAGCCATTTTTTCCCCTAAAACAGCGGCCCCCTCCCCAATGAGGTGCAGCCCATCCCTACTGTAGAGCCTGTAGCCGACAGAAAAGTCAGTCCAGTTCTCCATGAACCCAAAACCCTCCTTCCTACACCAACTTTTGAGCCACTTATTTACCTCCTTGATCTCCCGCTGCCTTTCTGGTGTGGCACGTGGTACAGGCAGTATTTTGGAGAAAATTACCTTTGAGGTCCTTGCCCTGAGCTTATGGCCTAAATCTCTGAAATCATTTTTAAGGACCTTCCACCTACCTCTTACTTTGTCATTAGTGCCAATGTGGACCATGACCGCTGGTTCCTCACCAGCCCCTCCCAGTAATCCGTCAACCCGATCCGCAACATGCCGAACCCGAGCACCCGGCAAACAACACACTATTCGGTATGCACGGTCTTTGTGACAGATTGCCCTGTGTGTTCCCCTAATAATCGAATCTCCCACTACCAGCACCTGTCTGACCTTGCCTGTGCTCCCATTTCCCTTCTTACTGGAGCAGACATTCCCCTGGTTGCTAGCGGCCACGTCTTGCTGCAGCATTGCTACCCCAGAGCTGATATCCCCCTCATCCGCCAGCCTGGCAAACTTATTGGGGTGCACCAGATCAGGACTAGACTCCCTACAACTCTTCCCTCTACCCCGCCTTCTACATGTTACCCAACTAGCTGGCCCCTCACTCTGCACCTCCATACTTCCCTCCCCACACCCATCTTCCCCAGAGAGGTTGTGCTCCAGGAGCAGCAAACTTCACTCCATATTGTCAATTGTCCGCAGCCTTGAAACTTGCTCATTTAGATCCAGAATCTGGGCTTCCAGATGAGCAATTTTCACACACCCCACACAGCAGTATTCCCCCTCGAACGGCTGTTCAAGGAAAGCATACATGGCACAGGATGTACACTGTGTAGCAATGCCACTTATGGAGTCCATTATTCTAATGGGGATTACAATAGAAATATGCACAGAAAGAAGAATCTACAGTCAAAGTAACACAAAACACAGCAGTTACCTGCTAAAGCCCCTCAAACTTAAGTCCCTTAAACCTAAGTCACACTTAAGACACTGCACACACTTGGGATCAATGCACACTCGCCGCCAAGCTCACACACTCGCTTTTCTGATGCTTTTTTTAAAGGTTATCTGCCTCAAAAATCTGCAGAGCTCACTGCAACAAGATCTGGCTGCAAACCAGTATTTACTGAACAGGTAGCGGCAATGGAACAGGAGTGGGGGGGGGGGGCATAATCTATCCGGGAATAACTTGAGTGTGGGTTGGAGAAGAACGTATAGTCTCTTTTTCACTAAATCAGTTATGATGTCTAGCCTAAGGTTCAGCTAAAAGGAAAAGCGGAAAGAGGGGGGGGGGGGAGCGCTCATAGAGTTACACTGTACTATAAAGAAAAGCGATCGAAGAGAAGAAGGTGCGGCACTCTCTAGTATGGTATTCCAAACTTCGTTTTTATTTGGTGCAGGTACAGGTACAGGACGCCGACATGTGGCAAGGCAACGGGCCGTTTCGCGCTGTAAAGCGCTTTCTCAAGCCTCTGACGTCACTTCCTCGGGGCGTGCTGAATTCGCCATAGCAGTTGACAACAAAAATTACAGTGTGTAAACAAGTGCGTCTGGATACACATCACACATATAAAAATATCCAAACTAAAAGTTACGATTAAAAAGCGATAAATACATTAAAGGGGAAGCTTGCAACATGATGAAGCTATGAAGCAGAAACAAGCAGAACATAAAGAGCATGAGAAACATGGAAAACTCGTGGCAGAACTCATTGGTCGATTATCTCTTAGAAAATAAATCCAAGACATTATAAGAACACACTTAGATCATTACAATCATTTCACCCCAATATACCCAGTGCATTACATTTAAGGATCCATTTGGCTTCACGCCGTAGTAGGTCCTTCTGGCGGTCCCCAAATGTAGACACTGGTATATTGGGGTGAAATGATTGTAATGATCGAAGTGTGTTTTTATAATGTCTTGGTTATTGTTTCCCGAGATATCGACCACTGCGTTCTGCCACGAGTTTTTCCCATGTTTGCTCATGCTCTTTATAGTGCTGCTTGTTGTTTCTGCTTCATAGCTTCATCATGTTGTCACATCTTCCCCCTTTAATGTACTTATCGCTTTTTAATTCAACTTTTTACTAGTTTGGCATATTTTATTATATTGTGTGTGTTCATCCCCAGAAACGCACTTGTTTACACACGGGTAATTGTTTGTTGTCACTCTATGGCGAAGTCCACACGCCTCCGAGGAAATGACGTCAAGGCTTTTTTTTGAGAAACGCTTTACACACGCGCGAAACGGCCCGTTGCCTTGCCACGTCGGCGTCCTTCACCTGTACCTCTGCACCAATAAAAACGAAGTTTGGAATACATACTAGAGATCCATGCACCGTCTTCTCTTCGTCCAGCTTTTCTTTATAGTACAGTGTAACCTAGGAGCGCTCCCCCCCACGCCCTCTTTCCGCTTTCCTTTTAGCTGCAGCCTCGGCAGACAAGGATCCATTTGGCTTCACGCCGTAGTAGGTCCTTCTGGCGGTCCCCTCCCTCTGGGATTTACATGCACCCTCTCAATGCCGGAGAACCGCAAGGGGAAGGGGTCGTTCGCATGGTGTGTCCTAATGTGCTCTATGAGTCTGGGACATCCATTCCCTGACGATATAGAATTGAGATGTTCTCTGATCCTAATGAAAAGACTTCTAATTTTCTTACCAATGTAGAACCTATTACATGAACAAAAAAGAACGTAAACCACAAAGCAGGTTCTACATGTGATGAAGTTTCTGACGTCTATTTGGGTACCCCCTATCTGTAAAGTCTTAGCTTGCATGTTAAATCTGCAGAAATTGCAGTGCCCACATTTAAAGTTACCTTTCGGAATCCCTTTGCTGAGCCAATTGTGTCTTGAGACAGAGTACCTACTCCGGACAAGCTCAGTTTTTAGAGTGGGACAACGTCTAAATGTAACTAGGGGTCTACGGGACGCAAGTTCCGCCAGTTTTGTTTCTTGGCGTAATATGTTCCAATGTCTATTAATAGCTCCACAAATAACATTTTCATTGGAGCTGAAGTCAAATGAAAAGGCAAATCTTCTGTCATTGCTCTGTTTCTTAGATTTAACACTCGAGAGAAGATTGCGTCGGGGGACACTTGCTGCTCTCTCTAAAGCACTCTTTATGATATCTTTTGGATACCCACGTTCGGTGAACCGTGTTAAGAAGCATCAAGTGTCCCCCAACGCATCTCTCTCGATGTTAATCTAAGAAACAGGCAATGCCAGAAGATTTGCCTTGTTCACTTTGACTTCAGCTCCAAGGAAAATTGTTATTTTGTGAGCTATTAATCGACTTTGGAACATATTACGCCAGAACAAACTGCGACGAACTGCGTCCTTACCCATAGTTACCTTTAGACTTGGCCCCTCTCTGAGGAACGAGCTTTGTCCGGGGTAGGTACTCGGTCCTCAAGACACAATTGGCTCAGCAAAGGGAATTCCGAAATGGAACTTTAAATGTGGCACTGCATTCTGCAAGAGTTTAACATGCAAGCTAGACTTTACAGATTAGGGGGTATCCCAAAAGACGTCAGAGACTTCATCACAGTGAACCTCCTGTTGTGAGTTTAACGGTTCTTTTTTGGTTTTCATGTAATAGTTCTACATTGGTAAAAAATGTAGGAATGATCTTTTCTTCTTAAGGAAATCAGAGAACAAGCTCAATTCTATTCGTCAGGCAATGGATAGTCCCAGACTCAATAGAGCCAATTAGACACACAACAAATCAACGCCCCTCCTTGACCCTTGCGTTCTCCGGCATTGAGAGGGTTGGAAGTAAATCCCTATAGGGGGTGGGACCGCCAAACGACCTACTACGGCGTAAGCCAAATGGATCCTAAATGTAGACACTGGTATATTGGGGTGAAATGATTGTAATGATCGAAGTGTGTTTTTATAATGTCTTGGTTATTGTTTCCCGAGATATCGACCACTGCGTTCTGCCACGAGTTTTTCCCATGTTTGCTCATGCTCTTTATAGTGCTGCTTGTTGTTTCTGCTTCATAGCTTCATCATGTTGTCACATCTTCCCCCTTTAATGTACTTATCGCTTTTTAATTCAACTTTTTACTAGTTTGGCATATTTTATTATATTGTGTGTGTTCATCCCCAGAAACGCACTTGTTTACACACGGGTAATTGTTTGTTGTCACTCTATGGCGAAGTCCACACGCCTCCGAGGAAATGACGTCAAGGCTTTTTTTTGAGAAACGCTTTACACACGCGCGAAACGGCCCGTTGCCTTGCCACGTCGGCGTCCTTCACCTGTACCTCTGCACCAATAAAAACGAAGTTTGGAATACATACTAGAGATCCATGCACCGTCTTCTCTTCGTCCAGCTTTTCTTTATAGTACAGTGTAACCTAGGAGCGCTCCCCCCCACGCCCTCTTTCCGCTTTCCTTTTAGCTGCAGCCTCGGCAGACAAGCACTCTTTATGATATCTTTTGGATACCCACGTTCGGTGAACCGTGTAGCCAGTTCATCCGCCTTGCGGTAGAAATTTGAAATCTCGCTGTTTAGCCTCCTTAGGCGGAGAAACTGGCTGTACGGGACACTAGATTTCACGTGTGCTGGGTGAAAGCTTTTATAGTGCAGGAGCGAATTTGTCGCTGTGGGCTTTCTGTTCCCTTCTGTAACTAAAAAACCATCTTTCGCTATCACCCGGACATCTAGGAAATCCAGAGACTCACCCCCAAAATTGGCTGTAAATTTCATATTCATATCATTGGAAGTATTTAAGTAGTGGACAAACTGGAAAAATTCCTCAGAGCCATCCCATATCATAAAAACACCGTCCGCATAACACAAAAATAAGCGAATATGCTTGGCGAAGGGGTTGCAGAGAGAGTGGACAAAGCGGGATATAAAAAGGGCCAAAAAAATGTTGGCCAATGTACAGGCGACGGGAGTGCCCATCGCCATTCCCACTCTCTGTACAAACCACCTGTCGCCAAACATAAAGGCGTTATGGGAGAGGATAAATTCCAGAGCTTCACAGACAAATGAGATATAGCCTGCGTCATTATCCGCACCCTCCAGGACCCGGCCTCCAATGCGTAGTAGTCACGCGTCATGATCACCACATTCCCACCCTTGTCGGCCGGTTTTATAATTAAGTCATCGCGTGCCCTGAGGAAGTCGAGAGCCCTCCTTTCTCCGGATGACAAATTGTCACCGGGATTGGTATACACGAGTGCTTTCACATCCGCAAGACAAAAACTTCAATAGGATGACCGTCCGGCAAGGGTGGGCAGAAAGTGGATCGAATTCCTCCCTTAAAATCCTCAATTTGGATGGAAGAGGGACCAATGTCAGGCATTTCTATGTCTTGTGGCAGGTGTAAGTTATGTAATAACTGGATGTCTGTCAGCTCAACTCCGTCTGTTCTATCTAGGGGGCTGAAACGTAGAGGACCAATGATGCTTGGGACCTCACCCGGTCTTCGTTCTTTGTCGGGTCCCGTTCCCTCATGAAAGAACCTATATAGATTCAATTTACGTGATGCTTTAAATAAATCTATTTCAAAATTTGTGAAATCAAACTGTCTAGACATGGCATAATTCAAACCTTTTGACAACAACGACAATACATCAGAGTCCAGGGAGACGTTAGTAAGGTTGACCACAGTTCGATTAGTACAGATATCACCTGTGTCTCCTGCCGCCAAGAGACTTGCTTCCGTTTCATACTTTGATTTCTCCCTCGACCTCCTTGTCCTGCCCGCCAGATGCCTCTCCTAAAGGGACCGAAGTCTCGGTGGTGTTCACACTAGGTGCATTAGGAGTGTCTCTGGCAGGTCCTCCTGCTTCATCTGAGGGGCTTGAGTCGGACTCCGTAGTCCAAAAGTTCGTATTGGTCTTTCTTTTGGTGGGTCTCTTGCGGCCACCCGATCTCCTTTTGTTTGTGCTGTTTTGTACATGCCAGTCAAAGACGTGACCTTCTTCAAAATCCTGTTTATCTCGCATGAATTTATCTCTTTTTCTATTTTTAACTTCCATTTGAGTGAGTAATAATTTCTTCTCCAGTTTCTTGCAAAATGTCTGAAATTGGCTTTCAGAAAAGCGTGATCTCAATTCGATTTTAGCTTTGCACAGTTCAGTGGTGACTATCTCATATTCTTTTTTATTTCGAGCCAAGACCAGTCGCATGATGTCAATAGAGTGTCGAAGATGTAATCGTCTCCATTCATCAATAAATGTAGAATCGTCCTTGTATTGGGCTGGTTCCTTGTATACTCGTAGGCCTCTCGGGACACGTCCATTCTCATTATAGGACTGCAGGGAATGATTAGTCCAGAATAATCTGACTTCTTTATCTGCCAAGGACATCACTTTATGTTCCAGTGACTTAGTGCTGATCATTTGCAGCATTTCCCCTCTATTGCATAAATCAAAAAACGCAGCTGTGTCCTCTCTGCCCATATTCAAAGCACTCTCTGCACTGCTGGTGCTCGCATTCGTTTCCATGTGAAAGCACTCGTGTATACCAATCCCGGTGACAATTTGTCATCCGGAGAAAGGAGGGCTCTCGACTTCCTCAGGGCACGCGATGACTTAATTATAAAACCGTCCGACAAGGGTGGGAATGTGGTGATCATGACGCGTGACTAATCCGCATTGGATTGGCCAAGGGTCCTGTCCGAGGGCGTACGTCCCCGCGCTCTGTATGTCATTTAGGAAATTCTCGTTGTTTGACTTCTACTCCATTTATTATTCCAGAAGAGAGCGGATAATGGACGCAGGCTTAGTTCATTGTCTGTGAAGTCTTGGGAAGTTTCCTCTCCCATAACGCCTTAGAGTTTGGCAGGACAGGTGGTTTGTATAGATGGCTTTTTTATGATATGGGATGGCTGCCTAGGATTGAGAGGGAACTTTTCCGTTGTCACTACTTAAACTACTTCCAAGATGATAGGCTGGCAATTTCAGCCAATTTGGGGTGGGTGAGTCTCTGGATTTCAGGATGTCGGGTAGGGCGAAAGAACCTGGTTTTTAGTTACAGCAGGAGTACAGAAAGCCCTCAGCGACAAAGTTGCTCTGCCACTATAACGCTTTCACCAACCAGGTGAAATCTAGTGTCCCCGTACAGCCAGTTTCGCGCCTTAAAGAGGTTATTAAACATGGCGAGATGCTCAAATTTCTGCCCGCCAGGCGGAGTGACTGGCTGCACGGGTTCACCGAAGGTGGGTATCCAAAAAGATATCCATTAAAGAGGCTTTAGAGCGAGCCACCAAGGGGTCCCCCGAGCAATCTTCTCTCGATGTGTTAAATCTAAGAAAAGAGACAATGACGAAGATTTGCTTCATTGACTTTTCAGCTCCAACGAAAATGGATTGTGTGAGCGATAATAGACATTGGAATCATATACGCCAAGCAAAAAACAAAATGGCGGAAACTTGATCGTTGGTCCGAGACCCAGTTATCATTTTAGATGTTGCGCCACTCTAAAAAATGAGCCTTGTCGGAGAGGTGGTACTCTGTCTCAACAGCCAATTGGTCAGCAACAGGGGATTCCGAAAAGGTAACCTTTAATGTCGGACTGCAATTTCTGCAGATTTACATTGCAAGCTAAGATTGTACAGATAGGGGGTACCCAAAAGACGTCAGAAACTCATCAATGTAGAACCTGCTTTGTGGTGACGTTTTTTTTGGGCTTGTAATAGGTTCTACATTGGTAAGAAAATGTAGAAGTTTTTCATTAGGATCAGAGAACATCTCAATTCTATATCGTCAGGGAATGGATGTCCCAGACTCATAGAGCACATTAGGACACACCATGCGAATATGAGACATAAAGCATGGAGGTCCTTGCCAGAGATCCATGTCCGCTCCTCAGGACCATGCCCTGGACCACAACGGTGGTGACTGGTAACACAAGAGGGGCATATTTTTTAGAAGAGAGTTGTGAAAACCATTGTGAATACCAAGTGCATTAAGCAAGTATAATCGGAAAGACAAAGGATTAACGATTTTTCTAATTTCATATGGACCAATATATCGTGGAGCAAGTTTCCCAGACGGAACTTTGAGACACAGATTCTTGGTAAATAACTACACTCGTTCCCCTAAAACATACTCAGGTCCAGGAGACTTTCTTTTATTGTCCTGTCGTCGTTGTCTGTTTTAGGCTTTAGTCAGGTTCGAAAGAGTCTGGGCCGAGACATTAACCAACTCAATATGAGAATTTTAGGTTAAATCCACAATTACGGAAGAAGGGCAATGTTGTAGTAGAAGTGTTAATTTGGTTTTTTAGGCCAAATTTGTTGAGTGGAAGAAAGGACTTCTATTTCTCCTGAGTATCAGAAACAAAACACTTGGTTGGGTTTCTCTGTCTGCCCACAAAATTATCTCCAGAATTTAGAGACAAACTGTACCCTTCCCGTTAGGAGACAATGGGAGAGATCTTTTAATCTGTCCTCGACATAATTCTGTCATAGTTTGCACGAAAAAAACTGCCCACACCACATTTATAAAGGGTTCTAGACAGTTTTCTGGCTCTCCTATGACTAGCTTGTAAAAAGGGGCGTGACCATGCAGCTAAAAAGATCAGTGCACCAAAAAAACTGCTGACCTGACAGAATTTTGTCCTAATTTTCTGGCGTAAATTAAGCCAACTAATAGGAAGTGAAGAGTACCACTAGACAGCCTTATACTAATAATTTTACAGAATTCATCTCTGAAATTATTTAAAGTGATTGTAGAAAGAAGGGTTGAAATATTGAGAGATATAGATGCACAAATCCCAGAAAAAAAAAGCATCATAGATCAATTTTTACAATGCCAAGAACGCATATGTAACCGTTAAGATCAACTAAAGAAAGAAATTGTTGATAAAAAAACAGAAAAAGCTTACTTGGGATCAAAACAGGTTTAAAAAGATCCACAAGTTCAGATATCAGTTATAAATACAATTGAATCATAGCAGATTCTCCTAAACATAACACTCACACTGGATACACCAAATATAATGTTCCAGTATCAAATCATTTTTCCAGACTAGATCGTGATACAGTTCCTTCTCCTCCTTTTTTAGAACAAAGGAGACACAATACCAACTACATGCCTACAGGTATGTAAATCAACAACAGCCTCACAAATGGCACTACAACAAAAACAAATACTCAGACCATACACAATCACTAATACACCAACAAACACAAGGGCACTGACAAGGACAACAAAAATTAGAGCACACAACCCCAGTTTTTCACTTTCAAGCTCCAGCTTTAAACTAGATTCAGACAATGGACAGGAGTCAAATGCAACCACATCTTTTGCCACACAATCCTGTACGTATGCAGATACCTACCCTCAATTTATCAGAAACCAGCAATATCACTTCACTTCCTAACAGACACAATACACAAACATTATCGCAACCAATTTTGATGAAACATCCAAACCACCAAATATTACTACAACCAATTCCTATACATGTGATGCAACCTCCCTTTCAAGAAATGGGTCACATAGTAACTCATCAATTGGAAGATTTCATTGTACAAAACCAACCCTCTTTAACTCTTCCACATACTCAGATTCAACAGCCAACACTTATTGTGTCAACACAAGCAAAACAAACAATGTCACAACTGACAATAACCCCTTCCCACCGCAGCCCTTTTTCGTTTTTTGCATTTTCATTTTTCACTCCCCACCTTCAAAAATCTATAACTTTTTTTTATTTTTCCATGTACAAGCTGTGTTATGGCTTATTTTCTGTGTGGTATTTAATATTTCATGCCGTTTACTGGGAAGCGGTAAAAAAAAATTCGAAATGCAGTGAAATTGGTAAAAAAACACATTTGTGCTGTATTCTTGTGGGGTTGGATTTTACGGATTTCACTGTCTGCCACAAATGACATGTCTCCTTTATTCTTTGGGTCGGTGCGATCACGGGGATACCACATTTGTATAGGTTTTATAATGTTTTCATACATTTTCAAAAGTTAAAACCTCCTGTACAAAAAATTATTGGGGGTATTTTGCCATCTTCTGGCGCTAATAACTTTTTTATACTTTGGTATACAGAGCTTTGGGAGGTGTATTTTTTTGCGGCTTTTGATGATGTTTAAAATGTTATAATTTTTAGGACTGTACAAACTTTTGATAACTTTTTATCAAATTTTTTTTTTTAAATGGCAAAAAAGTGGCATTTTCCAATTTGGGAGCTATTTTCCCGGGTTAAACGCAGCGAAAAAACTTTATTATATTTTGATAGATCAGGAATTTTCGGACGCATCAATACCTAATGTGTTTATGAATTTTACTGTTTATTTATATTTATATAAGTTCTAGGGAAAGGGGCTGGGTTTTTATGTTTTTCTATTATAATTTTTTTTTTTAACTTTTTTTAAATTTTTTTTTACTATTTTTCAGACTCCCTAGGGTATTTTAACCCTAGGTTGTCTGTATGATCCTATCATATAGTGAATTATGTGGACTACAGTATGGCAGTACATGGGGATTTTCCTCCTTATTCATTACAATGTGCAGATGGACGCTGCCGATGACGTCACGGGGAGCGATGATCCTCAGCGGCTTTGCCGGTGGCGATCAGCGGACAAACACCTGCGATCGGTGCTGGGGGTTACCGGTAAACCTTTGCTGCAATATGCAGCAAAGACTTACCAGCTATGGAGAGGGCTTAGCACGTGAGTCCTCTCCATGCACACGCACCCAGCATGTAATGTAGTATTACTTCACATGTCGGTAAGGGGTTTACATATGCCCAAATAATTTAGTACACTTCACCAACGCATCCTATGACAATATACAATTAAAAAAAAAGAGAATTAGAAGGATACATCAAATCAGATCACAACAAAAAAACAACACAAATTGGGCAAAACAAAATAAATACATCTAATCTAGTTTCGCCAGATATTTTCAATTTGCATTACAGTTTTGAATGAAACTCATATAAACCTTCTTAACAAAGGTCTAAAATTTGCACCTAGTAAAAATATAGATAACTGTAATACTTATATAGGAGTGGAGAAATATATAAGAAATTTGTCATTGGAAAATTAAAAAAAAAAAACATGAGAAAGGACACAAATTCAAGATCCCAAATATATACACACTACTTTAAAGTCCAAATCAAACTGATTTCCCATACAGGAAGTTAGTAAAGAGATTTAAACTTTCAAATTAGCAGTAGAATTAGATCTCAAACAATTAAAAACAAATAATTAAAATTATTAAATAAAGATATAAGAATCTGACAGGAGAAATAACAGTATTAAAAAACTTCAGTCAAATAATGAAATAACTATTAGACCAGCGAGTAAGGGGGGAAGGGGTTAGTTCTTCATAAGGATTATGTGGATCAGATGTTACAGATTTTGGAAGAAATCAAATGGCAGCTGGTTGGATTATGGCTACATTGGATGTTAGTTCATTATATAAGTGCATTAACCACAAATAGGGTCTTAAGCAGTTGAATATTTTTTACATGAAGACAATCTATTAAATGGTGAACAAGCCATTTTTATTTTGGACTGCATTGAATTTATACTAATGCATAACTATTTTACTTTTGAGAACAAATATTTATTATAGATATTGGGTACCGCTATGGGCACTATGTTTGCGCCCACCTATGCCAATTTATTCATGGCACATTGGGAATATAACACCATTTCCTCTACACTACCTACATTGACAATATTTTTTTTATTGGGAAGGGGGGGCATTCTCAATTAGAAACATTTATTTCAGAATTGAATGTTAACAATTTAAATCTTAAATTCACACCAAACGTAAGTAAAGAGAGGGTAGAATATTTAGACCTGTTGGTTCAAGTGGTAGACAACAAGGTGACATGTTGCACTTTTAAAAAAAACCATCATCACAAAATAGCTTTATTCCAATGGATAGTTGCCATCTGCCAAGCTTATAAATGTGCCGTATGGGCAATACAGAAGACTGAGGCATAATTGTACACATGTTGAATAGGCGGCAATTTTTTTTTAACACAACAATTTTTAGCAAAACAATATCCTCCATTTATTTTGAGTGCAGCGTCTGCTAAAGCCAGACATCTAGATAGAAGACAACTACCCGTATATATACTCGAGTATAAGCCGACCCAAGTATAAGCCGAGGCCCCTAATTTTACCACAAAAAACAGGGAAAACCTCTTGACTCGAGTATAATCTGAGGGTGGGAAATGCATTGGTCACAGCCTCCCCAGTATATAGCCTGACGGACCCTGCCCCATGGTATATTGCCAGCACCTGCCCACCAGTATATAGGCTGCCACCCCATATCCCCCAGTATATAACCAGCCCCTTGCCCCAGTACATAGCCAGCCCCCTGCTCCAGTATATAACCAGCAGCGGGGGAAGTCGGAAAGGTGAGTTTTGATATATTTTTTTTACTCGAGTAGAAGCCGAGTTTGGGTTTTCAGCACATTTTTTGTGCTGAAAAGCTAGGCTTATACTCGAGTATATATAGTCCAGAGTATATATATACAGAGTATAATTAGTCCACCAGAGGATAATATCTCTCCATCAGCACATTCTGACTATATTAAAACTTGTCTTCCATTTAACACATACTATAAGCGAATGGAAAATATAATTTCTAGAGATTGGCATTTACTTCTAGGTGATAAATATTTAATCACTTTTTTTTCCAAAGAAACCCAGTATAATATGTACTAAGGCCCCTAATTTAGCGTTGAAGATCGCACTCACGACCAAAAAACCTTCAAAAAAAGTAAACACTTGGTAAGATCTACTAATTTTTTTTCATTGTGGTAAATGTGCCTGATGTAAATCACCACCTTTTGTAGGACCAGTTTGAGTGTATCATCAGAATCTAACCCCCACACACATAAGATCAAAGAAATCCGAACATGACATCACAAAATGGAGTTAAAAATCATTCCTTATCTCACCATTTTTTAACACATCATAATAAGGATCCATCCCTAGTCCGCCTTTTTGTATTACACTCAGTAGAAAAGGATTGGCGAGAGGGGGATTTTAGAGGCAAGATGTCGCAAGATTTCACAAGCAGAATCCAGACAATTTTTTGAATTCTGCTCAATGGCCCTGAAGGGTCTTAATGCTAAAATGGAATTGTTCGTTTTTTTGTGACTATTATTGTGATTGTCATTAGTCTCTGATCTATGTTTAACATGGTTCGGTCCGGGGTGACTGACTGTATCCAGCACATATGTCGCTTCCCCCTGACTGACCCATCTACTGTCATCTATAATAAATAAAAAAATGCTTACATAAGTGTTTGCAAAAATGTTTACAAAAATAATTATAATAAATGTTTGCAAACAATATTGAAAAAAAAAGATTACATATGTCTCTATACATAAAACTCTGTATGCACCCATGTAATTTCATCTATAAAAGTTTACTAAAAATGTTTACAAAATATTTACAGAAATGTTTGCATAAAATGTTGACAGTCCGACGAAAGTGCGGCAGCGGACCCTTAGTGAATAAGCCCCATTGTGTTCTGCCACAAACTGCACCATAAACCAACAACACGTGTGCCACAAACTATACCACAATCCGGGAGTCCCCAGGTTACGTACCTCATTATGGTTTCACAATAGACCTTTTTAAATCACCATGCCATTTATGAAATCACAATACCCTATTGTGTTATCACAGTGTGTCATTGTGGCAGTCTAGTGCCTATGACATCACAATGTCAAATTTAAACTTTACAATGTCCATTGTGACATTACATTTTATTACTATGACAATATTTTATTGTGTGATCACAATGCCCTATATGACATCACAATGCACAATGCTATATAACAGCTGACATTATGATATCTATATGCCTCATTACGACATTTCATTGTAACATTGTAATGCCCCTCTTTGATGATACCAATTTTGACATCACCATGACCCTTTATAATATTACAAGGCCCATTGTGACATCACACTGTCTGGTTAAGACTTCAAAATATGCCTTTAGGCATCATCCCATTCCATTGTAACATCACATGCCAGTTTCTAATAGTACATATCCCATTGTCCCACTGTGAGATCACTGTACCAATTTATGAAGTACATGGGGGCTGTGAGTTAACTGCAAACATTGCACCTAGAGACCCCAAGAGAGAGATCTATTGTGCAGAGTCCGCAGTGCTGAGTGCTTTCCTATGGACATGGTCAGCATAAGTAATGATCATCTGCCGGTGTCCACTTTCCCCTGTGACCCATATTACACACACAGCCTTGTGCATGAGCCTAAAGGAAAAGAAAGTCCCCCTTCTATGAATCCTATGGTTTTACTTACAAGGACATAAATACATCCATAGACTCTACAGACTGCACTTGCTTTTACTCATGACTGTAATTCACAAGCCCAGTGCCAGTAAGGCTTCATTCACATCTCCTTTATCCATCCATTGTAGGGTTATGTTAAGAGGATTCCTGATTTGTCCTTATGTAATGTTACTCCACCAGGGCCTGATTACAGATGTGTGCTGAAAATCAATAAAATGTGTTTTTAAAAAAAGCTTCTCTAAAAGGATAGATTAAACAATCAGACAGTTATAGAATGAAAAAACCAGCACCAAAATACCAAATGTGCCACAAAAATAGTAAATGACCCGCTGTCAGTATTAAAGGGAACCTGTCACCAGGAGACCCATTTTTAGCACTCTAGCATTACAGAAAATGTTATATTGTACCTTTCATTAGCATCTGCTGTGTGACTAGGCAGTTGCCTTTTGGGAGGAGCTGGGAAGGAGCAGTCCCCCCCCCCACCCTTGGGGAACAGCTTCTCCATGTGACCTTTTCAAATATATGAAAACAACCCCTCACTTGGCTGAGCGACGCCCCTGCTCCTATACAGCCAATCCCATTGTGGGGATTTTTTCATATTTGAAAGGTCACATGTTTCCCGAGTGGGAGGGGGGAACTGCTCCTTCCAGCCCCTCCCAGTGGGCAACTGCCTAGTCCCCAGCAGAAGCTAATGAAAGGTTTCTTATATACATATCTCTTTTTCTGTAAAACCAATTTTAATACAAAAAACACTTTGGCAGTGTATGTACTATGCTCTTTGGAGACTGGGGAGTGCTAAAAATGGGTCTCCTGGTGACAGTTCCCTTAAGGGGTGTGGACCCATGGACCACTGCAGATGATGACGTAAGGCGACAACTGAGCGGAATCTAGTGTTTTTACCAGAGCCCGCCGCAAAGCGAGTTGACTTGCTGCGGCGTGGTACCCCATGTCGCTCCACAGGCACAACTGTCCGCGGTGTGGCCAGGCAGTACAGAGTCGTGAGGCCGAATTGTTGTCGGGACAGGCAGGAGGTCGAGATAGGCAGCATACAGGAAAGCTTTCTCAATGTACGAGGCACAAATATACGTCAGGGAACACAGGGAGGGCCCGGAATATAACAGAAAGGCAGCCACCAACGACATTATCAACCGCTGGTCCATTAAATTCCAACTCTGACACAAACACCTAACCGCGCGCCTTAGGAGGGACCGGAGCGAGGAGACAACTGCTAGTACTAGAGAGTAGCAGCCTACTGCAGGGAAGGGGCACAAAGAGGCACACGGGTGCATCTGCATCCCAGGATATGGGCCTCGCATTGGTACAAAGGATAAAATTCAAGATCAATCTTTCCAATCTCTACAAGATTGGTAGACCACAAAAATCATACTAAGCAGAAATTACATAATGCTATATGAAAAAACTCTAAGACAACACTTAGCAACAGTGGGGTGCAGGCAGTCGTGCAAGGAAGAAGCCACTGCACTCAAACTTCCAGCTACCTACCTATCTGTAGTTTGGACATTCTCAAAGACCATTGGAACGATGTTGTGCTGGCAGATAACACAAAATAGATTGTTTGGTATAACCTTTTAAAAAACACAATACAGGCGGTCCCCACTTAGGCACCCCTTTACAACGACTCATGTTACCGACAAGACCCCTCTGCCCCTGTTCCTCTGAAGCTCTCTGGATGTTACTATAGTCCCCCAGACTGTAATATCCAGCTGTAAGTTCTGTAATGAACTTTATTGATAATCCTTGGTCCAATTACAATCAAAATTTTTAACTCCAATTGCCCTTGGGCAAAAAAAAAAAAATTGTCTGGATCTACAATTATAAAATATACAATTCCGCCTACATACAAATTCAACTTAAGAACAAACCTACAGAACCTATCTGTATACGTAACCCGGGACTGCCTGTACAGTGGCAAAAAACAATACTGGCACCTTGGATTACGGTTACCTGTCTGCAAGTTTTACAGACAAGCTCGCATTTTACAAACATTTAAATATCTTAATACAAGTACAGGTGTCATAAATGACAATAGAATATTTTCTGAAAATTGGAGTTTATTTAAACTTAACATAGCTACATAAATGTATTATGTACATAATTGTACAAATGTGTCATTTGGACTGTGTTGTGAACACCCATGAGAAAATGGGGCTTCTGCATTTTTTCCTCAATTGTACAGCATTTGGAGTTTTTTCAAGTTGTGCAGTAGACTACATGGTATACTAAATAATGTCACGTAAATTACAATTGTTTTCACAGATAACAACCCACATACAACTTTGTAAACAGAAAAAAAAATTATGGGGTTTGAAAGTACAAAAGGAGAAGCAAAAGGAAGGGGTTGTGTCATTAAAAACAAACTTAATTTAGCAGCCCGACCCCCCTCCCCAACCGGCCACACTACATTGCTATTTTTTTATAACTCTCGGACAACCCCTTTAGAGTTTAACCCCTTCAGGACCACATTACATAAATATACGTCAACTTTCAGTCTGCCAGGTTGCAGGGTTGCCATATATTTACAGTCCTCCTTCTCCCTTGATGCAGGGGTCACGGTAGGGCAAGGGGGATGGTATGCCTACATAATAAGCTTCCAGTCTTGGTGCCCCTATCAGGATTTGAGTGATTTAGATTATGATATGGAATCTAGGCCAGAAAGTTGTAATAGAAGGAATGGAAACAAACACTGCAGTGCTGCCCATCAGGTTCTGAACATTGAGATTGTGATCTCTGTACGGTAGGAGTGTTAATCTAAACCAAGATCTGGGCCCAGTTTTACTATGCAGTTTATGCCCGAATTCGTGGTGTAGAGCTGAACTAAATATAATTTATGAAGTGTTCGTGCGACTGCACTAAGCCCCCTGCGACACAATACTTTGAGCAGAAGGGGCGTTCCGTGCATATTATCGCTGCCACATTTATGTTGGCAAGTCCGACAGAAAGTGGCATACGGCCCTGAATTGAGTGCCCAAGAAAATCTGGTGCACTCAGTTCAGGCACAGCGTGCGCCACATGAAGACGGAGATCCGATCCTCATGATGTGTCACATGTTGCATATTAGTGAGGGAAACTGCAAATAGTAAATCCTCGGCCTGTAGTTCTAAATACATCCCCTTCCCAGAACTCTTCAGAAATAGACCCAAGTGTTTAAGGGCAGGAACACTGACTTTCACCTTCCATCTACATACAGAAAAGTAATAAAAATATTGCGAGGCAAACTGCACTTTGTGTAGATTGGTGCTAAGTGTAGAATAATCTGGAACACTATGTTTTTAATGTATTTATTGTGTGAAAAAATAGAAGCAAACGAAAAATTATATATATATCTGGTATCGCCGTATCAGACTGACCCAAAGAATATAAAGGTAGCACATTACTGATGCTTTACATTAAATGGGAAAAGAGTAACTAAAAGAGTATAGTGAATGGTATATTTTCATCGTTGATCAGACATAGTTAAATGAATTTATAGGTTATATCCCATAATGGTACATTAACGAAACAACTTGTATAGCAAAATACCAATTCTCATATAACTACATTGACGTAAAATAGAAATGTATCCCTCAAATAGTGGTCATTCGAACTGTAAAAGCTGTGGTCCCGAAGGATATAATAGGTCTGATCCTGAAGGGTTTTTGTCCGAGGACAGAAATAAAACATGCAGCAATATTCCACATTGTCGAAAATATGTTTATATGTTTTTGCTGCACTAGAGGCACCACTCAAAACGGAAAGCAACATACTGTTGCCACCATCAGATATGTGATATTGGATGGGTTATTTCATTTATTTCATTCACTGGCGTCCACTTTAAGCACTTGTGTACAAATGACGTAGTTGTTGGTGAATATACGCAAATTAGGATAAGTTTGAAGGGTATATAAACTCTCAAAGATATACATATATCTTATACACTGTGGGGTTTAACATTGTTTCTGAGGTTTTTCAGTTTTAGATTTAGAGTTTATTGGGGTCTAAGAGAATTGTTAGAGTTTTCCATGGTACCAATCACAACTCAGCTTCAATTTCCCACGGCTGTATAAAATTAAGCAGAGCTCTAATATGTTTCCATGAGCAACTAGAACAGTTTTACCTCAGATACTTCTAATAAATCTCCCCATTGTCTCAGTCTCTCTTGATTGAAAACACTAGTCTTTTGCTGTGCCAGATTTACCACCTTGATTATGATTTATTGTTCAGCATGAGACTTTCGGTTTCTACATTAGACCTACTTAGTCACGTCCCTTTCTTGCGAGGCCATGCACACTTTCAAAAGACCACGCTGCCTTAGTCCGAAAAGTTGGAAAAGTGTTGGAAGGCATTTAGACAGTTTTTTTTGGCGCAAACCCCCCAGAATTGTGGCCAAGTGCGTTAATAAATCCCCCCCCCATATTTTGTTCTTTCTGTTGCTGCCAATAGTATACCCCCATGAAGTGTCTCTTATTTGCTCCTTTGAATGATTTTTTAGCAAAATAGGTATACAGTACAGAATTAATTAACTCCAATAATTCTTTTTAAGGTTCTCTAAAACCTGCTTACCTCTCTGCTTCTAACGCCATATATGACGGGTTCAGTAGAGGAGTGATAAAAGTATATAAAAGAGAAAATATTTTGTCATTTCGAAGTAGGAAGATGGTCTCATGTACATCAACTAGGACAGTGCAGTAGAACATGCACACCACATAAGGGAACTGCAAGAGGAAGTTTTTTATGTCGACCTATGGCTGATTGAACCTAAGAATTGCCCGAATATGTATACATAGAAACCAGAATGCAAAGAAAAGGCATAAAAACCACAAAGATCCCAGACACATAGATTGCACTCGTTCACAAGGTACTAATGCAAGATAACTTAGCAGGTGTGTAATATCACAGAAGAAATGGCTAATTTGGTTTGAAGAACAAAAAGTCACCGGGAAGCCAAACCATTATGGAGGGCTGAGTTTAGAAACCCTGTAAACCAGGAGAATATTGTAAGATAGAAATAAACACGTTTGTTACTACATCCCACGTAGTAAAGAGATAGCAGTGGCTATGTATCTGTCATATGCAATGACAGCCAATAAGAAACTCTCTGATTGGCAAAGGAAATGAAGAGAAAAGCTGCATGAAGCAACCAGCATAGGAGATGTCTATTGCCTAAAAGATGTTAAGAACCTTTTGGAAAAATCACAGTGGTTAACATATTTCCAAAGGAAAGATGGCTTGGAACATAACATCGGAGCACTAGAAGAGCACTGTCTAATATGGCGAATAATAGGGTCGCATTTCCAGAAGAATTAAACTATAAATGAAGAAAGGCAACAAACAAGAATGTTGTATTTGAGGAACATCTGAAATTCCTTGGAGCACAAAGTAAGTTATATCTGTAAAATTTTCCTTTTCATATTTTGTTCTAATCTCTAAAGGGAATTTTACCTAAACAAGGAAAATTACTTAAACAAGAAATATGTTTAAATAAGATTGATTATTGTTAAATGAAAATGAGAAACAATTATGGTTAGATGTGTAGCTGGTGCTTGAGGTGTATTCTGTTTTAAGTGCCGCCTAGGAAACAAAATCCTTCTTATACATAGTCAGGGTGTGCTATTTATACTGGATATTGGTTTATTATACATAGATAAGGTTTCCTTCCCAAGAGTACACTAAAAATTATTAATGATTTCCCAGAAGACAACATTTATTTCTGCTGCAAACATCTGTTTTGGACTTTGTCCTGGGGAGATCCTGATGTGATCACCCACTTAATTGCATACTCATATGTGTGTACTACACTGCACAAAAAAATAAGGGAACACTCAAAGCACATCCTAAAATATTATAAATATGAATAAATTCCTTTTTGAGATATTTCTTTTTGGGAACAAGGAAAGCCAGGAAAGAGTAGTGGCCTATGCGTGGTATACTGAGTATAATAAAGTTTCATGTGATTTTCTGTCAATTAAGCATAAAAAAGGATCAAAAGTCTCAAGCCCCATGGCATCTTATAGAGATCTATTGACAGATTAAGGCTATCATCGACCCTGGCTATGAAGATACTGTAAGCTCACTACCAGTTTAAGATTGAAATAATCCATAAAGCCTGTTTTCCTGGTCCTTGCATATCAGGTCCAACAAAACTTTATTTAAAGCCCCCACAACAGTATTGTAAGTACCCACTCCTCTGGACATGGCTTTGTCATGGCAGCATGAGGCGTTAAGAGTTATAGACCTTGGTGTATCCCATGCTATTTCCATGGGTAAAAGGTCATGGGACACTCCACCTCCCCACACAGCCTTATCCTTGAGACACTTTTGGTGGTACCAGCCTACCAAATAGATCTCCCTTGCACAGGCATGTGGCTGACATCTTCCCTTGCCAATGGTCGGACACAACTCCCTGCTCTTCCAAGGTCTGGCATCTCAAGCTACTCCCCAGCATGGCACTAGCTGCATCTTTGCATACCAGCGTGTCCTGCCACAGCTGAATCTAAGGTTCCCCGACCCTGCAGAAGGCTCCTTCTCCACAACCAGCAGTCAGTGCGACATGCAGGTTGTGACAGGATCGACTCCATCTGCTACTCATCTAGACTCCCTTTCATGGACTTTAAACTACAAGCCCCCATTGGGAGGGTTCTTCCTTTCTCTCACTGCCTCAACTCTTCCTGGATCATACTCTATAGGGGCTATGGAAGAGGTGAGGGCCTTTCTCCCTAGATCAGACTTGGCTGCCATTTTATAAGATTGAGGAAAAAGCACTCCAGGGACGGAAGATAAGAAAACTCTATTCATGCCCTTTCTGTTCATGTTGGTCACTTCGGAACAGGTATAATGCCAAGATCACAGGCTGTGTCCGGCTACCCTTGAAACTCAAGATAAACTTTACTTTCACAGATGTGGCCTTTGTCTCCTTGCACTCGCCCCTGGTCCCTCTTTGGAATAATTGGATAGCCTCCACCAATCCCTTATCCTCGACACAGCCTACATCTGAATTCTGTGGAATGGTTTTCCAACACCCAGGCCACTTAAGAATGGCTTATATCCTTCCTTTCATATCCAAATATCTTGCTGTATGATCATCCATTTCTGGGACAACTTCAGGACTGGTGAACTGCTGGCCCTCACTCTGAACTCTGCGTGGGTCATTCTTGCAGCCTTCAGCTGTTTGCAACTTTCGGAGCGACCCAGTGGGCCGTCTGGGTTATAGCCTCATTGTTTCCACATGTGCTTTCGCTACTCCTCCACTAGCAACGTAAGGGTCCTGGGTGGAATTGTGTCCTATGTATTGTACCATTGAGCTGTTTCTCATTCCCCACTAGGGTCTGTGCCTTAGTTCCCATCAATTGCATATCTCTCCTTAAGGGGCACACTTATTGTATGAGAGAGATTCTATCAGTTGCTTGATTCAGGATATATCCTGGGATTTCATAAGATATACTTAAGTGTGATTGCTTGAAAAATGTTCTTATTGAAATCAAGGACCCCCGAGAAGTAATAACAGTGCTCGAATATACAGAATAACTACAGAGGCCATGGGAGTGACTTTAGCTTTTAGCAAAATGTGGGCCTATGTCCTTCGGATATGCCATTCCAACAATAGAGGAATCAGATAAGTGTATTATCAGAGGTGCACTCATCAATATGGTTCATAGCATAGCAAACATAGAAACGTTTCATAAGTTTTCACAATTAGTGTCAGATCTAACCCAACTAACTAGGGAGATCCAGGAAGCAATTGGCATCTATACTTGCTTAAAGTGCAACTGTAAAGTTACTGACAAAAATAGTGTTAGCTGGAGAGAGAGCTAGCAAATCCCCAGGGGTTTTCAGCTATTTATGATAAGGCCTTTCTAGCCCAACTACAAGAACCCTTTTTAAAGGTTCTTAATGCATTGGGGGGAAAGGAGGTATACTGCAGACCAACCCTGTTTGTGGTTATTCTGAAAGGGCAGGACCCCCAATATGTTCTGATTGGGGACCAATTTCTTTGCTGAATGTCTATCTTTAATCTTTGCTAAGCTTTTGGCCTTAGGAAATCTCCCCATTTGGGTCATATATTCTGTTGACAAAGTGGGTTTTATGCCACAGAGAGGCTAGAGCACTTAAAGGGTGGATTCTCGTTCACACAGTCATTAACTGACAATATAAGTTTCTTCAATAGATGTATTAAAACACTCTCCTATGTGCGCCCCACTATTCTTCTTGTAAAACAAATTACGCACTGAAGGGGTGTTCTGGTGCTCAGTCGACCGTGCCCCACATTTTTTTCATGCAAACTTCGACAGATCGTGTCGCACCCCATTTGAAGGGCACCAAAAAAAATTTGTCTTGGGCGTGTAGGGAGCCCCGGATTCATGAAGCAAGCGTGCCAGAAATCTTGAATCTGTTGACCCCTGCACACAAGAAATGTGCACTAGAGCACTAATTAACTATATATTTTTATAGGTTTATTTTCTTTATAATGCATAAACAAACGAACTGCACGAGAGCACGAAGGGATGCAGATGCAGAAGTTCTGGTTAGGTAATATGTAGTGTCACTAACTTACCCCTATGGTACTAAACTTATGCAACAGAAATGGAAACGTCCTCAGAAAAACGGTTAAACATGCTTGAATTCTGTGCAGGTATATGTATAATCTACTAAAGGTCCCAGACAGTACACACTTATATAATAACTTAAAATTATGAATATATTTGTTGTTTTATTATTTTGTTTAAATATAGTTTTTACATTTATGATATAACAAAAAAACTGTAATGAAAGTGTCACTGGAGGAAGGCATGCAAACGCGATGCAAGGTCTGGCTGTGGTATACGGTATGTATATATGGACGCATCTTCATTCAATATCGGTTTTGGATTCATGATACAAAGGTAGATTCCCTCCGAAGGCATCAAAATAGGAATTAACACATTTGGAATTATATACTTAACAAAAATTGTGAAAACTGAAATATGTCTAGATTCTAGGTTCTTTCAAGTAGCCACCTTTTGCTTTGAGTACTGCTTTGGACACATGCTTGTTTCCGCCTGAGGAGCCTCAAGAGGTAGTCACCTGACATGAGTTCCAACAGAGTTGAAGGAGTGTCCAAGAGATGCTTAGCACGGTGGACGTTTTGCCTTGACTCTGCGGTCCAGCTCACCGAACCATCTCATTGGGTCAGGTCTGGTGATTCACACTTTTGTTGAAGTATATAGAATCACATGTGTAATTCACTAAACACAGAGGGATCCAGCGAACAGATCATAGCCCCAATCTTTGCCCTAATCACTAGCTCTACCAGCTTTGGGCGGAGACTTTTCCCTTTCTTTGTATGGCAAACTGTTGCACAGATAAAGAGCAGTCAGTAAGCATCATAGTGTGTGAACGTGGACTCAGGGTCTCGGCGGCACTATACTGTTGTGACACAAATTCTGACTAAAAGTGGCGTTCCGGTGCACAGTGGGAACGTTCGCCAATTATCATGCCAGTCTGACACAGGCCACCAGGTTAAAGGTGGACCCAAGAAAATTCGGTGTGCACTTGTCAGAGCAGGTCAATGAGTGCCAGATTCATGTAGAACGGGCGCCACAATTCCTGAATGGGCACCAGCCACAGGCAAAACAGTTTGCCTGTTTTGATCAATGTGGGCCTACATGTATTCAATCATTCCTATCATTAGCCGTTATAACCATAATTTGTCCTCCGCCATCTCAGCACAGTGACTAATCTCTAACCTAATCGCAAAAGTGATTTTGCGCAAAACAAAAAATTACAGGGTCAGCTCTCACAAGCAGCAGCACACATAAATCTTTGGTGTGGAGGGGGGGGAGTGGGTGGGGATGGGATATTTGGACGGAAGGGGCACGGCTTGATCTTGTCACCTCAGTAACGAAAAGGACAGAAGCAGAGAAGGGAATGTCCTTTTTTTGTTTCCTGCTCCGAGCTGGATGGGAAGTCTGACGGGGACAACTGATTGGTCTCCAGCCTGACCACCGTGACGATCAGCCGTCTATGACAGACATGGTTTACACATGGCGACAATTTGTCTTTGGGATGAGATAGTTGTGCCTAAGCAGGAAGTACCCACTAAGGCTCGCATTCACACCATGTATGGGGACGTATACGGCCGACGTATGTACGGCGATATACGTCCCCCATACACTTCTATGGGCTCACGGCATGGGTACGGGAGCGGTACAGTGCAGCACACGTGCGGCACCGTACAGCTCCATAGCCGGGAAAAGAGAGGACATGTCTATCTTTTCCCGTATTACGGCGCCGTGGCCCATATGTTCCTATGGAAGCGGGCGGGGTGAGCGGCGCTCATCTCCTCCTCTCCCGCGCGCCGTGTGCCGCCGCACCGCATGGCAGTGTGCATGTAACCTAAGAAGAATACTCTATCTTGTCCTGTACGGAACAGCTAAGTTTGCAAAGTTGCAACTGAACAACTACAAGACGGCTTGAATATTGTCTTTTGGACAAAGACAAATGGAGATTCTTGGTCACAATAAAAATTTCAATAGCCCTATCCCTTAATGGTTAAACCACCTCATATCACCACCTCATATCAGGGGTGAGGATTGGGCTTGCTTTGTAGGCACAGAATCGTGCCACCTGGCAGTCATGGAGTCTGCCATGAAATTCTCTGATGCCAAAGTATTCCATAATAAAATTTGAGACCCCTATCCCTATCCACATTCAAAACGTAACATTGTTTAAGATTCCTCAGAACGCATACAGTCGATCTATTCATATGGAAAACAATGGCTGGGGTAATCTGCCGCTTGTTAAGCAGTCTAAAGATTTCTTCTAAAGTATGTGGATGTCTTCTCTCCTGTGCCTCATAGTATCCTAATAGATAAGGTCTGAAAAGAACACAAGTCTATAAGATTACACAAAAGTTTTCTTCCCATGACATCTGATATTTTTATTCTCAACAAAGACAGCCATGCTTCTCTGATTTACTGAACAATTCAAATTCTTGTAAATGTCATTAAAAATGTATCACGATTTGATGTTTCCCTTTCTCTATTTTCCCTTTAATGTCACAATTTTAAGTTCTCTACTGTTTTCTTGATTCGAAATTTTACGCATTGCCACCTTGACCTCATGATTCTTAAGCTGTAAATGATGGGATTAAGTAAAGGAGTCAACCAAGGTATAGAACCAGACACAGTCTGTCCACAAGCAAGAATAACTAAAGTAGGACAGGAGAGTAAAACATGGCAGCCCCATAAAAGAGGCTAACCACCGCTAAATGAGAACCACATGTGAAAATGACTTACTATGCCTTCTGTAGATGAGATCGTTAAGAATGGCCTTCAGGATCAAGATGTAAGATACAAAAGTTAACAGGAAAGGAGTCAGCTTAGAGTCCTCCAACACAAAACACGAATTTCATTAAAAAATGTACTGAACATGATAACTTCAACAGGAAGGAATTTCACAGAGAAGCTATTATGATCTGGTGGGCAGAAGGGAAACTGGAATGTAAAAATGGTCTGAATAGAAACTGGAGGAAACCAGTCATCCACGGGCAGATGCCAGAGCCTGCATACCCTATGCTCATAATTTCCATGTGTGTAGAGGGTTACAGATGGCCACGTATCGGTCATATGCCATCACTCCTAAGAGGACACTCACTACTGCCAGGAATGTAAAGCAGAAAACATTTGTGTGACACAACCGCATACGAAATGAATTGTTTTTAGTTAAAATGTCGCATCAGACATTTAGGGATTGTGACACATGTTTGCAGATATCCAGAATGAAGATTACCAATGAAGAGTAACTGGGGTGCGAAGATGCAATCAGGCAGATGATCAGAGGGTAATAGTGTTACCAAGTAACGTGAGGAGGTTAGAGCATAAAGAAGACCAGAACAGTACGATTCTGTGGTTCTGAAGATGAAATCCCAGGAGAATGAACCAGAGTCTGAGGTTCATTTTGCTTATCATCTCACTAATGATATAATGAAAAAAGCAATACATGTAGTAAATAAAAGTTGACCACACTTAACTTTAGGAATAAATGCATTCGAAGAAGTAAGCATTCTAACGTTCAGAAGTTAAAACGGTGATCTTTATTTCATATAAAGTGCAACATTTCAGTTCTTCAAGCTTCTCACTTTCAGAACTTGAAGTACTCTTCCTCTCTGGATTGTATTTAGGACTTTTGGTTTAGCACCCCCTATTTTGTACTGCTGTGCTGCATTTGATCTTGTATTACTTACCATGTACCTAACCTAGTAAAGAGACAGCATCCATGAAAAAAAATATATACATGTTTCCCTTATCAACAATATTCAGTTTTAACAGGTTAGAACATCTTACTCTATGTTTCCTATTTAAAATGCATTTTATATATACTATTGTAGATCCGGTGTTGCCCGAGTAGCAATAACTGCTCTTAACTTTAACAAAAAAATTGGTTAACAAAAATTATATATCTATCTATCTAGCATCATCTCTCCCGTCTGTAACACTCATCTATCTTCCTGCCTGTCTCGGTATCTCACTTCTTACTCTTCCGTCTGTCTCACTCACTTGCGTCTCTCTGTCACTCACTCTCCTGCTTATCTCTTTCACTAACTCTCCATGTCATGTCATGGCTCCGTCAGCTTCCGACCATGTTACCTCCACACATAAACTGTATTATACTCATCCTAAGTAGTAACCAATCAAACGCAGAACATTAATGACCGTGGCAGCATAGCACTATCACGGCGGACTTTCTAACTTCCACAGCTGCAGACAATGGCTCCGTATATGATGGTTAACAAGAAGATTTTGGAAGCACGGTTGAAAATTTCAGCTCAAAACCAGTCTAGACGTTCCCTGATTCTCAGTGATGACTGTGACAAATTTTGTGATTGTAAACGCGCACTGCAGGTTCCTTAGCGGCACATCATAAATATGTATACATCACACACACCAGCGTATGAGATTAGATGTTGGAAAATTAATTGAACACAATATGAGGGTTCCCCCATACAGGTAATAAGCACTGTCATCCTTGAGATAAGGAGGAAATCACTAAAGAGAAATACTCACATCTGCAAGACAAGTGGAATCTTAGTTGTCTCTTTATGTAAAATCAGGGAGTGCGATAATTTTGGGAATGCTGATGAAGATATATGATAAGGCAAAGCTGAGTTACCAGCCAAGTCAGAGCTCTCGCCCACAGATTTTATAGTCCATGATCTCTGAGGAAACTTTCCCATCAGTGCTGTGAAACCTCAACATACTTGATACAAAAATAGCTGTCATTGATCGTTTTTTAATTACATGTTATTTGGTCTAATTGGAATACAAGCAATATTCCATACTTATATAAATGGAACAAACATAACACATGATAACAACATTGGATCAGCCTTTCTTTCTTTCAGTGTGTAATCGTCCACTTGTGTGACTTTTCCCGCTTCTCTTCAAGACAATCTCCTTTAAAGTTTTTCTATTGTCCCAGATTTCTGCAGTGTCCTGATTATGCACAGAATCCAGATGTGAAAATTGTTATTATTTTTATAAATAAGTCCCAAACATTCGCAAATTTGTTTGGGGCCAATTGCCGGCCTGCCCCATACGTGTAGAAAGGCTTTGTACGTCTTTGTTATGAAATTCACCAACGACCTAATGACTCAATCACCACATGTATCAATAAGGAAAAAACATGCGATCAGTCGAAAAAATCAAACAAAAATAAGCAGGCCCACACAGCTACCGACTTGTGATACATATGCCAATTGTATACAGTTCATATGCAAAATGACATTCCTGTGTAGTATTTAATATCGCCTATATATACCTACGTGTTTCCATCATTACAGACTGCAGTCCATTCATTGTTCTGCACAGGCTTCCTATCCTACAGGGGGGTCTGGTAGTTTTGTTGATATTTAACCTTGTGCACTGAGCAGAAGGTAAAGGAATTACAATATTTAGACCAGGGGTCTCAAACTCAATTACCTGGGCCGTTGGAGGTAGATTCTGGGTAAGGCTGGCGCATCAGTTTTCCACACAACATGCGCTTACAAAATTCATTATTCAGATTCACATGTCACGGCGTTTCCCTAGTGCAAGGAAAGCCCATGCTGGGAGACGTGTTTTCTTATGAACGCGTCCTGTGTACCAGAGGGGTCCCAGCTTCCTACGCACTGAGCCCAGTCAGGGACACTCCATTCCATAAAAAACCCTGTACAAAAATAATTTTTTTTATTTGCCGGCAGCCACGCTGTGAAAGCCCCGCGATCGGTGCTAGCACTGCACGCGGGGTTACCGGTAAGCAGTGCGTAACTAGAGTCCTCTGGGCCCCGGGCAAATCCAACGGCCCCCCCCAATGCATAAAAATTGACACCATCCAGGACAGTAATCATGTCCCCCCCCCCACCACCAGCGCCTAATCAATGTCCCCCCCGCCTACCAGAAGCCATAATTCAGTCCCCCCCTCACGAAGCTATAATAATGTCCCCCCCTCAGCAGTAGCCATAATTATCCCCCCACCATACATATTATGTCCCCCCACCAGTAGCCATAATTAATGTCCCCCCACAGTAGCCATAATAATGTCCCCCCCAGCAGTACTATAATATGCCCCCCTCCAGTAGCATAATTAAGTCCCCCCTCCAGTAGCCATAATTAATGTCCCCCCCAGCAGTAGCCATAATTTGTCCCCCCAGCAGTTAGCTAATATTATGTCCCCACACCAGTAGCCATAATTAATGTCCCTCCCCCCAGTAGCCATAATTAATGTCCCCCCACCAGTAGCCATAATTAATTCCCCCCTCACCAGTAGCCATAATTATGTCCCCCCACACGATAGCCGTAATTAATGTCCCCCCCCAGCAGTAGCCATAATTAATGTCCCCCCCGCAGCTACCTAATAATTCCCCCCTCCCAGTAGCCAATAATTAATGTCCCCCCCAGCAGTAGCCCATAATTAATGTCCCCCCCAGCATATCTAGAAGTAATGTCCCCCTCAGTAGCCATAATTAATGCCCTCACCGCAGTAGCCATGATTAATGCCCCCCCCACCAGTATCCATAATTAATGTCCCCCTCACCAGTAGCCATAATTATGTCCCCCCAGCAGTAGCTTATAATAATGTCCCCAATGTCCCCCCTCCAGTAGCCATAATTAATGTCCCCCCAGCAGTAGCATGATTAATGCCCCCCCCCTGCCAGTAGCCATAATTAATATCCCCCGCAGTAGCCGTGATTAATGTCCCATAGGTAATATCCCCCAAATTCCTAACTTTCCCCTATGCCCGCCCCAAATAGAAACAGGGCCCCATGATACTTAACAAGATAAAAAATAACTCTTACCTAGTTATCCCGTCTCCTCTTCGCGCTCTCTCTTCTGCAGATCGGCGCAAGGCGACGGCTGATGACGCGTCTGCCAGGTCAGTGCGCGGGTCATGGACCTCAGCAGGACCCGGCGCAGGCCGACGGTGTCGGGTCTATGGATGCGATGGGTGGGAACGGCCGCTGAGGTGGGTGGGACGGTGGGCGGATCGGGGGCCCGTTCTTATTTTGAATTGGGACAGCTCGGGGCCCTTCCTGATCCAGCGCACGGACCAGATACAGAACAGTCCGTGCGCTGTAACGGGAAGGCCCGCGGCTGTCACATTAAAACATCTGCCCGCTGGCTGCGCCGAGTTATCAGCGCAGCGCAGGGTCAGGTGCGGGCCTATGACTGACCATGGCCCTCTCAGTCCGACCCCTGGACCGCGATCGGTACGCCCTGCCGGTAAGCCTTTGCTGCAATTATGCAGCAAAGACTTACTGGCATGGCCTCTCCATGCAGCGCACGGTGGGGCCACAATATTCCGCGGGCCGCAGTTGGCCCGCGGGCCGCGAGTTTTTGAGACCCCTGATTTAGACTGTCAACATTAACCCCTTAACGACCAGACCCTTTTTTGTTTTTGCGCTTTCATTTTTTCTCCCCACCTTCAAAAATCCATAACTTTTCTATTTTCCATGTAAATAGCTGTATGAGGGCTTGTTTTATGTGTAACAAATTCCAGTTCTTGTTGATGGTATTTAATACATACCATGTACTAGGAAGCAGGAAAAAAAATTCTGAATGCAGTAAAACAGATGAAAAAATGCATTTGCACTGTTTTCTTGTGGGCTTGGATTTTACAGCTTTTTACGGGGTTACCAAATTTATAAAGATTTTATAATGATTTCATATATTTACAAAAATGAAAACCTCCAGTACGAAAAAAAATCTTAATTTTGGCACTTATAACAGGCCACATGCCGCTGGGATTTAAATGCCTCCGGCAGCTTTGCCGGAGTCATTTACAGGGACCGATTGCAGGTGTTACCGATGTATGTTTGCAGCAATATGCAGCAAACACCCACCTTGTATGTATAGGGCCCAGCCCATGAGCCCTCTCCATAAGGTGGCAGCGACGTTTGGTCGTACAGATACGTCTCACGTCGGTAAGGGGTTAAATCATCGTGTGTTCACTTTATTCAGTAAATAACTTGATCTTACCCAAGAGATTGAGATAGTCCTAAAATCCAAATTACCCAAATGTCTGAGCAGAATGTGGAAACAAATTGCATTTCCTAAATTTGTAAAGAGCCCAAATGAAGGAAGGGGGTTATACCTTTTTTTCATCAGTGGAGAGACTACTACCTTGTAAGTGAATACTAAAAGTGAATATTAAATTGAGCGCATAAGTTTATTGGGGAAAACTGTAGAATTTAAAGGAGCCATTGCAGTATATACGGTAACCTGGGGGATAATTCCTGGGAAACCTTTTGTAAGTGGTCGACATACTGGCACTGCCAATTAGAAGCATTGCCATAGAGGAAACAACAGGTGGCCTTGGGAAGTCTTGCACATATTGCAGAGCTTGTGTCCCTTGTATCACTGTTTTGGTGACCCAATTTGCATAAAAGGCTGCTCACTAAATGCACTGGTGCTGTTTTCTGTGTATGGTTTCTACACTATTTCTCTCCACTGAAATTGTGTTCTTGTGGTGTGTTTATATACAAGTGTGGTTCAGTTGCTGTATTTATGTCCTAAAGCTATTAAACTTTATGGGGGGGATAGGTACTACATTTAATTGGAGGGGCAGTACATTTTATTAGAAGTCCTGTATGTTCTAAATTAATTTGGGGATGCATGTCTATACTCAATTCTCATCCCAGAAACAACATTTAACCCATACTGCAGATGTGTTTTTTCCTTTTTGTTTTTAGGTTTTTTTCTTTGATCCCCTCCTTTCAAAAGCACTACATTTAAGCATTTTTTATAGTACAAGCAAAGTATCAGTATTTCACATCCATGCACACTTCACTTCACTGTACGTGAAGCTGGAAAGTTTTTTGAAAAAGAGTTATTTTCTTCTACATGTTCCCCCTCAGGAGAACTAGTTCTTTTTTTTGATAGATTGAACACTTTGGGATAATCCATACCATACATGTTTATTTTTGTTTATTTATCTTTTGATCAAAGGGAATTTTAGCCCAAGGGATATTTGAACCCAGAGTGTCTGATCGCAGGTGTTAGATCTAGGGGTGTTACTGTGTTATGTAGCAAAACACACGTTGTATAAAGAGGGCTAAGCTTGTGAGCACTGTGAGTGATGTCTCTATGTCATGAGTTTTAAAGGGTTGTCCACCGTACGGACTGTTCCAGCACATGCCCCTCCCTCCTCCCCCTGTCCCCTATCCTCATATAAAAAAATGCTTACCTAATTTGCAAAAGGTTACAAGTTGAAAGTGTAACGATTGCAAAAAGATGAACTAACGATACAACCCTTTTCCAAGGGCACGATAATTTATAAATGTCATCAGAGGTGCATAAAAGGACTACCGAGGCTCACGCCAGGAGGGCCCCGTGGTTCTCGCACACAACGCACACATAACACCACAACACGTGTGCCACAACTGATACCACAATCGGAGTCCCCAGTGTAACGTACCTCATTGGTTTTCACATAGCCGTTTTAAACCATGCAGTATTGAAGCCAATCCCCTGATGTGTGGTATCTACGTGTTTCTTGTGGCAGTCTAGTGCCTATGACGCACAGCAATTTAACATTTACCATCCAGTTGTGACAGTTACATGTTATTACTAGTACAATAGTTATATTGTGTGATCACACCAGATAGCACCTATATGACATCATATCGCCATGCTGATAACTAGCGCGCATACTGACATTCTAGAAGGTGCCCCCATTTATTAACATTGATCCACCTCTTTGAATACAATTTACCAGACAATTCCTATATATTACAGGCCCATTGTGACATCACACTGTCGCTGGTCTGATTCAAAGATGGCCTGTAGGCAGCATCCCATCCCGGATTAGAAACACTCACATGCCAGTTTCGTAAAACTATCCCATTGTCCCACTGTGAATCACTGTACCCAATTTACTGAATACATGGGGGCTGTTGAACTGCAAACTTGCACTAGCTCATGACCCCCAAGGAGAGATCTACTTGTGCAAGTCGCTTGGGATGCTTTCCTATGGACATGGTCTCGCATAAGTAAATCATCTGCCGGTGGGCCACTTCCCCCTGTGACCCACTTACACACCAGCCTGTGCAATTCAGGCCTAGGAAAAAAAGTCCCCCTTCTCTATGAATCCAGTTTTTTACTTCACAGGACTAATACCATCCATAGACTCTCCGACGCAACTTTGCTTTACTCATGACGGGAATTCCACAGCCCAGGCCAGTTAAGGCTTCACATCCCATCTCTTTATCCATCCATTGTAGGGTTAGTTAAGAGAAGGGCCTAGTTGTCCGTAGATGTTACTCTCCACCAGGGCCTGTTACGTGTGTGCTAAATCAATAAAACGCCCCGGAAGAAGCCTTGGCCGGCGAAACCCTGGGTCGGGCGGTAGAAAGCTAGCGTCCCTTATGTGAATTGTGATATGCGCATTTTTATTGAGTTTTGGTGAGTAAATGAATGGAATAATTTTAACCTTGTTGGAACGTACCACCCACCTCTGCCTGCAATTTTCTTCATTTACAATATAATGGAAGAATGAAGTGCGATGGTGCTAGTCCTGAATGGGGAACATCGTTCAGCAGGAGAACTGAAATTGGTGCTGTTTTCATCGAAGTTTTACGATAAAATAATAGGGAGAAGAAGAATCCTTGGAGCTCCGGTCATAGTGCAAATATTTTTCTCTATTTTGTGGATGTAGGGTTATGTTAAGAGATTCCTGATTTGTTCTTATGTAATGTTACTCCACCAGGCCTGATTACAGTGTGTCTGAAATCAATAAAATGTGTTTTTGAAAAAAAGCTTCTCTAAGATAGATTAAACAATCAACAGTTAATATACAAAAAAAACGCACACCAAAATACCAAATGTGCCACAAATAGTAAATGACCCGCGTCAGTATTAAAGGGAACCTGTCACCAGGAGACCCATTTTTACTCCCTCCAAGCATAGTACATACGCTGCAAAGTTTTGTATCAAAATTGGATTTACAGAAAATGTTATATTGTACCTTCTTAGCATCTTGCTGTGTGGACTAGGCAGTTGCCTTTTGGAGAGCTGAAAGGAGTCATCCCCCCCCACCCTTGGGGAACAGCTTCTCCATGTGACCTTTTCAAATATATGAAAACACCCATCACTTGGCTTAGCGACGCCCCTGCTCCTTACAGCCAATCCCAAGTGTGGGGAGTTTTTCACATATTGAAAAGGTCACATGTTTCCCAAGGTGGGAGGGGGAACGGCTCCTTTCCAGCCCCTCCCAGTGGGCAACTGCTAGTCACACAGCACCTAATGAAAGGTTTCTATATAATCTCTTTTTCTGTAAAACCAATTTTTAATACAAAAACACTTGGCGCGGTATGTACTATGCTCTTTGGAGACTGGGGATGGCTAAAAATGGGTCTCCTGGTGACAGGTTCCCTTTAAGGGGTAGTGGACCCATGAACCACTGCAATGAATGACGTAAGGCACAACTGGGAGCGGAATCTAAGTGGTTTTTACCAGAGCCGCCGCAAAGCGAGTTGGACTTGCTGCGGCGTGGTACCCCATGTCGCTCCACAGGCACAACTGTCCGCGGTGTTGGCCAAGGCAAGGTACAGAGTCGTGAGGCAGAATTGTTGTCGGGGACAGGCAGGAGGTCGGATAGGCACATACAGGAAAGCTTTCTAATGTACGAGGCACAAATATACGTCAGGGAACACAGGGAGGGGCCAGGAATAAACAGGAAAGGCAGCCAACCACGACAATTATCACCATGCTGGTCCATTAAATCTCAGAACTCTGACACGCGCCGCCTTAGGAGGGCCGGAGCGAGGAGACAACTGCTAGTATTAAGAGGTAAGCAGGCCTACTCGCAGGAAGAGGGGGCACAAAGAGGCACACGGGTGCATCTGCATCCCAGGATTGGGTCTCGCATTGTGTCAAAGGGATAAATTCAAGATCATCTTTCCAATCTCTACAAGATGGTAGACCAAAAAGATCATACTAAGCAGAAATAACATAAGGCTATATAAAAAACCTCTAAGACAGACACTTAACAACAATGGGGTGCAGGGCAGTATTGCAAGGAAGAAGCCACTGCACTCAAACTTCCAGCTACCTACCTATCTGTAGTTTGACATTCTCAAAGACCATTGGAACGATGTTGTGCTGGCAGATAACACAAAAATAGAGTTGTTTGGTATAACCTTTTAAAAATACACAATACATGTGCAAACAAAATACAGTGGAACCTTGGATTACGGGTTGCAAATGTTTTGCAAGACAAGCTCGCATTTTACAAACATTTTAAATATCTTAATACAAGTACAGGTGTCATAAAATGACAATAGAAATATTTTTCTGAAAAATTGGAGTTTATTTAAACTTAACATAGCTACATAAATGTATTATGTACATAATTGTACAAATGTGTCATTTGGACTGTGTTGTGAACACCCATGAGAAAATGGGGCTTCTGCATTTTTTCCTCAATTGTACAGCATTTGGAGTTTTTTTCAAGTTGTGCAGTAGACTACATGGTATACTAAATAATGTCACTAGAAATTACAATTTGTTTCACAGATAACAAACCCACATACAACTTTGTAAACAGAAAAAAAAATTATGGGGTTTGAAAGTACAAAAGGAGAAGCAAAAGTGGAAGAGGGTTGTGTCATTAAAAACAAACTTAATTTATGCAGCCCGACCCCCCTCCCCCAACCGGCCACACTACATTACTATTTTTTTTATAACTCTCGGACAACCCCTTTAGAGTTTAACCCCTTCAGGACCACATTACATAAATATACGTCAACTTTCAGTCTGCCAGGTTGCAGGGTTGCCATATATTTACAGTCCTCCTTCTCCCTTTGATGCAGGGGTCACTGGTAGGGACAGGGGGATGGTATGCCTACAATTAATAGCTTCCAGTCTTGGTGCCCCTATCAGGATTTGAGTGGTTTAGATTATGATGATGGAATCTAGGCCAGAAAGTGTTAATAGAAGGAATGGAAACAAACACTGCAGTGCTGCCCATCAGGTTCTGAACATTGAGATTGTGATCTCTGTACGGTAGGAGTGTTAAGTCCTAAACCTAAGATCTGTGGCCCAGTTTTACTATGAAGTTTATGCCCGAATTCTGGTGTAGACTGCACATAAATACATTTATGAAGTGTTTGTGCAGCTGCACTAAGCCCCCTGCGACACAATACTGTGCGCAGAAAGGGGCGTTCCAGTGCATATTATCGGCTGCCACATTTATGTCGGCAAGTCCGACAGAAATGTGGCATACGGCCCTGAATTAAGTGCTCCAGAAAAAATCTGGTGCACTCAGTTCATGCACAGTGTGCGCCACATGAAGACGGAGATCCGATCCTCATGAATGTGTCACATGTTGCATATTAGTGAGGGAAACTGCAAATAGTAAATCCGGGCCTGTATGTCTAAATACACCCCCTTCCCAGAACGTCTTCAGAAATAGACCCAAGTCTTTAAGGGCAGGAACACTGACTTTTCACCTTCCATCTACATACAGAAAATGTAATAAAAATTGCGAGGCAAACTGCACTTTGTGTAGATTGTGCTAATGTAGATAAATCTGGAACACTATGTTTTTAATGTATTTATTGTGTGAAAAAATAGAAGCAAACGAAAAATTATATATATCTGGTACCGCCGTAATCAGACTGACCCAAAGAATAAAGGTAGCACATTACTGATGCTATGCATTAAATGGGGAAAGAGCAACTAAAAGAGTATAGTGAAAATGCTATTATTTTCATCGTTGATCAGACATAGTTAAAGTGAATTTATAAGGTTATATATACCCATAAATGGTACATTAACAGAATACAACTTGTATAGCAAAATACCAATTCTCATATAACTACATTGACAGTAAAATAGAAATGTTATGCCTCTCAGAATATGGTCATTCTGAACTGTAAAAGCTGTGGTCCTGAAGGATATAAATAGGTCTGATCTTGAAGGGGTTTGTCCGAGGACAGAAATAAAACATGCAGCAATATTCCACAATTGTCGAAAATATGTTTATATGTAGTTATTGCTGCACTAGAGGGTCACACTCAAAACGGAAAACAACATACTGGGGCAGATTTATCAAGCTGTCTGAAAGTCAGAATATTTCTATTTCCCCATGGCAACCAATCACAGCTTCCCTTTAAAATATTCATGAGCACTGGTAAAATGAAAGCTGAGCTGTGATTGGTTGCCATGGGCAACTAGAAATAATCTGACTTTCAGACAGCTTGATAAATCTGCCCCATTGTTGCCACTCATAGATATGTGATATTGGATGGGTTATTTCATTTATTTCATTCACTGCGTCCACTTTAAGCACTTGTGTACAAATATGATGTAGTGAAATATACGCAGAATTAGGATAAAGTTTGAAGGGTATATAAACTCTCAAGCATATACATATATCTTACAAATATGATGTAGTGAAATATACGCAGAATTAGGATAAAGTTTGAAGGGTATATAAACTCTCAAGCATATACATATATCTTATACACTGTGGGGTTTTAACATTGTGTCTGAGGTTTTCAGTTTTAGATTTAGAGTTTTATTGGGAGTGTCTAAGAGCAGAATTGTTATAGTTTCCCATGGTAACCAATCACAACTCAGCTTTCAATTTCCCACGGCTGTTTATAAAATTAAAGCAGAGCTCTAATATGTTTCCATGAGCAACTAGAACAGTTTTACCTCAGATACTTCTAATGAATCTCCCCCATTGTCTCAGTCTCTTGATTGAAAACACTAGTCTTTTGCTGTGCCAGATTTACCACCTTGATTATGATTTATTGTTCAGCATGAGACTTTCGGTTTCTACATTAGACCTACTTTTAGTCACGTCCCTTTCTTGCGAGGCCATGCACACTTTCAAAAGACCACGCTGCCTTAGTCCGAAAAGTTGGAAAAGTGTTGGAAGGCATTTTAGACAGTTTTTTTTTGGCGCAAACCCCCCAGAATTGTGGCCCAAGTGCGTTAATAAATCCCCCCCCATATTTTGTTCTTTCTGTTGCTGCCAATATAGTATAACCCCATGAAGTGTCTCTTATTTGCTCCTTTGAATGATTTTTTAAGCAAAATATGTATACAGTACAGAATTAATTAACTCCAATAATTCTTTTTAAAGGTTCTCTTTAAAACCTGCTTTACCTCTCTGCTTCTAACGCCATATATGAATGGGTTCAGTAGAGGAGTGATAAAAGTATATAAAAGAGAAAATATTTTGTCATTATGCAGAGAGTAGGAAGATGGTCTCATGTACATCAATAGGACTGTGCAGTAGAACATGCACACCACAGTAAGGTGGGAACTGCAAGTAGAGAATGTTTTATGTCGACCTATGGCTGATTGAATCCTAAGAATTGCCCGAATAATGTATACATAAGAAACCAGAATGCAAAGAAAAGGCATAAAAACCACAAAGATCCCAGACACATAGATTGCAATCTCGTTCAACAAGGTACTCATGCAAGATAACTTTAGCAGTGGTGTAATATCACAGAAGAAATGGCTAATTTGGTTTGAAGAACAAAAAGTCAGCCGGGAAGCCAAACCAGTATGGAGGGCTGAGTTTAGAAACCCTGTAAACCAGGAGAATATTGTAAGATAAGAATAAACACGTTTTGTTACTACATCCACGTAGTAAAGAGGATAGCAGATGGCTATGTATCTGTCATATGCCATGACAGCCAATAAGAAACTCTCTGATTGGCCAAAGGAAATGAAGAAGAAAAGCTGCATGAAGCAACCAGCATAGGAGATGGATCTATTGCCTAAAAGAGTTAAAAACATCTTTGGAAAAATCACAGTGGTGTAACATATGTCCAAGAAGGAAAGATGGCTTAGGAACATAAACATCGGAGCACTAGAAAGAGCACTGTCTATATGGATGGCGAATAATATGGTCGCATTTCCAAGAAGAATTAAACTATAAATTGAGAAAAAGGCAACAAACAAGAACGTTTGTATTTGAGGAACATCTGAAATTCCTTGGAGCACAAAGTAAGTTATATCTGTAAAATTTTCCTTTTTCATATTTTGTTCCTAGAAATCATCTAAAGGGAATTTTACCTAAACAAGGAAAATTGCTTAAACAAGAAATATGTTTAAATAAAGATTGATTATTGTTAATAAAATGAAAATGAGAAAACAATTATGGTATTAGATGTGTAGCTGGTGCTTGAGGTGTATTCTGTTTTAAGTGCCGCCATAGGAAACAAAAATCCTTCTTAATACATAGTCATGTGTGTGCTATTTATACTGGATATTGGTTTATTATTACATAGATAAGGTTTCCTTCCCAAGAGTACACTAAAAATTATTAATGATTTCCCCAGAAGACAACATTTATTTCTGCTGCAAACATCTTGTTTGTGACTTTGTCCTGGGGGAGATCCTGATGTGATACACCACTTAATTGCATACTACATATGTGTGTACATACACTGCACAAAAAAATAAAGGGAACACTCAAAGCACATCCTAAAAATATTTATAAAATATGAATAAAATATTCCTTTTTTGAGATTATTTCTTTTTTGGGAACAAGGGAAAGCCAGGAAAGAAGTAGGTGCCTAATGCGTGGTATACTGAGTATAATAAAGTTTCATGTGATTTTCTGTCAATTAAGCATAAAAAAGGATCACAAGTCTCAAGCCCCATGGCATCTTATAGAGATCTATTGACAGATTAAGGCTATCATCGACCCTGGGCTATGAAGTGACTGTAAGCTCACTACCAGTTTTAAGTTTGAAATAAATCCATAAAGCCTGTTTTCCTGGTCCCTTGCTATATCAGGTCCTTTTATTTTTAAAGCCCCCACAATCGGTATTGTAAGTAACCACTCCACTCTGGGACATGGCTTTGTCATGGCAGCATGAGGCGTTAAGAGTTATAGACCTTGTGTATCCCATGCTATTTCCATGGGTAAAAGGTCATGGGACACTCCACCTCCCCACACAGCCTTATCCTTGAGACACTTTTGGTGGTACCAGCCCTACCAAAATAGATCTCCCCTTGCAGGCATGGTGGTGACATCTTCCTCTTGCCAAGTGGTCGGACACAACTCTCCTGCTCTCCCAAAGTGTCTGGCATCTCAAGCTACCTCCTCAGCATGGCACTAGCTGCATCCATTTGCATACCAGCGTGTCCTGCCACAGCTGAATCTAAGTTGCCCCGGCGCTGCAGAAGGCTCCTTCTCCACAACAGGCAGGTCAGTGGCGACATGCAGGTTGTGACAGGATCGACTCCATCTGCACTCATCTAGACTTCCCTTTCATGGACTTTAAACTACAAGCCCCACATTGGGAGGGTTCTTCCTTTCTCTCACTGCCTCAACTCTTCCTGGATCATACTCTATAGGGGCTATGGAAGAGGGTGAGGGCCTTTCTCCCTAGATCAGACTTGGCTGCTCAGTTTATTAAGATTGAGGAAAAAGCACTCCAGGGACCTGAAGTAAGTAAAGAACTCTATTCATGCCCTTTCTGTTCATGTTGGTCACTTCGGAACAGTATAATGCCAAGATCACAGGCTGTGTCGGCTACCCTTGAAACTCAAGATAAACTTTTCCTTTCACAAGATGTGGCCTTTGTCTCCTTGCACTCCCCTGTGGTCCCTTCTTTGGAATTAATTTTGGATTAGACTTCCACCCAAATCCCTTATCCTCGACACAGCCTACATCTGAATTCTGTGGAATGGTTTTTCCAACACCCAGGCCACTTAAGAAGGTGCTTATATCCTTCCTTTCATATCCAAATATCTTGCTGTATGATCATCCATTTCTGGGACAACTTCAGGACTGGTGAACTGCTGGCCCTCTACTCTGAACTCTGCGTAGTTGGCCAGTTCTTACATGACTTCAGCTGTTTGCAACTTTCTGGAGGGACCCAGTGGCCATGTCTGGGTTATAACCTCATTTGTTTTTCCCACATGTGCTTTCGCTACTCAGTCCACTAGCAAGACTTAAGGGTCCTGGGTGGAATTTGTCCTATGTATTTGTACCATTGAGCTGTTTCTCATTCCCCACTAGGGTCTGTGCTCTTAGTTCCCATCATATTTGCAATATCTTCCTAGGTGGCACTATCTTTTGTATGGAGTATGACTCATACTTAGAGTCTTTTGGCCTTCAAGCATTCCTGTTTGTTGTGTCCTGCTGTCACCCTTTTGTCACACCCGTCCAGAAACGCGCAACCACAACCCCCCCAGACTTGGGACGCTAGCTGTCAGAGAGCTACGTAAGTGACTGGCGAACTCACCTGCGACGTCCGGCTGGTGCTAAGGCCCTGCCCTAAAGCAGAAAACCGCCTCGATATAAGGGGAACCCAACTATCCGGAACCTAAACTGAATGGTCCCTGAGTGACCCTACAACAGACCAGGGGACACTTACTTCGTCGGCAGCTGCTGGATGGTGGAGCGGACAGGTAACGGAAATACAGGTAAAGACCAGTGAAACATACTGTACAACAGAATACAAGATGCAGAACGAAACAGGAAACCGGAAATACAGGAATAGACCAGTGATCACCCTGTGCACAAAATACGACAACGGAACAGAACAGGAAACCGGAATACAGGAATAACCAGTGTCACACGGTGCCAGAATACAAACACGGACCTGAGACAGGGAGAAGATGTACACAGTAATTCAGGCAGATAGTCCAATACAGATAGGATCTACACATGTCAGGTCAAGATCAAAGGGGCGGTTGTAAATACAGATCGGTCAAGCAGAATACACAGTCAGGTACAGTACAGGTACAAGGCAGGATAAACAAGCAGTTAACCACTGAGCGCTACCGAGATAGGACAAGTACTAAAATTAAACTCAGCAAGCCTGACTGGATACAGGTAAGAGGGATAATACACGGTCACACTCAAAGTAACCATCAAAGTATAATGGGGCAATGGCCAGGTATTAAGCCGATCCCGGACACCGCCTCCAGCAGACCACTGGGCGCGAACTGTACCATACAGGCTAGTAGTACAATTGCGGGCAGGACAGAAATGCCAGGAGCACGAGGTGTGGCTCAGTTTAATCCAAAACACAAGAATGTAAGCCACAGTTCACCACAAATACGCCATGTGATCCGTCCAACTTGCGATAGTAGGACATTCAGGCACGGAAGTTACACTATACTTTCTATTTTCCTCTTCACCTGTGCTCCCAGGTTGTCGTTGCCCTCCCTCTCTTCTCTTCCTTTTTGCCCCCTTGAACTAGGCCACATCCCTTGTTCTTACAGATGGTGGATAGCAATTTTATTCCCCGGTCTCAAATTCTGGAAGTCCAAATCCTGACAAATTCATACCAGTTGGCCTTACGCCATCAAGAGATAAAACTGTTGTTGCAATTAATGTGATACATCATACTACCTCTATGGCTCTCCCAGTCTTCATCTTGTCAACAGATGTCAATAAGGCCTTCAACAGGGTGAACTGAGATTTCCTGCAAGAGACCCTTCACTACGTAGGAATCGGCCCTTTATATGACCAGCTGGATCACAAGTCTTTACTACTCCTCTCCCGCTACAGTGAAAGCAAATGCTGCAGTCTTCTCAGCATTTCACATCACAAACGGCATGTGGTAGGGTTTCTCCCTAATACCTTATTTTCATCCTCTGATCGAACACTTTGTAGGATACAAGTGAACTTTGTTGTATTTAGTGTCATGCTCAGCGTATCCTCACATAAGCGTATCCTGATGAGTTTAACTTTACAGATAACTAGTAAAGGTCTGAGGCCTTAAACATATCTCTCCTACCATACAGGATTTCTCCTTCGAGTCCCAGGAGCTGACAGACTGGCAGAGCAACAGTAAGAGCATGCCATTAAATTTGTATATGTATATATAAAATGTATATAAAATAAAATATATATAAAATAATTATAGAGGAACTGCACATGTCTTAATTAAGACATCATGATTAATTTGTGTATAATCAATAATTGTAAATTTGGTAGGGTTGTAAATATAATAAATAATTTAATACTTAAATTAGTGGCTTAGGGTTAGTGGGCTAAAGTTAGTTGGCTAGGTTTAGTGACTTAGAGTTATAGGGCAATGGTAAGCAGCTTAAAAGACAGATGGTACACTTGTCCTATTAAGAATTTTCTGAGGAACTATAATCCTTAATACTTATTTTATTATAACTCTATACGCCGCCATTGTGGCACTATGCTAATCAGTCTTGGGGTGCTCCAGCTACATCACTGAAGCGCCCAATATGGGCCTTGTGTCACCAATTATCCACTCCCCGTACTCACTGTCCACAGTGCCAGAGCAGGGTGGGAATGTAGCGATACGAGGGAGATAAAGTTATGGTGATGTCTTTTAAGGTTGGGTTTTAAGGTTAGCTTTAGCATAAATTTCACCGAGAGTTTAGGGTGGTGGCTGAGTTTTATGGGACTTAGGTTTGCACTTGGGCGTGGGCAGTGGTCTAAAAGTTAGTGGTTTAGGGTTGTGGAGTAGGATTGAGTCGGTTGAAGTAGTAGAGGTAAGTTAATGGGCACGGTTAGGGTCTAGAGCTAAGGTTGTAAATTTATGGATAGGGTAGTGGTTGGGACCAGTGAGGTATCTCTTTGAGGATGATGTTTTCATTGATAGCATTTTGAAAACCTTTTTTATTGGCAGCAAAATGGCAAAAATGTGGCGATTCTGACATTTGGGCGATATTTTCTGTTACAGTGTTCCCCGCCGGAAATAATAGTTTTTATTTTTTGATAGATTATACATTTTTGGACACCGCAATGCCAAACATGTTTATAATTCTACATGTTTATTTTTATATGTGTTCTAGGGAAAGGGTTTGTTTTGAACTTTTAGGTGTTTGTTACTTTTTCATAACTTTATTCAACTTTTTTTTTTTTTTACTATAGTCAGCACCCCTAGGGCTTAAACCCTACAGATGTCTGATCCCCTTTTTATTATGTTGCAATTTATTGTGAATATACTGCTCCTGTATTACAGTCTTTCGCTGACAGCCTGTAATACAGGCTATCCGAGTTAGAGACATGAGGAGAGGGGACGGAGGGGGTAATAGCATGGTGGCGGGGGAGATAGAATAAGGATTGGTCCTTCTGACAGTAGAGGGGTTGTCTGAGACTTTGGTTCATCTAAGCAACTGATGGGCACCCACTGATGTCATGGTGGGGTACCAATCGACCATTAGAGATGGTGGCGTCTATATGCCAGCACCTACCATGGCAGTTACCGTCAGGTGTCAGCTGTATAATACAGCTGACATCCACCATGCATGGATAGGGCTTGAGCCCTCAAAAGAAGGGTCCTGCACTATGAGAGAGGGTGTAGACATACCTCGAGTGGTTTCCCGATTCCTGGAGAGGCTGAGCACGCTGATCCTACTCCAACATCAGATGTAACCCTGTGCCCTGGAGCTATAGTTGTATTTGAGTTGATGGACTTGGAGAGCTTGCAGCAAATTGTTCCTGAGCACTCCATGAAGCACCCCCTTTGCATGCTCCTGAACTTCTATCAGTTGCTTGATTCAGGGATATATCCTGGGATTTCATATATAATACTTAAAGTGTGAATTGCTTTGAAAAATGTTCTTATTGAAATCTAAGGACCCCCTGAATGAAGTAATAACAATGCTCGAATATACAGTAACTAACTAACAGAGGCCATGGGAGGTACTTTAGCTTTTAGCAAATGTGGGCCTATGTCCCTTCGGATATGCCATTCCAACAATTAAGGAATCAGATAAGTGTATTATCAGAGGTGCACTCATCAATATTGGTTCATAGCATAGCAAACATAGAAACGTTTCATAAGTGTTCACAATTAGTGTCAGATCTAACCCAACTAACTATGTTAAGAAAATAATTGGATACAAAGGTAACAGGTTTCACTGTCTTTTTACAATATTATTCCAGTCTTTACAATTTGAAAGAACCACAACCTGAATTAAATGTGGAGAGATCCAGGGAAGCAATTGGCATCTACTTGCTTAAAGTGCAACTGTAAAGTTACTGACAAAAAATAGTGTTAGCTGGAGAGAGAGCTAGCAAATCCCCAGGGGTTTTCAGCTATTTATGATTAAGGACTTCCTAGCCCAACTACAACAGAACCTTTTAGAGAGGTATAGGGAAATGCCCATTGGGGGCGGAAAGGGAGGTAATATCATGTAGACACCTAGGGAACCCATGTTGTGGTTATTCTGAAAAGGGCAAGGACCCCCAATTATGTTCTGATTGTGGACCAATTTCTTTGCTGAATGTCTATCTTTAAATCTTTGCTAAGCTTTTGGCCTTAGGAAATCTCCCCATTTGGGTCATATTATTCATGTTGACAAAGTGGGTTTTATGCCTACTAGAGAGGCTAGAGCACTTAAAGGGGTATTCTCGTTCACATTCAGTTTCATTAATCTGACATATATAAAGTTTTCTTCAATTAGATGTTATTAAAAAACATCTCCACTATGTTGCGCCTCCACTATTCTTCTTGTAAAACAAATTACTGCACTGAAGGGGGTGTTCTGGTGCTCAGTCGGACCGTGCCCCACATTTTTCATGCAAACTTCGACAGAAATGTGTCGCATGCCCCATTTTAAAGGGGCACCAAAAAAAAATTTGGTTGGGGCAGTGTAGGGAGCCCCGGATTCATGAAGAACGCGTGCCAGAAATCTTGAATCTGGTGACCCCTGCACACTAGAGAAGTGTGCACTAGAGCACTAATTAACTATATATTTTTTTTTAATAAGTTTATTTCTTTTATGATAAAACAAACAGAAACTGCACTGTAAGCACAGGAAGAAGGGATGCAGATGCAGAAGTTCTGGGTAGGTATATGTATGTCTACTAACTTACCCCTATGGTACTAAACTTATGCAACAGAAATGGAAACGTCCTCAGAATAATGGTTAAAAATGCTGAAATTCTGTGCAGGTATATGTATATCTACTAATGTACCCATACAGTACTACACTTATATAATAACTTTAAAATTATGGAATATATTTTTTGTTTTTTATTATTTTTTAATATATTTTTTTACATTTATGATATAACAAAAAAACTGTAAATGAAATGTCACTGGAGGAAGGCATGCAAACGCTGATGCAAGGTCTGCTTGTGTGTATACAGTATGTATATATTGGACACATCTTCTCATTCAAACAGTTTTCTGGATTTTCATGACTACAAAAATTGTAGATTCCCTCAGAAGGCCTCAAAACTATGAATTAACACATTTGGAATGATATACTTAACAAAAAAGTGTGAAACAACTGAAAATATGTCTTATATTCTAGGTTCTTCAAAGTAGCCACCTTTTGCTTTGATTACTGCTTTGCACATGCTTGGTTTTCTCCTGATGAGCCTCAATAGGTAGTCACCTGAAATGGTCTTCCAAAAGAGTTGAAGGAGTTCCAAGAGATGCTTAGCACTTGTTGGACGTTTTGCCTTTACTCTGCGGTCCAGCTCACCCTAAACCATCTCATTTGGGTTCAGGTCTGTTGATTTCACACTTTTTTGTTAAGTATATAATATCACATGTGTTAATTCATAGTTTTAATTCCTTCGGTGTGAATATATAATTTTTATGGTCAGGAAAATACAGAAAACTATTTGAATGAGAAGGTGTGAACTTTTGGTCTGTACAATATGTATACAACCCTAACCACCAAACATAATCACTAACACTATAGGTATCCAGCAGCACTAGTCACTAGCCCCAATCTTTAGCCCTAATCACTAGCCCTAAACACTATGGGCTCCATTTACTAAAGCCCCTGCACCAGCTTTCTGTGAGACTTTTCCCTTTCTTTTATGTGCAAACTGCTTGCACAGATATTTAAGAAGTTTCAGTGCTACATATGTGTTGAACGTGACTCATTTGTGTCTCGGCGGCACTATACCTGTTGTGACACAAATTTCTGCACTAAAATGGGCGTTCCGGTGCACAGTGGGAACGTTCGCCAAATTTATCATGCAGTCTGACACATTCACCAGGTTAAAGGTGGACCAAAGAAAATTTGGTGCACTTTGTCAGAGCAGTGCAAGGAGTGCCAGATTCATGTAGAACGGGCGCCACAATTCCTGAATTTGGCACACATTTTACAGGCAAACAGTTTGCACTGTTTTTGATAAATGTTGGCCTACATGTATTCAACATCCCTATTCATTAGCCCTTATAACTATAATTTTTCCCCAGCTCTCATCACTAGTACTAATCTCTAACCATAATCGCAAAAGTGATTTTTGCAAAAACTAAAAAATTACAGTGTCAGCTCTCACACAGCAGCACAGCAGTATATCTGGGGTGTGGAGGGTTGGGAGTGGGTTTTATGGGATATTTGGACGTGAAGGGGCACGGCTCTGATCTTGTCACCTCAGTAACTAAAATGACAGACTCAGAGAAGGGAATTGTCTCTTTTTTTTTCTTCCTGAGCTGTGATTGGTAAGTCTGACGGGGACAACTGTGATTGGTCTCCAGCCTGACCACAGTGACGATCAGCCGTCTATGACAGACATGGTTTACACATGGCGACAATTTGTCTTTGGGATGAGATAGTTTGTCCTAATGCAGGAAGTACCCACTAAGGCTGCATTCACACACATGTATGGGGGACGTATATACGGCCTACGTATGTACGGCCGATATACGTCCCCCATACACTTCTATGGGCTCACGGCATGGTACGGGAGCGGTACAGTGCAGCACACGTGCGGCACCGTACAGCTCCATAGCCCGGGAAAAGATAGGACATGTCCTATCTTTTCCCGTATTACGGCGCCGTGGCCCATATGTTCCTATGGAGACGGGCGGGGGTGAGCGGCGCTCAACTCCTCCTCCTCTCCCGCGCTGCCGTGTGCCCGCCGCACCGCATGGCAGTGTGCATGTAACCTAATAAGAATACTCTATCTTGTCCTGTGACGTGAACAAGCTAAGTTTGCAAAGTTGCAACTGAACAAACTACAAGACGGCTTGAATATTGTCTTTTGGACAAAAGACCAAAGTGGAGATTCTTGGTCACAATAAAAATTTCCATAGCCCTACCCTATTATATTAGGTTAAGCACCTCATATCACCTCATATCAGGGGTGAGGATTTGGGCTTGTTTTGTAGGCACAGAATCGTGCCACCTTGCAGTCATGGAGTCTGCCATGAAATTCTCTGTATGCCAAAGTATTCTATAATAAAATTTGAGACCCCTATCCCTATCCAAATTCTAAAACTTGACATTGTTAAGAATTCCTCCAGAATCGCATGACAGTCTGATAAATTCATATGGAAAACAATGGCTGGGTAATCTGCATTGTTAAGCAGGTCTAAAGATTTCTTCTAAAGTATGTGGATTGTCTTCTCCTGTGCCTTCATAGTATCCTAATAGATAAGACTGGAAAAGAACACAAGTCTATAAGATTACACAAAAGTTTTCTTCCCATGACATCTGATATTTTTATTCTCAACAAAGACAGCCATGCTTCTCTTGATTTTATACTGAACAAGTTCAAATTCTTGTAAATGTCATTAAATATGTATCACAGATTTGATTTTCCCTTTCTCTTTATTTTCCCTTTTAATTGTCAATAATTTTAAGTTCCGACTTTTTTCTTTGATTCTGAATATTTTACGCATTGCCACCTTGACCTCATTATTCTTCAAGCTGTAAATGATGGGATTAAGTAAAGGAGTCAACAAGGTATAGAACACAGACATCAGTCTGTCCACAAGCAATGAATAACTATAAGTAGGACGGAAGTAGATAAACATGGCAGCCCCATAAAAGAGGCTAACCACCGCTAAATGAGATCCACATGTTGAAAATGACTTACTTCTGCCTTCTGTAGATGAGATCTTAAGAATGGCCTTCAGGATCAAGATGTAAGATACAAAAGTTAACAGGAAAGGAGTCAAGCTTAAGAGTCCTCCAACACAAAACAACAGAATTTCATTAAAAAATGTAACTGAACATGATAACTTCAACAGGGAAGGAATTTCACAGAAGAAGCTATTTATGATCCTGGGTTGGCAGAAGGGCAACTGGAATGTAAAAATGGTCTGAATAGAAGACTGGAGGAAACCAGTCATCCACGGGGCAGATGCCAGAGCCATGCATACCCTATTGCTCATAATTTCCATGTAGTGTAGAGGGTTACAGATGGCCAAGTATCGGTCATATGCCATCACTCCTAAGAGGACACACTCACTACTTGCCAGGAATGTAAAGCAGAACATTTGTGTGACACAACCGGCATACGAAATGAATTGTCTTTTAGTTAAAATGTTGATCAGCATTTTAGGGATTGTGACACATGTGTTGCAGATATCCAAGAATGAAAGATTACCAATGAAGAGATACATGGGTGTGCGAAGATGCAAGTCCAGGCAGATGATCAGGATGGTAATAGTGTTACCAAGTAACGTGAGGAGGTAGAGCATAAAGAAGACCAGAAACAGTACGATTCTGTGGTTCTGAAGATAGGAAAATCCCAGGAGAATGAAACCAGAGTCTGAGGTGTCATTTTGCTTTATCATCTCACTAAATGATATATATGAAAAAAGCAATACATGTAGTAAATAAAAGTTTGACTACACTTAACTTTAGGAATAAATGCATTCTGAAGAAGTAGCATTCTAAAGTTCAGAATAGTTAAAACGGTGATCCTTTATTTCATATTAAAGTGCAACATTTCAGTTCTTCAAGCTTCCTCACTTTTCTAAACTTTGAAGTACTGCTTCCTCTCTGGATTGTATTTAGGACTCTTTGTTTTAGCACCCACCTATTTTTGTAATGCTGTGCTGCATTTGATATTTGTATTACTTACCCATGTACCTACCTAGTAAAGAGACAGCATCCATGAAAAAAAATATATACATGTTTTCCCCTTATCAAACAATATTTCAGTTTTAACAGGTTAGAACATCTTATCTTAATGTTTCCTTATTTAAAATGCATTTTTATTATATACTATCTGTAGATCCAGGTGTTGCCCGGGAGTAGCAAATAACTGCTCTTAACTTTAACAAAATAAAATTGGTTAACAAAAAATTAATATATCTATCTATCTATGCATCTATCTCTCCCTGTCTGTAACTCACTCACTATCCCTGCCTGTCTCTGTCTCTCACTTACTTACTCTTCCTGTCTGTCTCACTCACTGGCTGTCTCTCTGTCACTCACTCTCCCTGCTTATCTCTCTTTCACTAACTCTCCCTGCATGTCATGTCTCCCTGTCATTCTGTCTCTATCCATGTTACCTCACACATAAGCTGTATTATACTCATTCTCTATAGTAACCAATCAAAGCTCAGAGCTCATGTTAATGACCTGTGGCAGCATAGCAACTAATCACGGCTTAGCTTCTAACTTCCACAGCTGCAGACAATGGCTCCTGTATATGATGGTTAACAAGAAGATTTTGGAAAGCACGGGTTGAAAATTTCAGCTCAAAACCTAGTCTATGACGTTCCCTGATTCTCAGTGAGTGACTGTGCAAAATTTTGTGATTGTAAACGCGACGGTGCAGGTTCCTTTAGCGGACATACATACATATGTATACATACACATACACTCAGCTTTATATATTAGATGTTTGAAGAATTATTGTAACACAATATGATGGGTTCCCCCATACAGGTTAATAAGCACTGTCATCCTTGAATAAATGAGGAAAATCACTAAAGAGAAATACTCACATCTGCAAGACAAGTGGATCTTAGTTGTCTCTTATGTCAAATCAGGGAGACGATAATTTTGGGAATGCTGATGAAGATAGTATTGATAATGGCAAAGCTGAGTTACCAGCCAAAGTCAGAGGCTCTCAGCCCACAGATTTTATAGTTCCATGATCTCTGAGGAAACATTTCCCATCAGTGCTGTGAAACCTCCAACATACTTGATACAAAAATATTTTCATTGATCTGTTTTTTAATTACAATGTTATTTTGGTCTAATTGGAATCAAGCAATAATTCCATACTTATATAAATGGAACAAACACATAACACAATGATACACATTGGATCAGCCTTTTCTTTCTTTTCTGTGGTAAATGTCCACTTGTGTGACTTTTTTCGCGCTTCTCTTCAAAGTTTTCCATTGTCCAGATTTCTGCAGTGTTCCCTGAATTATGCACAGAATCCAGATGTGAAAATCGTTTTATTTTTTTTAATAAAAGTCCCAAACATTCGCAAATTTTGTTGCCAATGCGCGGCTGCCCCATGACAGGTGTAGAAAGGCTTTGTACGTCTTTTGTTATGAAATTCACCAACGACCTAATGTACTCAATCACCACATGTATCAATAAGGAAAAAACATTCTGATCAGTCGAAAAAAATCAAACAAAAATAAGCAGGCCCACAAAGCCAGACTTGTGATACATATGCCAATTGTATACAGTTCATATGCAAAATGAATTCCTGTGTAGATTTAATATCGCCTATATATACCTACGTGTTTCCATCATTACAGACTGCAGTCCATTCATTGTTCTGCACAGGCTTCCTTACTTACAGGGGGGTCTGGTAGTTTGTTTGATATTTAACCTTGTGCACTGAGCAGAAGGAAAGGAATTACAATATTTAGACCAGGGGTCTCAAACTCAATTTACCTGGGGGCCGTTGGAGGTAGATTCTGGGTAAGGCTGGGCCGCATCAAGTTTTCCACACAAAATGCGCTTACAAAATATCATTATTCAGATTCAAATGTCACGGCGTCTCCCAGTGCAAGGAAAGCCCCATGCTGGGAGACGTGTTTTCTCTATGAACGCGTCCTGTGTACCGAGGGGTCCCAAGCTCCTACCGCACTGAGCCCAGTCAGGGACACTCCAAGCAGGTTCTTGTCAACAACAAAAGACAATTACCTGTCGCAACTAGTCCTGGAGCCAACAAGAGGGGGGGCAGTGCTGGACCTTATCCTTACCAACAGACCTGATAGGGTATCAAAACTACAGGTTGGGAGGAACCTGGGGAATAGTGATCATAATATCATTGATTTTGTATTACGCTTTGCTAAGCATGTTAGTGAAGGGGCAACCAACACTCTAAACTTCAGGAGGGCAAATTTTCATCAACTAAGGGAAGACCTTAAAGGCATAGACTGGGATAATGCTCTCAAGGACAAAAGCCCCCCCCAAAAATGGGACTTTTTCTCATATATTCTGAAAAAGTCCTGTGAGAAACACATACCTTATGGGAAAAAGCATAAAAGGAACAAGAAAAACCCTATGTGGCTAACTAGTCTTGTAAGGAAAGCAATAAGCGATAAAGATAAAGCGTTTAAGGTGCTAAAACGTGAAGGTAGCGATGAGGCATTACAGGATTATAGAGAGAAAAATAAATCCTGTAAAAAGCAGATAAAGGCCGCAAAAATAGAGACTGAGAGAAATATTGCCAGGGAGAGCAAAAATAATCCCAAATTATTTTTCAAGTATATAAATGATAAGAAACTAAAAACAGAGAGCGTGGGTCCCCTTAGAAATAACATGGGGGTCATGGTGGAAGGAGATGAGGAAAGGGCCAATCTACTGAATGTCGCCTTCTCAACTGTCTTTACCCAGGAAAATCCCCTGGTGGAAGACACAATGAGGAATAATGTAAATTCTTTTTATAATGTCAACAGTTTAACCCAGGAAGAGGTACGGCGCCGCCTCACAACCACTAAGATAGATAAATCACCAGGGCCAGATGGCATACACCCCCGGGTTCTGCATGAATTATGTACGGTGATAGACAGACCGTTATTTTTAATATTTGAAGATTCACTGAGGACTGGTTATGTTCCACAGGAATGGCGCATAGCAAATGTGGTACCAATATACAAAAAAGGATCAAATAGCGATCCTGGAAACTACAGACCCGTAAGTCTAACTGCTGTGGTGGGGAAAATATTTGAGGGGTTTATTAGAGATGCTATCCTGGAGTATCTCACTGTGCACAACCTTATAACCCAGCGTCAGCATGGGTTTATGAGAGATCGGTCCTGTCAGACTAATCTGATTGGTTTCTACGAGGAGGTAAGTTCAAGACTGGATCTGGGGGACGCTGTGGATGTTGTATATCTGGACTTCTCAAAGGCATTTGACACCGTGCCACATAAAAGGTTGGTATATAAAATGAGACTGCTGGGAATAGGAGAAAATCTGTGTATCTGGGTAAGTAATTGGCTTAGTGATAGAAAACAGAGGGTAGTCATTAATGGCACATTCTCAGATTGGGTTGATGTTACCAGTGGAGTGCCACAGGGGTCAGTATTGGGGCCACTTCTTTTTAATATTTTTATTAATGACCTTGTAGTGGGTTTACACAGTCAAGTTTCAATATTTGCAGATGATACTAAGGTGTGTAAAGTAATAAATACTGAGGTCGATAGTTTAGCATTACAGAGGGATTTGTGGAAGCTTGAGGGATGGGCAGAGAAATGGTTGATGAGGTTTAATGTAGATAAATGTAAACGGTCAATTACTTAGTAAAACTGAAGCTGAAAAGGACTTGGGCGTATTGGTGGATGGTAAACTTAATTTTAGTGACCAGAGCCAGGCGGCTGCTTGTAAAGCAAATAAAATAATGGGATGTATCAAGAGAGGAATAGATTCTCATGATAAAGACATAGTTCTGCCCTTATACAAATCCCTGGTCAGACCACACATGGAATATTGTGTACAGTTTTGGGCACCAGTGTATAAAAAGGATATAATAGAGCTGGAACGGGTGCAGAGGAGAGCAACCAGGATTATTAGGGGAATGGGGGGACTAGAATACAATGACAGATTACAAAATTTGGGATTATTCAGTTTAGAAAAAAGACGACTGAGGGGAGACCTCATTACAATGTACAAATACCTGAACGGACAGTACAAGGATCTCTCCAAAGATCTTTTTATACCTAGGCCTGTGACCAGGACAAGGGGGCATCCTCTGCGCCTAGAGGAGAGGCGATTTTACCATCACCATAGACAAAGGTTCTTTACTGTAAGAGCAGTGAGACTATGGAACTCTCTGCCGCAGGAGGTTGTTATGGCCGACTCTATGTACATGTTCAAGAGAGGCCTGGATGACTTTCTGGAGAGAAAAAATATCACGGGTTATGGGGATAAAACATTTATTTAATTCTTGAAGGTTGGACTTGATGGACTTGCGTCTCCTTCCAGCCTTATATACTATATATACTATATATATTTACAGGGACCATGAGCCCTCTCCATAAAGTGGCAGCTGACGTTTGTGTCGTACAGATACGTCTCACGTCGGTAAGGGGTTAAATCTATCGTGTGTCACTTTATACAGTAATAACTTGATCTTACCCAAGAGATTGAGATAGTCCTAAAATCCAAGTTACCCAAATGTCTGAGCAGAATGTGGAAACAAATTGCATTTCCTGAGTAAATTTGTCCTGAGTAAAGAGCCCAAATGAAGGAAATGAAGGGTTATACATTATTTTCATCAGTGGAGAGACTACTACCTTGTAAGTGAATACTAAAAGTGAATATTAAATTGAGCGCATAAGTTTATTGGGGAAAACTGTAGAATTTGCAGTATATACGGTAACCTGGGGGATACATTCCTGGGAAAACCTTTCTGTAAGTGGTCCAGCATTACTGGCACTGCCAATTAGAAGCATTGCCATGAGAGGAAACACATGTGGCCTTGGGAAGTCTTGCACATATTGCAGAGCTGTGTCCCTTGTATCACTGTTTTTGGTGACCCAAGTTTGCATAAATTGGCTGCTCATAATGGCACTGGTGCTGTTTTTCTGTGTATGGTTTCTACACTATTTCTCCACTGAAATTGGTTTTGGTGCTGTGTTTATATACTAAGCTTGGTTCAGTTGCTGTATTTATGTCCTAAGCTATTAAAGTTACTATGGGGGGAGGTACTACATTATAATTTGGAGGGGCAGTACATTTTATTAGAAGTCACTGTATGTTCTAAAATTAATTTTGGGGATGCATTGTCTATACTACAATTCTCCCAGAAACAACATATTTAACCCATTACTGCAGATGCTGTTTTTCCTTTTTGATTTTTAGGTTTTTTTCTTTGATCCCCTCCTTTCAAAAGCCATACATTTAAGGCCTTTTTTTATGAGTAACAGCAAAGTATCAGTATTTCACATCCCATGCACGCTTCACTTCACTGTACAGTGAAGCTGGAAATTTTTTTGAAAAAGAGTTATTTTCTGTTACATTGTTCACCTCCAGGAATACTAGTTCTTTTATTTTGATAGATTGAACACTTTGGGATTAATCCATACCATACATGTTTATTTTTGTTTATTTATCTTTTTGATCAAGGGAATTTTTAGGCCCCAAGGATATTTGAACCCTAGAGTGTCTGATCGCAGGTGTTAGATCTAGGTGTTTACTGTGTTATGTAGCAAACACACAGTTTGTATAAAGAGGGCTAAGCTTGTGAGCACTGTGATGTATGTCTCTATGTCATGAGTTGTTAAAGGGGTTGTCCACTTTTCAAAAAATCTGTATCTTTAGATATGTTTAAAGACACTCCTCTGAGAGCCTCAAACTTTCCCTGTTCTCCACAGACTGGGAGGTAGTAAACTTAACCACCTAACTCCACATATAAGAAATTACACAAGGCTTCCTATAGGTTGCAGCTATTTATTAATCTTGGCTTAACAATCTCAAACAATTAACCGCCATCTGTTAGTTCTTTGTGTAAACCGCAGCTGCCGAAGTGGTTTGCTCAGCCAGACTCCCAACCAGCACTGCGACTTCTGGGCAAATATCCATCAAGTCTCCATCAAATCTCCATCACCAATTCTGCCTTTTTCCACCAGCTGTGACTTCACTTAATTGCTACAAAACAGAAATATCAAAAATACAAAAAACAAGTAACGGTAGGGGGAGGGGAGGGACAGCTGCACCAATGGCGCGGGCAAGAGGAAGTGCCTTGCCCAGGTGCCCAGTTATATATACACAATTACGGGAGGGGTGAGCAGCACAGTGAGGAGAACAAACGTGAGCACTAATGCCCCCTTAAAGTGCAGGCGCCATACACATAAATATGTATACATATATCCCGGACACCCCCAGTCTGAGTGCACCCTCCATATGCAGTTGGGGGCACCCTTCACTCTGGGAGGTAGTAAACTTAACCACGTAACTCCACATTTAAGGCACTTATAAGTCTCCATCAAACCTCCATCAAATGTCCATCAATTCTCCTTTTTTCCGCCACTAGGAGCTCCGAGTACTCCAACACAGAGCTCCGACCTCCACCCAACAGGAAGAGAGCCTGCACGATGCCATCCTGGAAACCCGACAAAAATATATCCAGCCCTATGTCATTCAAATTCACTCCGTCCGAAAGCATCAAGAAGGAATTATCACCCTCCAATTTTCTTTGTCTTACCCGATTTGGACCTAACAAAGTGTGCCATCCAGGCATTGATAGTGCGCCTGGTCCAGTCACCTGCCCCAACGTCCCTGGTGCCCCGGCCAGGCCACCCTCTGCACCATTTTCAACCACACTATTGCCACCTTCGGGGAAAAGGCTGACAATTTGTCGATATCAGACCGCATCACCGGAAGCAGCTCCGCAACCCTAAGGAAACAAAGGCCATTGCCCCCGACATGAGTAACAATGCTGATTTCCACAATTTCGGCAATAAGCTAAGCCCACAACAATCCACGGATGTCCCGCTAGAAAAAAATCGACAACATGAAAACTCAGGTTCCCCCAGGCTACATTCCGCACCGCCGCCCCAGAGACCGCACGGGAGTGGAGGGAGGATAACTAGGATAGGGTTACCTCTTTCCTATCTGTGACACTAGTATACACAGACTACCCTCAGCCAGGGACAACCATGCCTTACTATATTGGCGCCAAGTAGAGGGTGCAACGGATGACCAGACCAAGGACATTAATTGCGGATCAAGTCCCACAGGGCTCCACGGCCGCCAATGGGAGGTGCTCCCGAAACTCCTGCCAACAGAAACGAGAAAAAGAGTCAGCCACAATGTTATCACAGCCAGGCATTCAAGGCATCGCAAAACTACATGACAGAGGAGCACCAAAACGGGTGCCAATTTATAAATTCAAAAAACCACCACTAAATTGTCAGTATAAAAACATATTTGGCGGTTTGCCAACACTGGCCCCCACAGTCCTACTGCTACCACAATTGGAAACAATTAACAGTGTTAAGTGCTTGCAGAAACCTTTGCTGCGCCAGGCCCCAGACACCATTCTGTACCCAAGATTGCACCAAAACCCGAGGACTCTGCCGCATCGGTGAAAAGGCATAATTCAGAACTAGAGACCTCGGGAAGAGGCCAATGCATTTGGGCATTGTAGGTTGACAAGAAAACTTCCCATACCTGGAGATCGGCCCTAAGTTTGGAAGTGACACAAATGTGGTGTTCTGGCTTCGTAGCCCCCCACGTAGCTAGGGAGAGGAGCCCCCTCCCCATGGGTATGATCCTCAAGTGAAAAAACAGCATGCCAAGTAGTGACTGTACATAATCTGGATTAATTGCTAAAGACATCATGGTTCCAGATCTGTCATTTATGACACCAATGAAAATAAAGTTATTTCATGTCATTCAATAGCAGGGGAGATAATGGGAACATTAACCCATGGTTTGCTTTGTATTATGAGAACAGCTATATAGATTTTTAAGTCTTAACACTACAGTGAAGTCCATTAATTTTGTCATACTGCAGTTTGGAGTTGGCTGATCACTGGAAAGGAAGTTTCATAGGGAGTGAAAGCAAAGGGAAGCTCCTCCAGAAGTGTCTCCCGGCTAAATAGCTTATTTTGTGTCATAGAGTGCATATGTGTCAAATAATTGAAGGTCTTACTAGTGGGGGCCCCAGTAGTTTTATTTCCCCCGGGTGAAAGTTCACTGCTGCTCCAAACAAATACGGGGCATGGGACCCTTGTTCTTATGGTGAAATCCACAGTATCGGATACTTAAAAGTTAGAGCTGGGGTGTTATTTGTGGGAAGCTCTTCTGATGTCTTATGGGGGTATGCTGATGAAGGAAACCCTAATGGAACCAACCCATGGATGAAGAAACAGTTCTTGTTTGGGTAGTTTTAATGTCATATGACTGAAACACGTTTAACATACCTATGGCCTTTAATTGGTTTACATGTAACTGAGGTGCTTATGATAGTGTGTAAAAAATGTACACGAAATTGCAATTGTATTCACCATTGCTTCATGACCAGTTTTTGTTGATATAATAAAAAAGTGAAATTGTAATTTTAATTCTACACATAGTAGAAGGCCTACTTTAAGCTGGAAAAAGAGATACATAGTTCTGAAGTTTTGCCTTCTTCAAAAATCCAAAGCCCCTCTTAGAGTTTAGGGAGCAACAATTGATCCGAGATACAATAATATCATTACAATTAGTTTCATGCAAACCTCTTCAATAGTTAATATGTATCAGCTCAATTGTTACAATTAGCCTGAATATACAGCATCACATTATTGGTTTCCAATTCTCTTTGGAGTGTGCTAATGAATCCCAGTAGCTGTGTAATCACAGACCAATGTCAGGCTACAGATAAATGACTGCAAAATTGTTACCAAAACAAATCAGCTCAATAATGAGTATCCAGATAATAGGCACCTTGGTGAATTTGCTTCATCAGACCTCAGAGACATCACAGAATACACCTAATGAATGAAAATGGTCATAAACAATACATGTCACTACTTCTTACATGTGTGTTTAAAGGTATTTTCCTTTCCCTAGGTCAGTTAATACTGAAGACCTATCCCCAGGTCATTGGTATCAGATCCATGGTGGTCTGACACCTTAAGCCCACTCTAGACTACACAAAAGAAGAGCAGGCACCACCACAGTATAAATGAATACCATATCCACGCATCCCAATGATTAATGCAACAGCCAAAAACAGAAAAAGTTGGATGCGTACAAGGGATCACATTAAATATACAAAATTCATTAATAGTATAATTACAAATAATAGAAATGACAAGACATCAAATATAAACACACTTAAAAATACACCCGATGGGTGTATATGGCTGCCGAGGGCAGTAATCCCTTAAACTCCCTATCCACAATCAAGAAATTGCACAGATGAACAAGTGTTTATAAGCAGAATTACATAAATGGTCTAGAAACGCCTCTTAATGACAACAATACAATAAAGTGCTCTGTGCAGAAAAATGTGGTATAATGTAGGACCTGGAAAACCCTCAACCAGCTCATACAATACCCAAAAAGAAGGGAGCCATGTAGTGCATAGTAGGGGGGAAGAGCCAGGGAGGCAGGTCAGCTGGATAGGGAGTGGAGAAAGCCCCACGCGTATCGTCACCAAACTGGTGACTTCCTCAGGGGTAAGTGCACTCTAATCACCTGTTCCTATATGGCAGAGCATCTGATTCCCACTCTGCCATTTTTATAGTTCCAGCAATGGAGGATGTCTGAAATAGTTGATCCAGGTGTCACACCCTCACATATCTGATGCTCATGAACTATCCTTAGTGTGGCCTGAGCACAGCCCACAGCCATAAAAGTATATAGTTACATTCCCCATGTAATAGCTGCACTGGGGCATTTGTGGTAACTCTGTATAGCACTATTACAGTATTTGAGGGTTTAGGGGTAGCAGCAGGTGACTCCATTAGGGAACTAGGATGGAAAGGGTAATGGAAATGTGAAGGATATATGATGACTGTGTATCAAACTCCATTGGTAAAGATAGATAGTGGGCTAATGGAGAAGAGAAGAGAAGAAAAGAGAACTGCATCAGATGACATGTCACCTGCATCGATTGGATATGATTGATATTGACTTTTTTGTTCTGTAGCGGGGTCATTAAAACCAAGGAACAGACCAGACAGCTTACGGTTAAAGCTGTGGCAAAATGTGTTCAATCGGTCATCTGTAGATGGAAGAAGGGTCGGGCTGACGAGCTTTTCAATCGGTCATCTGTAGATGGAAGAAGGGTCGGGCTGACGAGCTTTGGGCCCACCATTGAAATTGATTCTGGGGGACCACCTCTCCCATCTCTCTCATATTGTGTCCCCTCTCAACTTCCCTCTCATATAGTGGAAAGATGCTCTATTGGATTGAGATCTGGTGACTGTGGAGGCCATTTGTGTCCAGTGACCTCATTGTCATGTTCAAGAAACCAGTCTGAGATGATTCCAGCTTCATGACATGGCGCATTATCCTGCTGAAAGTAGCCATCAGATGTTACAGGGTACATTGTGCTCATAAAGGGATGGACATGGTCAGCAACAATACTCAGGTAGGCTGTGGCGTTGTACCAAGGGGCCCAAAGAGTGCCAAGAAAATATTCCCCACACCATGACACCACCACCACCAGCCTGAACCGTTGATACAAGGCAGGATGGATCCATGCTTTCATGTTGTTGACGCCAAATTCTGACCCTACCATCCGAATGTCGCAGCAGAAATCGAGACTCATCAGACGAGGCAACGTTTTTCCAATCTTCTACTGTCCAATTTCGATGAGCTTGTGCAAATTGTAGCCTCAGTTTCCTGTTCGTAGCTGAAAGGAGTGGCACCCGGTGTGGTCTTCTGCTGCTGTAGCCCATCTGCCTCAAAGTTCGACGTACTGTGCGTTCAGAGATGCTCTTCTGCCTACCTTGGTTGTAACGGGTGGCGATTTGAGTCACTGTTGCCTTTCTATCAGCTCGAACCAGTCTGCCCATTCTCCTCTGACCTCTGGCATCAACAAGGCATTTCCGCCCACAGAACTGCCGCTCACTGGATGTTTTTTCTTTTTCGGACCATTCTCTGTAAACCCTAGAGATGGTTGTGTGTGAAAATCCCAGTAGATCAGCAGTTTCTGAAATACTCAGACCAGCCCTTCTGGCACCAACAACCATGCCACGTTCAAAGGCCTCAAATCACCTTTCTTCCCCATACTGATGCTCGGTTTGAACTGCAGGAGATTGTCTTGACCATGTCTACATGCCTAAATGCACTGAGTTGCCGCCATGTGATTGGCTGATTAGAAATTAAGTGTTAACGAGCAGTTAAACAGGTGTACTTAATAAAGTGGCCGGTGAGTGTATATGTATACATGCACAATATATACTGTATACACACACATACATATTACGAGAAACACGTATCTGTTGGAGCGCGTAGGTTGGGCGCTATCCTATGAGCACCAGTGTGGAAGTTTTAATGTGTCTACTATAACGAATGGAATCTTAAAGGTAACCCCCAAAGTGCTGGACTTCCTCACCTTTACCCACACATATATATATATATACCTCTATATAACAGTCTGCGCTCCTGGACACACACCTGTGTATTAGGATGTCACACATATAATTATCCAGGCGTCACTTATCTAGATGGCATCTAATAGGTTTTCTATCACATTTATTAGTTCCAGGGCTAAAGGTCAGCTGCTTAGCATATATATTAGAAATCATATTTATTCATCGGTAAATCCTTCCTTTGGAATACCTCTGACAATTCCTGGGATTAGTAATTCAAGCAGTTGCCTGGCGATACTGTAGTCGCCACTGCTAGCGAGTGATAAGGAGAGGGTATAGGATCCACATCCCATGATATTTATCCGGGACACCATGACACTGATTCTGCATGTGGGGTGTGATAACATTAAAAAAAGAGCACATGAATCCCAGAGAGCACAGAGCACAGCAGTGTGAGGACACAACCCTAATGCACCTGGAGAAGCTACAATCCTGGAATATAAATCCATATTTCACAGCCCTGCTGCTACTAACAACATACCCATTGAAAGAGATACATTGTGTAAGAGACAGCGGCTCATTGGCTCTCAGTGATGTCACTCTTGTTATGTGACCCTTGTATTCTCCATTATTCATGTCTTTATGTATTTGGTAAATGTCACGCACCGGCGCTCGCTATTCTCCGCGCTGTTGTGCACACAGTTGTGTCACGTGCACCTGCTCGCCATTGTGTATTCTGTCACTGACCGGAACATGGCTGATGTCTGACTGCGATTACATTGTCCAGTAATGGGAATTCTGTCATTTACCAACCCACAGAGAATGGAGAATTCCTTTATATGACATAAATTGGGGGGGGGGGGGGGATGAAATCAAATTTTACAAGTTATAGTATTACACTGCGGACATCCAGGCCCCTCCTGACCCTGTACCATGTATCATCCATAACATGTGATATTATATCTCTCTCATATTGTGTCCCCTCTCAACTTCCCTCTCATATAGTGGCCCCTCTTATTTCCCCCTCATATTGTAGCCTCTCATCTCCTCCTCATATTGTGGCCCTTCATCTCTCCCTCGTATTCTGGACCCTCATCTCCCCCTCATATTGTGCTCTCTGTCATCTCCTGCTAATATTGTGGCCTCTCAACTCCACATATCTACACCTCATATTTTGGACTTTCATCTCTCCTTCATATTGTGACCCCTTATCTACCCTTCATATTATGGCTGCCACGTTCAAAGGCACTCAAATCACCTTTCTTCCCCATACTGATGCTCGGTTTGAACTGCAGTAGATTGTCTTGACCATGTCTACATGCCTAAATGCACTGAGTTGCATGTGATTGGCTGATTAGAAATTAAGTGTTAACGAGCAGTTGGACAGGTGTACCTAATAAAGTGGCCGGTGAGTGTATTTTAAGTTATTGTTTTTGCTAGGTATGAATGTGGCTGGACCGGCAGGTAAGATATTGTATATATTTTGTATATATTATGTTTGATTTGTGTTATGTTTTTTACTTTTATATAAAATAAAAGATCTTGTAGCACAGCTGCACACTGCACCCCTGAAAATACCACTTACAGTATAGTGTCCCACGGATAACAACTGAACAACTGTCCCACACTGTGCTCCCAAATTATATATACCTCCTACAACACAGCGGACCATGCTGCACCAAACATTTATTAAATATCAAGTAACCTCTCAAAATATTACAGTGCATACTATATACACTGAATAAATTATTATAAAGTGTCTCCGGAAAAAATATTTTTACCTATTGAGCAACTAATATATACAGTGCCCATTATTTAATTATATATAGTCCCCCTAAATTAAATACATACATCAAATTCATAAATTAAAGGGTGTCTGCTACCAGTTTTGACTATATACAGCTGCAGACAGTGTTAAGTAACTCTGTTTAATCGTACCTAAGTTACTTGAGTAACAGACTTCTACTTAGTTATTGCAGTAGAGGGATGTTCCCCTTTAGGGACCCACCATCAGTTGCCAAAGGTGAGTTGATCAACTCGCTTAATGGAAAATGTGGCCCCGACTCCACCCGTTCACTACACAAAAGGAGAGCAGGCACCGCCACAATGTAAGCAAATAATGTATCCACGCATCCCAATAATTGATGCAACAATCAGAACAAGATTGGGTGTATGTTTTAAGTGTTTTTATATTTGTTGTCTTGCTATTATTACTGTTTGTATCAATAAATGGATTTTTTGGTTATGTGATTTCCTGTACGCATCCAACTTTTTACTGGTTCTGATTGTGACTCCACCCATTCAGTAACATGTTATGTTATTTTACAGGTGACATTATTCGGTTTTTTATTATAGTATTCAACAGAACACTAAGTTATAGCAGTGGTGAAATATTCACCTGAAGTTGTCACTGATATATCTCTCCTTCATATTGTGACCCCTTATCTACCCTTCATATTATGGCTCCTCATATTTTGGTCTTTCATCTCCCTCTCATTTTGTGGCCCCTCACCTGTTCCTAATAGTGTGGCCTCTCTCATCTACTCCTCATATTGTGGCCCCTCATCTCCCCTTCATAATGTGGCCTCTCCTCTATCCCTCATATTGTGGGCCCTCTTATCTACCCCTCATATTGTGGGCCCTCTCATCTCCCTCTCAAATTGTGACCTCACTTATATCCTCCTCATATTGTGACCTCTCATCTCCTCCTCATATTGTGGCTTCTCATTTCCATATATAGGAAGAGTAAAGAATAGTTGGCATTCACCACATAATAAAACAATTTCTTTTTATTGCATCTTCTTAAAACAATACAAGGAGGAGTGTGAAGGTCGAGTCATTTCGTGCTACACAGAATGCTTCATCTTGCCTATTACACTTGGCTTCCTAACCTTCTTTTTACATTAATATTATTATATGTCATAAGTATTTTAATGTGACAATATATACATGGGCCATGTAGTTAATTACAAAAATACCCGCATATAGTTTCTGTCATTTAATCCTAAGGCTCCTAGGACACCTGTTTTCATGTTCCACCAAGCCTCCCTTCTAAATAATTTTTTGTGCCTATCACCTCAGTTTGTTAATAAAGGTATTTGCTCTAAACTTGCAAATGTTGGTACATTAGGATCTCCTTTATGTGCTGTCTGTATATGCTCGACTAAATGAGCTGCTCCGTTCCCCTTTTTAATAGAGTTTTTGTTCTCTCAAAAAGGGGTAAAGAGTGTCTGAAAAGTTTTACCTATGTAGAAGTGACCGCATGGACATAGAATGATGTAAACGACATAACAAGATCTACACGTTAAAAATTGTGTGATTCTGTGTATTCTGTGAAACGTATTGTTTTTCTTGTAAGTAAATGAGGACAGTGATTACAACTACCACATCCAAAATTCCCTTTTGGGATTGTTTTCTGTAGCCACTCCTTTATTGTCTTGCTCCTTCTGAAGGTCACTATCCGTCCGTTTTTTGTTATTGATTCTAAGTGTGGAACTGCTTCTATCATGTGCCAATTTCTTTATATATTTTCACCAGAACCCACCGCAAAGCGGGTTGGTCTTGTTGCGGCGTGGTACCACCAGGTTGTTCCACAGGTGCGACTTTGTCCGCAGTGGCAGCCGAGGCAAGGTAAAGAGACGTTGAACAGGATTGTGGTCGGGGAAAAGGAACAATGCATAATCTGCTCTGAATGGCGCAGCTTCCATTCAATGCCCTGGCATGCCCTGCATGTGCCCATACAGCAGGTTACCACCACATATTTAGTATTCTTATACTTGGGAGAAATAAGGTATCAAACTTTGTGGAGCGTTTTGGTATTTTATCCACTGATAATTTGTAAATTTTTTGAAAAACACATTCATTTAGCCAAAACAATGAAAATTTCAAAATTGCACACAATTTTGTTTTAGCATTTGTAAAACTATTGAAGGGTTGACAAAGTTGTTTTACAGCATGCAGTTTCTATAATAGAGTCATTTATGGGGTTTTCTTTTATTTGTGTTTTTTTTTTTGAATCGGATGATCGGTTAATGTTAGCTATCAAGTTTTTTTTTTTACGGTTATGGCTATGCATGGAAAAAGTAGAACCTTTTGTATTACGAAAATTGAGAATTTTTCAAAATTTTCGCTATCTCTCTCATATTGTGTCCCCTCTCAACTTCCCTCTCATATAGTGGCCCCTCTTATTTCCCCCTCATATTGTAGCCTCTCATCTCCTCCTCATATGTGGCCCTCATTCTCCCTCGTATTGGAACCCTCATCTCCCCTCCTATATTGTATTGCTCTCTGTCATCTCCTGCTAATATTGTGACTCTCAACTCCACATTATCAACCTCATATTTTGGACTTTATTCTCCTTCATATTGTGACCCTATCTACCCTTCATATTATGGCTCTCATATTTGGTCTTCATCTCCCTCTCATTTTGTGGGCCCTCAACCTGTTCCTATAGTGTGGCCTCTCTCATCTACTCTCAGATGTGGCCCTCATCTCCCCTTCATAATGTTGGCCTCTCCTTTATCTATATTGGGGCCCTTATCTACCCCTCATATTGTGGGCCCTCTCATCTCCCTCTCAAATTGTGGACCTCATTAATCCCCTCCTATTGTGACCTCTCATCTCCTCCTCATATTGTGGCTTCTCATTCCATATATAGGAAGAGTAAAGAATAGTTGGCATTCACCACGTAATGAAACAATTTCTTTTGATTGCATCTTCTTAAAACAATACAAGGAGGAGTGTGAAGGTCGAGTCATTTTGTGCTACACAGAATGGTTCATCTTGCCTATTACACTTGGCGTTCCTAACCTTCTTTTACATTAAATTATATATGTCTAAGTACACTCACGGGCCACTTTATTAGGTACACACTTGCTAGTAACGGGTTGGACCCCCTTTTGCCTCAGAACTGCCTCAATTCTCGTCTGGCATAGATTCAACAAGAGCTGTAAGCATTCCTCAGAGATTTTGGTCCATATTGACATGATGGCATCACACAGTTGCCGCAGATTTTCTGGCTGCACATCCATGATGCGAATCTCCCGTTCCACCACATCCCAAAGATGCTCTATTGGATTTAGATTGGTGACTTGGAGGCCATTTGAGTACATGTGAACTCATTTTCATGTTCAAGAAACCAGTCTGAGATAATTCCAGCTTTATGACATGGCGCATATGCTGCTGAGTTGAAAATGTAGCCATCAGATGTGGTCATGGGGTCATAAAGGGAGGGACATGGGCAGCAACAATACTCAGGTAGCTGTGGCGTTGCAACGAGCTCAATTGGTACCAAGGGGCCCAAAGAGTGCAAGAAAAATTCCCCACACCATGACACCACCACCACCAGCCTGAACCGTTGTATACAGGCAGGATGGATCCATGCTTTCATGTTGTTGACGCCAATTCTGACCTACCATCGAATGTCGCAGCAGAAATCGAGACTATCAGACGAGGCAACGTTTTCCAATCTTTCTACTGTCCAATTTCGAAGAGCTTGTGCAAATTGTAGCCTCAGTTTCCTGTTCTTAGCTGAAAGAAGTGGCACCCGTGTGGTTCTTTGCTGCTGTAGCCCATTCGCCTCAAAGTTCGAGTACTGTGCGTTCAGAGATGCTCTTCTGCTACCTTGGTTGTAACGGGTGGCGATTGAGTTAATGATGCCTTTCTATCAGCTCGAACCAGTCTGCCACTTCTCCTCTGACCCCTGGCATCAACAAGGCATTTTCGCCCACAGAACTGCCACTCACTGGATGTTTTTTTCTTTTTCGGACCATTCTCTGTAAACCCTAGAGATGGTTGTGCGTGAAAATCCCAGTAGATCAGCAGTTTCTGAAATACTCAGACCAGCCCTTCTGGCACTAACAACCATGCCACGTTCAAAGGCACTCAAATCACCTTTCTTCCCCATACTGATGCTCGGTTTGAACTGAGGAGATTGGTCTTGACCATGTCTACATGCCTAAATGCACTGAGTTGCTGCCATGTGATTGGCTGATTAGAAATTAAGTGTTAACGAGCAGTTGGACAGGTGTACCTAATAAAGTGGCCGGTGAGTGTATTTTAATGTGACAATATATACATCGGCCATGTAGTTAATTACGAAAATACCCGCATATAGTTTCTGTCATTTAATCCTAAGGCTCCTAGGACACCTGTTTTCATGATCCACCAAGCCTCCCTTCTAAATAATTTTTTGTGCCTATCACCTCAGTTTGTTAATAAAGGTATTTGCTCTAAACTTGCAAATGTTGGTACATTAGGATCTACTTTATGTGCTGTCTGTATATGCTCGACTAAAGCTGCTCCGTTCCCCTTTTTAATAGAGTTTTTGTTCTCTGGCAAAGGGGTAAAGAGTGTCTGAAAAGTTTTACCTATGTAGAAGTGACCGCATGGACATAGAATGATGTAAACGACATAACAAGATCTACACGTTAAAAATTGTGTGATTCTGTGTATTCTGTGAAACGTATTGTTTTTCTTGTAAGTAAATGAGGACAGTGATTACAACTACCACATCCAAAATTCCCTTTTGGGATTGTTTTCTGTAGCCACTCCTTTATTGTCTTGCTCCTTCTGAAGGTCACTATCCGTCCGTTTTTTGTTATTGATTCTAAGTGTGGAACTGCTTCTATCATGTGCCAATTTCTTTATATATTTTCACCAGAACCCACCGCAAAGCGGGTTGGTCTTGTTGCGGCGTGGTACCACCAGGTTGTTCCACAGGTGCGACTTTGTCCGCAGTGGCAGCCGAGGCAAGGTAAAGATACGTTGAACAGGATTGTGGTCGGGGAAAAGGAACAATGCATAATCTGCTCTGAATGGCGCAGCTTCCATTCAATGCCCTGGCATGCCCTGCATGTGCCCATACAGCAGGTTACCACCACATATTTAGTATTCTTATACTTGGGAGAAATAAGGTATCAAACTTTGTGGAGCGTTTTGGTATTTTATCCACTGATAATTTGTAAATTTTTTGAAAAACACATTCATTTAGCCAAAACAATGAAAATTTCAAAATTGCACACAATTTTGTTTTAGCATTTGTAAAACTATTGAAGGGTTGACAAAGTTGTTTTACAGCATGCAGTTTCTATAATAGAGTCATTTATGGGGTTTTCTTTTATTTGTGTTTTTTTTTTAAATCGGATGATCGGTTAATGTTAGCTATCAAGTTTTTTTTTTACGGTTATGGCTATGCATGGAAAAAGTAGAACCTTTTGTATTACGAAAATTGAGAATTTTTCAAAATTTTCGCTAAATATCTGTTTTTCATAAATAAATGCAAAACATACCACCAAAATTTTTCAACTAACATGAAGTACAAAATGTCACAACAAAACAATTTCAAAATCGTTCCGAAGTTATAACCACTTATAGTGACCTGGGCAGATTTGAAAAAAATTGTCTGTGCCAGGAAGGTGAAAAGTGGCTTCTGGGGTTAATCATCTATCCCATGTCTATCTATCTCTCTATCCATCCCATATCTATGTATGTCATATCTTTCTATCTATCTAATACTTCATCACAGCACATAGGACAGGTTGAAGACTTGTAGAGTCTCTCTCTCCTGTCTGCCATTTCCTGCCGCAAGCATGAGGTGAATGGGGGAGGTGAGACTTTCATCAAGATCTGCAACTTCTGTCTGTGTGGATTATTTGTTTATATACAAGTGTAGGGAAAGCTGATGGTCTGTAGGGACAGATAAGAGTGTAGTTGTTTGGCTACTACATTAGTTGGAGCTCCTGGCAGCACATGGCAGCCATGAGGAGAATCCGCTGAATGCAGGGAGAGGGGGGAGGGTATGTTTCACATGTACATTCTCACTCTGTATTCAGCTCAGTGTGGATGAGAAGTGCCTAGCAACAACCATCTGAGTAGTTATTGATAGCAGGGGGAAGTCTGCACAATAGAAGAGGAAGGAGCAAGATTTGGGTTACTAATCCAATTGCAAAAGGTCTTAAAATAACATGCGCTACAACATATCAAAAGTATTTTTAAATGATGGTTACTCTTTAATCATCTGGCCCTTCTCTTGTGAACTCTTGAGCACATTCAGGTACAATTTACGAAGATGAAGGTACCTGGGACCAACCAGATAAAATGATTTGGAGGTCCACTGTACCATCCATACAGTCATTGAACACATCAGCTATGAATATGTATACATATATATATGTTAAGGTCCGATATGTGATCATCTTGTAAGAAATAGACGCTAGTGGTAAGTGATTGGATTGTCGCAAAATGTGTGACCCGTTATTGACTCAAAGGATAATCTCACCATAGAATCTTTTGGTAAACTGGTGGACCATTCAAACCTTTAGGCTACATATTTTAATTAGATTTCATGGAGGTTGAATTAGAAAATTCAATACAATAGTACAACAATACAATAAAGTAACAAAAAATTATCTGGATACCGTAAAGTAATTATGTCTTAAATATTTCTTGAAGGCCCCTTTCACTTCTTTGTTTCTTAAGCAGTAGATTATTGGATTAACAAGAGGAGTTAAAATGCAGTACAAGAGAGAAGCTAAATTCTCCAACTCTAAGGAGTAGCCTGTAGGTCCTACATAGTTCAAGTTAGCTGTACCATAAAATATAGTCACTACAATGAGGTGGGATGAACAGGTTGAAAATGCCCTCCAACGTCCTTCAGAAGACTTGATCTTCATGATGGTAGAGATGATATGGACATAAGAAATTACAATGTACATGAATGGAGTAAAACCTAGAAAAATGCTCACTACATACAGCAGAATTTTACTGGTTTTAGTTGGATTACACGATGCCTGTATGAGTGGAGGCACATCACAGTAAAAATGATTGATGTTTGCATCTGACTGACAAAATTTGAGGTTAGCAGTCATGACTGTGTGAAGTACAGAATTAATAAAACCACTTAACCATGATGTCACAGCAAGACTGGCACAGGCTCTACTACTCATCACTACTGGATAACGTAATGGGTTGCATATAGCAACAAAACGGTCATAAGCCATAATGGCTAATAGTATACACTCTGCCCCTCCAAGTGACACAAAAAAATACAACTGAAAGATACATTTTCTGAAGGATATTTTTGTTTTGCCTGTTATACAGTTAAACAACATTAATGGTATTGTAGCTGAAGAATAGAGAATGTCCAGCAAGGAGAGATTACTCAGGAAGAAGTACATGGGGCTGTGAAGATGGGTCTCAACTCTGATAATGGTAAAAATGCTGATATTACCAATCAGGATTGTACAATAGATAACAAAAAATAAAATGGTGACAAAAAACCAACCGTCAGATAAATTTAGAAGTAAAACGTTTTCCAACAAAGTGTAATTCTTCTGATGTAGGTCAATCATTGGCATCTTAAATATAATAATATACTTATTTTATCTGATTTACTAGAACATCAATGCATAGGCACCTTTCATGCGATCAAGGCTGGTTTTTGGTGATAGTTTAATTGGAAAATTGATCCTGTTTCCTTGGAGAAAAACACATTGAAATTAGTCAGGAGAGTTATTTAAATTCTGCTTATTGTCTTTGCCCTACATGGCAGTTTTATGTTGACTAAAAACTTTTAGTATTAAAAAGGAAGAGATTTACTGTGATTTGGCTGAATGCTGTACACAGGGCATACCTGATACCTTTGTGGAGGCACAGAATGGGTGTATTTGGATCCTCTGAATGTTTAATATGTGGGGAGTTGAAGGCCAACTTATATAATTGTTTGTGGCTGGCCAAAATCTTGGCCTTTTGGAAACATATTCAACAATTTGTTTATACATATCTGGTATCACAATCCCTTATGGTGCTGGAGTGGATAGACAGGGAAATCCATGAAAACAGTAGGTATAGCACACATATTCTACACGTGGTAGCAGCAGTGGTTAAGAAGGCCATCTTGCAGGTGTGGAACACACCATTGGGGCCTACCCATTGGCTCTTCCTGGATAAATTATCCTTTATTATGAAGATGGATTGGGTAGAAGCAGCACAGCACAAGGTGGCTTGTGTCCAGGGGTTCTTCCAATTATGAGGGAACTTTATTTTCTTGTTACAAACTATGCAAGACAAACTATGCAAGACTAAAGCTGGCCATGGGGGAGGGCAAGGGAGGGGACTCAGGTAACCTGAGGGACAGGAGAAGCTATCTCATTATTGGGAGGTGAAGGTGGCAAGCTCATGATTGTATTATTGTTTGTACTTGTTTTTGTATTATAATAGGCACATGACTTGGTGATTATTAATGGCCTGTCTTCTGAGATCAACACTAAAAGGCTTCAAGATTGTGTTAGACCAGGGTCGCTGGTCCAATTTCAGTGTGTAAATTCCCAAAATGGACACAGCATCTTGGGACTCTTGACGTTGTTCTGTCGCAACATCAACTGTAAAAGGCTAAATATTCACTTCCTACAGCAAAGGCTTGACCATTAATACAATCTTGGGAATTAGCGGCCCTTACCTATTGCTTGGCAGTAGCTATGCCACGTTTCTGGACAGTGATTTGTGCTTCGTTCAGCTTTGTTGCATACTAAGAAACAAAAATAACAATAACTAAAAAAGAATTACATTCATTCAGTAGTCACATTGAAATGAATAGAGCAGACCCATAATGATCTGATAACTATAACCTATCCCTTGTGTCAGTACAGGCAGTCCCCGGGTTACATACAAGATAGGGTCTGTAGGTTTTTTCTTAAGTTGAATTTGTATGTAAGTCGTAACTCTATATTTTATCATTGTAATCCCAGACAGAATTTTTTTGGTCTCTGTGACAATTGGATTTTAAAAATGTTGGGTTGTCATAAGAACCAGGATTAACAATAAAGCTTCATTACAGACACCTCTGATAACTGTTACAGCTGTTTATTGAAGCCTAGGACTAAAGTACAATAAATTACCAATATCCAGTGGTCCGTTTGTAACTAGGGGTCATATGTAAGTCGAGTGTTCTTAAGTAGGGGACCGTCTGTAGTGGTAAAATACCTTTTACTGTAAGTATACTTGATTTTATTTTTGGGTGAACCTTTGGCTTAGAGTAAGGTCAAAGAAATCTTTTTTCTAGTCTACCGAATATGTTATATTCCCCTAGTTACAAACGGCCATCTTGATGTTAATAAGTTACTGTACTTTAGCTCTAGCTAGCCTAGTGTAGAAGTAGCTGTAGCAGTGATCAGCTGTAACAATTATTAAAGGTGTTTGCAATTAAGCTTTATTGTTAATCCAATTAAGCTTTGTTGTTAATTGTTAAAATCCAATTGTCACAGGGACCAAAAAAAATTTGGCTGGGGTTACAATTATAAAATATACAATACCGACTTACATACAAATTACACTTAAGAACAAACCTACAGAACCTCTTGTACGTAACCTGGGGACTGCCTGTACTGTGTAGAAGATGACTGGGTATGCAGCTGCAAGTGGACTGCAAGTGTCTAAATGAGTATTTGGACTGCAAACAAATTCCTGTGATATGTCTGGGTAAATGTATAACACACAAGTCATTCAAAAAACATTTCAAAGTAAAGCAGCATCCTAACCAGTGTTTAACCTGGGCAAAGATTCAGTTTACTGCCCTCTGCCTAAATCTAACAATCCTATCCTCAGTATGCATGCCATGCTATCCTCCTCTGGTTACCCCACTGGAAAAAAAAGAGAGAGTTAGTAGTAACACAATCAACATTGGTATCATGTGGACCTCACCGGAAAAATGTTGCTAGAATTCCTAGTGACCTAGAAGAAAGAAATCTGGCTACACATAAAAACCTAATACACATGAAATATACAGACAGCACACACAAAAGCTTATTTAGGTCCTATCTAACAAAGGCTCATGGAGGCTTGGAGTATTTATCTCCAAAAAGTACCCGGTGGGAGATCATACTCATGGATGTCACTTAGGACATAATTAATTCAACAGCAGAAACACATAAAGAAATAAAAATTAACACTTAAATGGCATCTTCTTTCATAGGCTATTAATATAGATATGTGATCAACTCACATTTAAGAAAAGAAGTTGAGGCATTTTTTTATGGGGCCAAACTTTGTCACAGAAAATAGATAAAGCAGATTGGTGACCATTTATGCTATGGGCCCTTGTGCTCTTGGCCTTCTCTCACTAAAGGCCCCATAGCAATCAGTATTACTACTTATTGGATAGCCCTGGACCCTTACATTATGGAAGTCCATAAAGATTGGAGCAGTGGAAAAGCTCTCGGGAACTTTGGTAAATTTGGGCTAAAATTAGCATTTTATCACCAAGACACTATGAACCAGTCAGGTTTCTCTGATAAACAGCAGACCTTGGGATGATTCTGCATTCAGTTTCACCACTTCTTGTACAACCTTGTCCTCCCTCAATGTCCAGTCATATTCAGGAAGCCACATCTCATTGCAGAATTTCATCACTCTCAGTAGCCTAGATGACCACCTCTTCCGTTCCACACAGGTCAACATCAAGATCTCCAGCAGCCTTGAGTCTACCACGTCACACTGCACAAGAACTAGTCAGTCTAAACCTCCCATAAGGGAATCTAGACTTGGAACACATGGAACCCTCAGGCTCAGAAGTAGTCTCAGTTTTGTGAAAGCTGACCTTTGCTGGATATCAAGTTAACAAGTAATGTTGTTGCTCAGGTACTGTAACTTATTTAAGGCACCTTGTCGAAAGGTACTTTATAAAAGACCTTCAAGTATTCACTGGTTCTCCAAAATGGCCCACTTTGTGCCACTGTCTGGGCTGCCATTAGCTGTGAGTCTTGCCAAGCTATTTATAGACCACATATTCTGATTCCATGGACTGCCTTTCACATAATCTCAGATCAGTGTGTCCAGTTCATTTCCAAATTCTCTAGAGATTAAACTGGAATTTTCTTCTGCATACCATTCCCAATCTAATGGGCAGGTTGAACAGGTGAATCAAATATTAGAGAATTACCTTCGGCACTTTGTCTCTGCCCAACATAACAACTGGGTACAGTTACTAAATTACGTACAATAATCACGTAAGGGAATCTTCAGGATCTTCCCTATTTTTTCTTGGCTATGGTTTACATCCTCATACTCCTTTTCCCGTTGCTACTTCCTCTGAGGTTCCTGCTGCTGACTCTTCTTTTAGAGACTTCTTGGCAATATGGGGCCAGACTAAGGGGCCATGGCTCGAATGAAGGTTTATGTGGACAAGAGAAGAAGAAAACCTCCTCAGCTCTCTCCTGGAGATAAGGTTTGGCTTTCCTCAAAAAACATTTGCTTGAAAATCCCTAGTTTCAGATTTTCGCCTAGGGTCTTAGGACCTTTTGTAATTTTGAAGAGGATTAATGAAGTTACTTATAAGCTACATTTAACTCCCCCTCCACGGATTAACAACTCCTTCCATGTATCCTTGCTGATACCTGTTGTTTGTAACTACTTCTCCTCTGTTCCTCCGAATTCTACCCCGATTACAGCAAGAAGACCTATCATCTGGTGTGGATTGGAAAGTGTTTGATCCTGAGGAGAGTTCTTGGGAATCGGAGGGGAACAATACTCTTCTTAAAAGTTTCACATCTCGTCTCGGACTTAAGAAGAGTGAAGAATGAATAGGGGGGATAGTATAATGGGGGCTGTTGAGTCCGGTGCTCTCCTGCTCCAGCTCCAGATCTCATGTTCAGAGGGGCGCTGCCTTTTCTGATCATCTCCACCTTGGCGGACAGCCAGTTGCAGAACATCGCAGGAAGCAGTGCTGACTAGTCTACAAGGCACTTTCCAAGCCTCACTTCACACCTGAATTTCCTGCCTGTGATAGTGGTGTTTCCTGGAATCCATTCCAGAGTTTCTGTTGAGATTGATCTACTCTGGTTTCTGCAGGACCTGCGATTACATCACTTCCTGTGATGTAAGAGAATTGTTCATGTGACCTGAGCAACCAATCTTTTTCAGTGCCTGAGGGTTAAAGTACCTGACTTGACTGAAGTACTTTGCTGCTGTATAGCCTTGTCCTTTGGATCTGCACTGCGGTTCCTGTGTTCTACTCCTTGGTGCCTACCTCTGACCTCATTCAGTCTTCCTAAGACCAGCTGTCCTGTGTTCATATATCCTTAGAGGTGCACCTGGTGTCCCCTTGGTTCAGCCATCTCCACCATCAGGAGCTCTGTGTAAAACACGGGGATCACTGGGTCTCGTTGCACAGTGGGTCCACACCCTCTGCTCTGTGACAGATCTTTTGTTTTAATCTTTTATGGTTCAATTAGAGATGGGCAATCGATTCTAACGATTCTAACTTCGGTTAGAATATCAGGAAAAATTCAATTCGTCACGAAGGGGAAGTTTATGCTGATTCGCGGGAACAAAGTTTTTTTTCCCCTCTTTTTTTCAGCTAAATGGGCGCGAGCACAACATTTTACATAGGGCAGAGAACTCTGGGAAGGAGAAAGAAACACCCCCCAATGACATCTGCAGACCTGTAAGCCAATCAGCGACCGGCAGGCTTATGTGATGTCACACAGCCCTATAAAACCCAGCCATTTTCAATCTCGGCACTTTACACTGCATGTGCTGTCTGTAGTGTCCAGCTGCTGCTACTGAACTGTGCAGAAGCGATTCTTGCTGCAATCCCTGGATGTTCTTTAAGGGGTATCTATATACCCCAAATAGCAGTTCTATTTAGTGACATAATCAAATAGGAAGAAATCTGTTTGACATTCATGCATCTGCAGTAGCACTTTATGGACCAATCCCTGGTTGTTCTTTAAGGGGGATCTGTATACCCCAAATAGCAGTTCTATTTAGTGACAAAATCGAATAGGAAGAAATCTGTTTCATATTCATGCAACTGCTGTAGTGATTTGTGGACCTCTCACTGGGTGTCAGTTGTGGGGTATCTGTATAACGCAAATTGCCATAACTTTTTGGGGCTGTAGTTTACAGCCAGATTTACGTGTGAAATCTATATAGTTTATACAGTGATTTTTGCTGAAATTACAGTGTCAGTTGTGGGGTATCTGTATAACGCACATTGCCATACCTTTTTGGGGCTATAGTTTACAGCCAGATTTACGTGTGAAATCTACATAGTTTATACAGTGATTTGCGCTTAAATTACAGTGTCAGTTGTGGGGTCATTTTATAACGCACATTGCCATACCTTTTTGGGGCTATAGTTTACAGCCAGATTTACGTGTCAAATCCATGTAGTTTATACAGTGATTTTTGCTGAAATGACAGTGTCAGTTGTGGGGTATCTGTATAACGCAAATTGCAATACCTTTTAGGGGCTATAGTTTACAGCCAGATTTATGTTTGAATCCATGTAGCTTATACAGTGATTTTCGCTGAAATTACAGTGTCAGTTGTGGGGTACCTGTATAACGCGCATTGCCATACCTTTGTGGGGCTATAGTTTACAGCCAGATTTACGTGTGAAATCCACGTAGTTTATACAGTGATTTTCGCTGAAATTACAGTGTCAGTTTTGGGGTATCTGTATAACGCACATTGCCGTACCTTTTGGGGGCTATAGTTTACATCCAGATTTATGTTTGAATCCATGTAGCTTATTAACCGCTATGTCAGACAGAAAGGTGGCAGGTGGAGCAGGCAGAAGTGGCAGCACTGTAAGGGGACGTCGCAGCAGGGGTGAATCTGTGAGGCCAGAACTGCCATTGTAATCTAGCGGCAGTGTGTTGATCAACAAACCAAATGTTGTTGAATGGTTGACTAGGTCATCCAATTCCTCAAACATAACATCTGACAACCCCAGACAAGAGTCTGTGGGTTCCTCAGATACAACAATTAGTTGGCATGGCCCAAGAGCAGGTCAACGGCCCTCACCTGTCCTCAACCAGCCTCTGTTCTGTCCCTTTCCAGCAGCCAGAGAGCTACTAGGTGGTCTGAGCTCAGAGCCACTATTCAGCAAGACAAAGTGTTTGAGGACAGTCAGCAGCTGCTTGGCAGTGAAGAGGTGGGACAGACTTCTGCTGCTTCCTGCAGTAGGCAGGCTGCGCATACTGACACCGGTGAGGAGAGTAGCAGTGACCGGGAAACGCAAATTGACGATGATGTAGCTAGTCACACTTGGGAGCTGGGTGTAGCAGGGGATTCATCATCGTCTGCTTGCGCGTCAGGCAGTGTAGCAGGCAGCAAGTCGCTACTGTGGCCATGAGTCTCCAGGGTGGCAGCAGTGTGAGGACGGGAGCCAAACGTCCGCGGGGTACAAATCCCAATTCACAGGTCCAAGTAAGCAGTGGCACAGGGGCTCAGCGAGGCAGTAGTCACTCAGTGCAGGGTGTTGGTGGTAAAATTACCACCTCAGCGTTGTGGCAGTTTTTTGTAAAGACACCAGAGGAGCCGAGCTTGATTATATGTCATATCTGTGGGCAGAAAGTGAAGCGTGGCCAGGAAGCTAGCATTGGCACCACGGCCCTGCAAAAACACATGCAGCGTCACCATCCAATGGCCTGGAAGAGACGGGTGTCAGATGTGGTCCATCCTGCAGGCACAGCAACAGCAGCAGCACCTAGTGGCACACATGCTGTTTCAGCAAGTCAAGGCTCCAGCACCTCTGCTGAAGGGAGCTGTTTGTCTTTGACATCATCTCCCGGTCCAGATGCTCCTGCTCCTCGCTATGCATGGCCCCAGCAGTCGTTGAGCGAGGCGATTACAAAGAGACTACGCTATGCGTCCAGCCATCCTAAGGTGCAGAATCTGACCATGCTCTTGTCAAAGTTGTTGGTACTGCAGTCTCTCTTTTTCCAAGTCGTGGACTCTGTACCCTTCAGAGAACTAATGGCTTGTGCCGAACCGAGGTGGAGAGTTCCAAGTCCAATTTTTTTTCCAAAAAGGCTGTGCCAAGCCTTCACCAATATGTACAACAGAAGGAGGGCCAGTCCTTGAGCTTATCAGTTTCTTCCAAGGTGCACTTCAGCACGGACGTGTGGAGCTGATACTATGGTCAGGGCCAGTACATGTCCTTTACAGCCCACTGGATGAATGTGCTTCCCGCCCAACCACACCAACAACTTCCACAAGAGACGGCGCTTTCTCCTCCACGTTGTCAAACTGCTGCTCCTGTGCCAGTGTCTGCCTCCTCCTTCTCCACCACCACCTCAGCCTCCACAAGTGCTGCTCCATCATACCCCATGTGCAGGGCACAGCGGTGTCACGCAGTTCTACACCTGGTTTGCTTGGGTGAACAAAGTCGCACACGGGAGGAACTGCTCCGCATCATGCAACAAGAAATCAATGTGTGGCTTTCTCCTTGACAACTAAAAATCGAAACCATGGTGACAGACAATGGGAGGAACATGGTGTCCGTGCTGCACCGAGGGGGGATGGTCCATGCGCCCTGCATGGCGCACGTGTTCAATCTGGTAGTCAACAAGTTTCTGAAGTCTTACACCCATCTGCACTACATTGTAAAAATTTGCTCAGGCCCTTTGAAGAGGCCACATTATTTGTCAGTCGCCGGGACTGTGGGATGAATAATGTCTTTCCACTGCTTCATGTCCTGGAACTCATGCTGCAAAATCTGTCTGGTCAGGGCACTGAAGAAGACTACATCTCATGGCTTCGGTGGGGGCTGAACCGGAGGAGGAGGACATTGGAGCACAAGCAGAGTCCGGGGCAATTTGTGGTTTTTCTACTCAGTTGATGGTAGAAGACGAGGCAGATGACCCAGAAGCACCGTGGCAGTATACAGTGGAGATGGAGGCCAGGAGTCCCTCAGAGTCACTTGCGCAGATGGCCCACAGCATGCTGCTTTGTCTAACTAGTGACAGCTGAATAGTCAATGTCCGCCATAGGGATGACTTTTAGCTCTCCACCCTCTTGGGCCCTCGCTACCACTCAAAAATTGGTGACTTTTTTCCAGCTGCTGAGAGGGAGAAACAGCTGGCAAACTATAGAGAAATACTGTACACACAGTTGGCCGCTGCCTATGTGCACCATTGTCCATCCTCTGTCAGGTCTGACTGGCAGGTTCCTGGCAGTCATCGCTCACGTACTACTTCCACGGCTGCTGTGGGGAGCTGGGGGGGTAGGAGCAGTTGCAGCTCCATCAGCCGCAGCTTAAGTCTGAATTCCTTATTGAGCAACTTCCTTCACCCGCCTAGTGAGGAGGGTAGCCACCACCAGCAGCAGCAGGACATGGAACAGATCCTGCACCAGCAGGTGGTGGCCTACTTGGACAGCACTTTACCACCTCAGGTAGAGGATCCCATGGACTACTGGGCAGCCAAACTTGATGTGTGGCTGCAACTTGCGGAGTTTGCAGTAGAGAAGCTGTCCTGCCCGGCCAGTAGTGTGGCATCAGAGTGGGTGTTCAGGGTGGTGTGGGCCATCGTTACCCCAAGGAGAACCTGCTTGTCCACCCATAAATGTGGAGAGACTGACCTTTGTCAAGGTGAATCAGGTTTGGATTGGCCAGGATTTCAACTTACCAATGCCTAATGCATCAGATTAGATCAGCCATGAGAGTCTGGGTTCTAACTACCTGCATCAGCCACTATTCTGATGCTGCCACCCACCTGATGCCACACATCTGCTGCCGGTTGCTCCATCTGCCTCCTACCATCATTACCAGGGACTGGAATTGTCTGCCACCTCCACACTTTATCATTGTGCCACCCAGTAGGCTCCTGCTGCTGCCGCCACCTCCACACTCTTATCATTGTACCACTTTGTGGCCTCTTGTTGCTGCTACTGACGCCACCTCCACACTATATCATTGTGCCACTCTGCGGGCTCCTGCTGCTGATGCCACCTCTACACTATATCATTGTGCCACTCTGTGGCCTACGATGTTGCCGCCTACTCCGCACCTCTGACCTCATGCTGCTGCTGCTGGTGCCACCTATGCAGTTCTTTGTTACTGCCACCTGTGGTCTTCTGTTGCTGCTGCTTCTGCCGCCACCTCCACACTCTTATAATTTTGCCACTCTGTGGCCTCCGGTTGCTTCTGCTGATGCCACCTTCACACTATACTATTGTGCCACTCTGTGGCCTACCATTTTGCCGCCACCTCCACACCCCTGACCTCATGCTGCTGCTGGTGCCACCTTTGCAGTTCTTTTTTTGTCAAAGACGTGATATTTTCTGGAAAACTGTAATGTATAATGAATGTGGCATCTCGTGGCATCTACAAATTAAAATTTACATTGAATATTTTGAATTCAAATTCATTTCAAACTGTTGTGCCATAATGTGGCCTCCTCTGCTGTGGGTTTTGTGGGCTCCTGCTGCTGCTGTTGCCACCTCCACACTATATCATTGTGCCCCCCTTCAGGCTGCTGCTGATACTAATGCCACCTCCACACTATATCATTGTGCCACTCTGTGGCTTTTCCTGTTGCTGCCACCATGTTGCTGCCACTTGTGGTCTCCTGCTGCTGCTTCTTTTGCTGCCACCTCCACACTCTTATCATTGTGCCACTTTGTGGCCTTCTGTTGCTGCTGCCGATGCCACCTTCACACTATATCATTATGCCTTTCTGCGGCCTACCTTGTTGCCGCCACCTCCACACCTCTGGCCTCATGCTGCTGCTGGTGCTTCCTTTGCAGTTCTTCTTTTGTCAAATACCTGATATTTTCAGGAAAACTGTAATGTATAATGGATGTGGCGTCTTGAACCTACAAATTAAAATTTACATTGAATATTTGGAATTCAAATTAATTTCAAACTTCATCATTGTGCCACAATGTGGCCTCCTCTGCTGTGGGTTTTATGGGCTCCTGCTGATGCCACCTCCACACTATATCATTGTGCCACCCTGTGGGCTCCTGCTGATACTGATGCCACCTTCACACTATATCATTGTGCCACTCTGTGGCTTTCCCTTTTGCTGCCACCATGTGTCTGCCACCTGTGGGCCCCTGTTGCTGCTTCTGCTGCTGCCACCTCCACACTCTTATCATCGTGCCAATTTGTGGCCTACTGTTGCTGCTGCTTCTGCTGCTGCCACCTCCACACTCTTATCATTGTGCCACTTTGTGGCCTCCTGTTGCTGCTGCTGATGCTGCTGCCACCACCTCCACACTCTGTCATTGGACCACTCTTTGGCTTTCCCTGTTGCTGCCACTTGTGGGCTCCTGTTGATGCCACCTTCACACTATATCATTGTGCCACTCTGTGGCTTTCCATGTTGCTGCCACCTGTGGGCTCCTGCTGCTGCTTCTGCTGCCGCCACCCCCACACTCTTATCATTGTGCCACTTTGTGGCCTACCATGTTTTCGCCACCTCCATAATTTGTCATTGTGCTACTCATGCTGCTGCCAACTGACCGTCTCCCTGGAACACCCTGTGATTTCCATAATGCTGTTTTCACCCTCCACCACTCTATGACGTTGCCACTGTTTGGTTTTCCCCTTCATTTCATCTGTCAGAAGGATGAAAAGCTTCATGATTGATAGCCAAAAGCAGGAGTGGATCCATAACACACAAAACATGCAAATATCCCATTTACTGCTCATCTCTATTCTAGATCAACTCCTGTTTGTTTTTAGCTTCAGCAATACTGATGGATTATTGACCGATTGAAAGAGGACACTGACGGGTGAAAAGAAGGGCAAAATGATCAGTGGCTTCAATGCAAAATTACTGCCGACACCCTCTCCACTCTTTAAGTGGGTTTCTACATTTATCTGCGTTTAACACAACAGGTTCTGTCGTAATCTATGGAATCATCTGATGTTAGTGTAAAAAGAGTGCACTCTTTGATGTTATGGTGGGATCTTGGCCCTCAGCTCAGTCCTTTCGAGCTAGCACAGTCGTTACCTTGTCAGGCTGCGTTCCCGCTTCGCTTATTTGGTGAAGTTGGCCCCTGTAAGTGCCCATGGAATTGAAGAGTGAAGCGATTCTAAGAGCGGCGGCTGTCATGTGCATGTCATACTAAAACACAGCATTGTTTGAAGACCAAACCATGCTCCCTATGCATATTTAAGCATGGCACAACGTTCTACAACACCCTGCAGGCTCTCTGCAGCCAGGAAATACCTGTTTTTCAACGTGATTTGATATGATTCAATTCGGGTTGAATTAAATTTTTTCAAAAAATTCTGCGAATCGGGACAAACCGAATTTTAACAAATTCGCCCATCTCTAGTTTTAATCTTTTATTTTTCATGTCAATATGTACAACATTTATTTTATATCCAGTTGCCTGTTTTAAAGTAATTTCTAGAAGTTCAGGATCAGATTAGGCAAGATGGCTTTCCTTTCTACTATGTACAAAAAAGATTAAATATATATAATCTTAAGAATTCATTGTTGCTCTCACAATTAACATTCCAGTAGATCTCTCCTGCCTATTGTCCCCTTGTGCCTTGCCCTCACGGTGTATTTATAAGACTCAATAAATAGGATTTTATGGATTTGAAAGATACAAACCCCGGAAGCCAAGTCATGAATTCATCCGTTTTTTATTCAGAAAAAGTAATGTTTTTTCTGCTTAGATTTTTGGTTACTTGCTTTTGAATGAGGCAACTTCAAATTTTTTGTTATTTGTATATTATTTGCTCTTCTTTCATTACTTTTCTATTGATTTATTGTTTCTCAACATGATGTATAACAAGATGCATCAAAAAATTTTGAAATGGTTTTTTATATGCTTTTTAACGGTTGCAAAGAGATTCAAAATATAGGCAGTCCTTAGGTTATGAATAAAATAGCTCCTATCGGTTTGTTTTTCGGTTGAAATTGTATGTAAGTCGGTTTTAGTTTATTTTTTTTATGTAATGCTAAACAATATTTTTTGTCCCTGTGACAATTTTCTAAATTTCTAGTTGTCATTGTTGAAAAATTTTAGTGAAATTTGCTATACTATATTAGCATCAAAAGAGAAAGCTGCAATTAGATCTCTGAAACTCATAGTCTTAGAATATATTTAAAAGACATGATGCACTGTGTGAAGTACTTTTTGTTGCTGCCTTCTCTGTTTTCCTATACATTACTGATGCAAGAGACCAAAACAACCTATGTTTCCTATGATAAGCTTTTTAGAGCTTTCTCAATACATATACTACATGTGTTAACCTGACCACAGTGTGAAAATAGCCTTAGGTATCACCATGATAACATTTAAGAATAATTAGAGACAATGGGACACATTTACTTACCCGGTCGACTGAGTTCCCGAGATATGGAATGTTCGACGATAATATACTCTGGCGCGATTCTCAAAAATTGTGCACCCGATATCCTGCATGTGGCGCTTCCCCGCTCAGGTCCACCGGAGTTCACCTTCTTCTTCCTGGTGTATGTAAGTGCATTGGTTGTGACACAATTTTAAAGTTAAATCCCGCGGTTTGTCCAAATCAGTCTGATGGTCTGAGGGCCGGCCCCCCGACTTGCGTCACACGAAAGCCAGCGCTGTTGCGCCAAAATGCGATTGCATGCGCCAAAATCCCCTTCTAAATGCCTGTGCCAATGGCGCAAATCCGAAAAATGTCAAACGAAAGTGCGGTCTGCGGGACCCTTAGTAAATAAGCCCCAATCCCTTACTTAGATGACATTTACCATCAGGATCAAGGATTGGAAACCAAGCACATTGATATACTGGTGTGTGCATCCCCGGGAAGAACCTGAAAATGCGCCTAAGGGGCTCCAGGTTCCATTAACACCTATGGAGCCCTGAGGCTAATTTGCATCATTTTTGTAAAAACCAAGGCATACAAATCTAAAAGAGCAGCTCCTGCCAGAGAGGGCATATGCTTGCATGTAAGTGTGCTTGTTTTACAATCATTGATCCTGGGGGTAGATGTCCTTTAAGAACACATTCACATTATCTCAGTAACACATTCACGCATTATATAGTATCTGTAGTAGTAAATAATAGGTGAAGAAATTTTAGAGATTTTGTACTGGCACCTCACAAATGTATTTATAAAATATCTTCATGTTGTTTCTTCAGATGTTTGTAGAAGCAAATAAAAATAGGACTTTTCCAGCTGATTTCATTCTATTAGGATTTTCCAATGGTCATGTTTCATGTTCATTATTACTTGGCTTCATTTACATCATTGTTCTTTCAGGGAACCTCTCTGTGTACAGTATTATCCGGGTGACCAGTCATCTCCAAACGCCAATGTACTTTTTCTTGAGTTGTCTATCCATCTTAGATGTGTGTTACTCTACAGTCACCCTCCCGGCTATGCTGGTCAATGCTATAACAGGGAACAGAAGGATATCATTTCATAGATGTTTTGCACAGCTCTTTTTATTTGTTTATGTTGGAGGGACAGAAAGTCTTCTTCTCACCGTCATGGCCTATGATCGATACGTAGCTATCTGTAACCCTTTAAGATACATCTTCATTATGAATAAAACCTTCTGCTTTTACGCTGTTGTAGGATGTTGCCTCATTGGATTGTTGAACTCCATGTCTCATACTTTGATGACCTTGAAATTAAGGTTTTGTGATAAACTACACATAAAAAATTTCTTCTGTGATGTCCTTCCACTGTTGGAAGCTGCATGTAGTGATACCAAGATCATTGAAATGTTACTGCATGTAGACACTGTCTTACTAGGAGCCACAACTTTTGGAATTGTGATTTACTCCTATGTCCACATCATAACTACCATATTAAAAATTCATTCTTCTGAGGCAAGAATGAAGGTGTTCTCCACATGTTCATCCCATCTTATTGTTGTCACAGTCTTCTACATAACAGGTGTTTTCAGTTACAATAGCCCCAAGTCTGGAGATTCATTCTACATTGTCCCAGTTTCATCTGTTATATATAGCGTTACCCCCCCACTGCTGAATCCCATCATATACTGCCTCAGAAACAATGATGTGAGGAAAGCTTTACAAAAAGCAATCACAAAAAAGGATATAATAACATAAGAAAACTGATATAAATGAATATAGTCTCCTAAACCATGGGCCAATAATTCAGCATCATGAACAAAGTGGTCCTCCCTGGTGAGTTGCTTGACAAGGTTATATGTAAATTTACAATATACTTAACAATATTATTTATTCCTGAGTAATTTATGCTGCAAAGGGGCTATCTTCAAGTTAGTTTTGAGGCAAAACTTTCCTTCCCACCCTGGAAAATACATTTGCATATTTTCAAATATTTTTTACGCATTTACCCCTGGCTAGCTTTAAATTTATTGCTACAATTATTATTACTATCAGCTATTACTTCTACTTCACATTCTACAATAGATGGAGAGCCGTATGGTGGCTAAGTGGTTAGCACTACAGCCTTGCAGCGCTGGGGTCATGAAGTCCCATCCAGGTCAACATCTGCAAAGAGTTTGTATGTTGTTTGTGTGGGTTTCCTCCACGTCCCCTGGTTTCCTCCCACACTCCAAAGCATTCTGATAAGTTGATTAGATTTTGAGCCCCATTGGGGACAGAGACTGATCTGCAAGCTGTGTGCACTGTATAAATAAAGGAATGATTATTATTATGTTTCATTTACATGTAAATAGTATACCACATAAATATTCCCTCTATTGTTCTTTATAATTTTGGCACTACATACTGTATATATTATCATTCATCATTATATATATTATCATTCATTCATTATATTCAAATATATACACTCACTGGCCACTTTATTAGGTACACCATGCTAGTAACGGGTTGGACCCCCTTTTGCCTTCAGAACTGCCTCAATTCTTCGTGGCATAGATTCAACAAGGTGCTGGAAGCATTCCTCAGAGATTTTGGTCCATATTGACATGATGGCATCACACAGTTGCCGCAGATTTGTCGGCTGCACATCCATGATGCGAATCTCCCGTTCCACCACATCCCAAAGATGCTCTATTGGATTGAGATCTGGTGACTGTGGAGGCCATTTGAGTACAGTGAACTCATTGTCATGTTCAAGAAACCAGTCTGAGATGATTCCAGCTTTATGATATGGCGCATATCCTGCTGAAAGTAGCCATACAGATGTGGGTACATTGTGGTCATTAAGGGATGGACATGGTCAGCAACAATACTCAGGTAGGCTGTGGCATTCCAACGATGCTCAATTGGTACCACAGGGGCCCAAAGAGTGCACCGAAAATATCCCCACACCATGACACCACCAACCACCCAGCCTGACCATTGATTACAAGGCAGGATGGATCCATGCTTTCATGTTGTTGACGCCAAATTCTGACCCTACCATCCGAATGTCGCAGCAGAAATCGAGACTCATCAGACCAGGCAACTTTTTCCAATCTTCTACTGTCCAATTTCGATGAGCTTGTGCAATTGTAACCTCAGTTTCCGTTCTTAGCTGAAAGGAGTGGCACCCGGTGTGGTTGTCTTGCTGCCTGTAGCCATCTGCCTCGAGTTCGACGTATGTGCGTTCGGAGATGCTCTTCTGCCTTCTTGGTTGTAAGGGTGGCGATTTGAGTCACTGTTGCCTTTATCAGCTCGAACCAGTTGCCATTTCCTCTGACCTTGGCATCAACAAGGCATTTCCGCCCACCGAACTGCCGCTCACTGGATGTTTGTTTTCTTTTTCGGACCCATTCTCGTAAACCCTAGAGATGGTTGTGCGTGAAAATCCCAGTAGATCAGCAGTTTCGAAATACTCAGACCAGGCTTCTGCCAACAAACCAGCCACGTTCAAGGCACTCAAATCACCTTTCTTCCCCATACTGATGCAAAGTTTGAACATGCAGGAGATTGTCTTGACCATGTTTCATGACTAAATGTACTGAGTGCCGCCATGTGATTGGCTGATTAGAAATTAAGTGTTAACGAGCAGTTGGAACAGGTTGTACTAATAAAGTGGCCGGTGAGTGTATGTCATTATATATATATAATATATATAATATATATTATATATTTTTTTTTTTTTTAAATTTAAAAATATATTCTTTTTCCTAGGTATATTGTATAATGTTATTAATTGGAAGGGATTCAGGCACTGTTTGTAACTTAATTAATTTAGCAGATCAGCATCAGCATTATTCAGAAATAATGTAACAGTGTTTAGAGAAAAGTAATCACGGTAGCACAGAAAAAGATTCTAACTAAATTTTCTGAAGGATACAACAATCAGTCACCAATCAGCCTTTGCTGTGAATGACTTCAACACTAGTCTCTCACACTGCTCTGGTGGGATTTTGGGCCACACTTCTTCCAGTCTCTGCCACAGTTCTGTGACTGATCTATTATATATTTTAAAATTGTATCAATTTATTATATATTTTTCACATAATAATGTTTTGCACCTTGATGACCAAAGCATATTTTTCAAAACTTGAATGTGTCACTTTATTCGGTAATAACTTTAGAACACTTTAACTTACCCAGGTGGCTTTGAGATTTTTTGTGACATTTTGTACTTCATGTTAATGGAAAATTTTGGTTGATATATTTAGCATTTATTTATGAAAAAAAGGTAAATGTGGTAAACATTTTGAACAAAATAGCTATTTCAAAATTCGAAATGTTCTGTTTTTCAAACCGATAGTCTTACCACTCAAATTAGTTACTAACATTTATAATATCTCAGCTTTGTGTTGGAGTAATTTTACAAGTGTCCTTTTGTTTCATTATGATGGACCCGAATCCAGCACAGAGAACGCTCCGCCAGATCGCGAATGGACCGGGTTTGTAAATCTGACCCAGTGGGGCACATTTACTTACCCGGTCCAGTCCCGATCCAGTGGCGGGTTCTCCGTCGCTGATTCGGGTTCTGCCGGGATTCACTAAGGTCCGTGCGTCGATATTCACCAGGTGTCGCTGCTGCGCCGAGGTCCGCCGGAGTTCACCTGCTTTTTTCTGGTGTATGCGAGTGCTTGATCTTGCGACACAAATGGCTTTTTAAATTCCGCGATTTTTCCGAATCCTTCGGGTTGTCCGGTGGCCACGCCCCCCGATTTCTGTCGCGTGAAAATCGGCGCCAAAAATCAATCGCATGCGCCACAATCCCGTGAAATACAGCGCAAAGCAGAAATATTCGGGAAAAACCCGACGGATTCGTGGCTGCGAACCCTTAGTAAATGTGCCCCAATGTGTTAGAAACACAATGGGGCACATTTAAGAGTAGTGCAAACTGCACTAAAAGCGTGTTTGCCTGTGTATAATGCAAGGTGTGCCACAATTTGTGTCTTGCGTGGGCCTGAAATGTGTCTCAGGCACTTAAGTACATCTGCAAGCAGTTTGCACTGAAAAGAACAGACAAAGTCTGACAGAAAACTGGCACACTGCCCTTAGTAAATGTGGGCCAATATTACCAAAACGTGTGATCTTGAGTAGAGCTTTTGGATTGCAATTCCAAACTCAGGTTCCACAAACCCTTAACCCTCATATTAACCCCTTGCCACTGATGGGCTTTTTCCATTTTACTCTCTGTTTATCGCTCCCCACTTTCAAAAATCAATAACCTTTTTTTATTTTCCGTGTACAGAGCTGTGTGAGGGCTTATTTTCTGCATAACAAATTGTATTTCCTAGTGATGCTATTTTTTATTCCATGCTGTGTGTCAAGGTTCGGGGTCAGTGAATCCCCTGGACCACCACGGACGATGACATAAGCCAAGACCTGGGACCGAAATCTTGGTGGCACCCGGTCTTCACCAGAGCCCACCACAAAGCAGGTTGGTCTTGCTGTGGCGTGGTACCACCAGATCGTTCCACAGGTGCGACTTGTCCGCGGTGGCAGCCAAGGTCTAGGTAAACAATCGGCAGGCAATCTCATGGTCAGGGACAGGCAGTAGGTTGATGCAGGTGGCAGAGGTTCAAGGTTAGTGCTGGCAGCGAAGTCGAGAACCGGTCCAGGATCACAACGGCGCAGGGAACAGCTGTCTAATCGGCAATAGCACTAAAATCCGTGCAGGAGAGGCAACTACACTTGTGCAGGGCAAATAGACAGTGTACATAGAGAGCTGGGAAGAGTCATAGTCCATGGGGGAGGAGGGGGGGCTGGAATGAGATTGGGGAATAAGGACAAAAGGTATACGTACAGGGAAAACCATATAAAGTGTATGTACACAAATGCCAGAAGCCTCACAAACAAAATGGAGGAACTGGAACTCTTGATGTTGGAGCGGAAATATGATATAGTGGGTATCAGCGAGACATGGCTGGACAGTAGCTATGACTGGGCTGTTACTATAGACGGTTATAGTCTTTTTAGAAAGGATCGTATAAATAAAAAAGGGGGAGGGGTTTGTTTATATGTGAATTCTTGCCTCAAGCCCGTCCTGCGAGATGACATCAGTAACGCAAATGTGGAGTCCCTATGGGTGGAGATAAGGGGAGGGAAAAAGAATAATAAAATATTGCTAGGGGTTTGTTATAAGGCTCCAAATATAGTGGAGGCAGCAGAGGAAATGCTGATAAGTGAAATGGATGCGGCTTCAAAGCATGGTGAAGTACTTATCATGGGAGACTTCAATTACCCAGATATCGACTGGGGGGCAGAAACCTGCAGGTCCTTCAAAGGCAGCAGGTTCTTGTCAACAACAAAAGACAATTACCTGTCGCAACTAGTCCTGGAGCCAACAAGAGGGGGGGAAGTGCTGGACCTTATCCTTACCAACAGACCTGATAGGGTATCAAAACTACAGGTTGGGGGGAACCTGGGTAATAGTGATCATTATATCATTGATTTTGTATTACGCTTTACTAAGAGCGTTAGTGAAGGGGCAACCAACACTCTAAACTTCAGGAGAGCAAATTTTCAGCAACTAAGGGAAGACCTTAAAGGCATAGACTGGGATAATGTTCTCAAAGACAAAAGCCCCCCCCCAAAAATGGGACTTTTTCTCATATATTCTGAAAAAGTCCTGTGAGAAACACATACCTTATGGGAAAAAGCATAAAAGGAACAAGAAAAACCCTATGTGGCTAACTAGTCTTGTAAGGAAAGCAATAAGCGAGAAAGATAAAGCGTTTAAGGTGCTAAAACGTGAAGGTAGCGATGAGGCATTACAGGATTATAGAGAGAAAAATAAATCCTGTAAAAAGCAGATAAAGGCCGCAAAAATAGAGACTAAGAGAAATATTGCCAGGGAGAGCAAAAATAATCCCAAATTATTTTTCAAGTATATAAATGATAAGAAACTAAAAACAGAGAGTGTGGGTCCCCTTAGAAATAACATGGGGGTCATGGTGGAAGGAGATGAGGAAAGGGCCAATCTACTGAATGTCGCCTTCTCAACTGTCTTCACCCAGGAAAATCCCCTGGTGGAAGACACAATGAGGAATAATGTAAATTCTCTCTGGAATGTCAACAGTTTAACCCAGGAAGAGGTACGGCGCCGCCTCGCAACCACTAAGATAGATAAATCACCTGGGCCAGATGGCATACACCCCTGGGTTCTGCATGAATTATGTACGGTGATAGACAAACCGTTATTTTTAATATTTGAAGATTCACTGAGGACTGGTTATGTTCCACAGGACTGGCGCATAGCAAATGTGGTACCAATATACAAAAAAGGATCAAATAGCGATCCTGGAAACTACAGACCCGTGAGTCTAACTGCTGTGGTGGGGAAAATATTTGAGGGGTTTATTAGAGATGCTATCCTGGAGTATCTCACTGTGCACAACCTTATAACCCAGCGTCAGCATGGGTTTATGAGAGATTGGTCCTGTCAGACTAATCTAATTGGTTTCTACGAGGAGGTAAGTTCAAGACTGGATCTGGGGGACGCTGTGGATGTTGTAAATCTGGACTTTTCAAAGGCATTTGACACCGTGCCACATAAAAGGTTGGTATATAAAATGAGACTGCTGGGAATAGGAGAAAATCTGTGTATCTGGGTAAGTAATTGGCTTAGTGATAGAAAACAGAGGGTGGTCATTAATGGCACATTCTCAGATTGGGTTGATGTTACCAGTGGAGTGCCACAGGGGTCAGTATTGGGGCCACTTCTTTTTAATATTTTTATTAATGACCTTGTAGTGGGTTTACACAGTCAAGTTTCAATATTTGCAGATGATACTAAGCTGTGTAAAGTAATAAATACTGAGGTCGATAGTTTAGCATTACAGAGGGATTTGTGGAAGCTTGAGGGATGGGCAGAGAAATGGTTGATGAGGTTTAATGTAGATAAATGTAAAGGTAAAGTTATGCACTTGGCCATGGAAAAAAAGTATAATTATGTTCTAAACCGTCAATTACTTAGTAAACTGAAGCTGAAAAGGCTCTTGGGGTTATGGTGGATGGTAAACTTAATTTTAGTGACCGAGCCAGGCGGCTGCTGCCAGCAAATAAAATAATGGGATGTATCACAGAGAGGAATAGCTCTCATGATAAAGACATAGTTTTGCCCTTATACAAATCCCTGGTCAGACCCACATGGATATTGTGTACAGTTTTGGGCACTAGTGTATAAAAAGGTATAGTAGAGCTGGAACGGGTGCAGAGGAGAGCACCAGGATATTAGGGGAATTGGGGGATTAGAATACACTGACAGATTAAAAAATGTGGATTATTCAGTTAGAAAAAAGACGATGAGGGGAGACCTCATTACAATGTACAATACCTGAACGGACAGTACAAGATCTCTCCAAGATCTTTTTATACCTAGGCCTGTGACCAGGACAAGGGGGCATCCTCTACGCTTAGAGAGAGGCGATTTTACCATCACCATAGACAAAGGTTCTTTATCTGTAAGAGCAGTGAGACTGTGGAACTCTCTGCCGCAGGAGGTTTGTTATGGCGGACTCTATGTCAGGTTCAAGAGAGGCCTGGATGACTTCTGAGAGAAAAATATACGGGTATGGGATAAAACATTTTATTTAATTCTTAAAGGTTGGACTTGATGGACTTGCTGTCTCCTTCCAGCCTTATATACTATGATACTAGATACTATGAAATGGCCAGCACCAATTAACGGTGCACTGGTGCTTTAAATCTCCTGAGCTGGAGACAGGGACGCATGCGCATGGACCGTGGACGGGAATCAGGACCGGAAGATGTGATCAGAGCAAGCACCAAGCCTGCGACACGGAGGGGTACAGTGTGAGCCCGTGACCTCAATATAAGTTGTGGAGCTCCGTGATCCCCATGACACTGTGGAAATAAAATTCAAATGATGTAAAATTGACAGAAACGGCATTTGCGCCAATTCCTTGTGGGCTCAGATTTTACATGTTCAATGTGCGCTCCCAGAGGGATCTCTAATATATTCTTTGGTGTCAGTAGATCACAGGATACCAATTTATATATGTTGTGTTTGGAACCAAAAAACCACCATATTCTGACTCCAATAACTTTTCATAAGGATTGCTATGTAAAAATTATTTTCCAGGACCCTGATGTTTTACATTAGTCTACCATTATGGGGAAGTGCGCAGCCTGTGGATCACTTGTTTATTTGATTTTTTTATGTGTTATAAACCAGTAAAAAGTTGTGATTCGGACATTTGAGCCATTTTCCTGTTACGCCGAAATTATTAAAAAGGAGACACACAACGGATAGTTGTGCGTGTGGATGGTATACATTATTGAGGCTTGCAGTTTTGAATGCAACGAACACTGGTACTGTATAGTAACTGGTAATTTTAGGGTGCCCTCTGGAGAATGTATTGGTGCATGATAGTAAACTAATGGCGCCAAAATTTGCCTCTATGGAGCCCTGGATCTTCTAATGGCAGTCCTGCCCTAACCTCCACCCCTAAGATCGCTAGTAGTGTGGTTATTGACACCATTTGTTTTCATAACAAGTAGTACTATTAACAATGCATCAACCAGCATTATAGCTATAAAATGCCACCTCGGCATAGACTACAAAGCTTAACCTCATTACTGCAGCACCACCATAGAAACATGGCATCTTACCTTAGGCTGGCATTCAGAACGCATGGGGGACGTATGTACAGACCACAAGCTTGCAGCCGCAAGCAAGCAGTCGTAAGCTTGCAAGGGTACATACATCCCCAGATAGGGGTCAATGGCCGCATAGAGCAATCTGGTGCTACACATTGGGGCAGATTTATCAGCGCCTGAAACGTCAGAATATTTCAAGCTAGCTTTCATTTTACCAGTGCATGCATATTTATAAGGGGAGCTGTGATTGGTTGCCATGGGCAACTAGAAAATTCTGGACTTTCAGACAGCTTGATAAATCTGCCCCACTGTGTGCACAGCCTGTATGCTGCATTTCTATTGTGAAGGGAGGGGTCACACTCCTCCTCTCTCAGCGTGCTGACATATGCCCACCCGGCCATAGGCTTGTGTAAATTAGGGAGCAGTACGGTCGTGTTCGGATAACTACATTGTTGCAAACTTAAAGGGGTTGTCCACTTTCAGCAACAAGTGTGGATCATGATTTGTGTAAGGAAAGTTATACATTTTTCCAATTTACTTTCTGTACAATTGCTCTGTATTTTGGATCTCTACTGTCCTTTTATATGAAGCTTATGTTTACTTTCAGTGGTTAAATACTGACTATGGTCACACGGTGCACAGCTCGTATAACACACAGATCTGTATATTCTCTATGATACTAATGAGCCGTGCACCTGTGTGACATCACATGACTCATGGATAGATTTCTGTCCAGTGGAATAACAGAGAAGCTTTAGTTATAGCAGGACAGCAAGCAGAGATCTAGAGAACTTTGAGGAAATGATACAGAAATATATTAGAAAATTGATAACTTTTCCTCACAAAAAGTATTTCACATTATTTACTGAAGCGACAACCCCTTTAAGTATCTATAAAAGCATGAGGATAAGTTGGCGTGTTCTATAAATTAAGTAAATACATACAGCCTTTCTTTGCCTATCCCATCCCTAGATTCTTCCCCCTGACAGTACAGAGGGAGAATCTGAAATTCTTTTGGGAAGATTATAGATAAGAGCTATATTCACACACGTGTGTGCCCGCCATAATTTGGCGCCGGGGAGAGGAGGAGGGGATGAGTGCTCTAACCCCCACCCCTTTCCATTTTGATGGATGGCGCATGGCGCTGTATTCCAATGATAGGAAGTAAATTACATTCGCCCTCCCCCTTCCCAGCCCCCCTACACAATTCTTCTGTGTGTGTTGTGTGACATGGATGAAGATGGTGATATGTCCATTTGGGAAAGTGAATGCTACCATTCCACTGTTTATCCTGATAAGCCAACCTTCACATTCTGCATTTTAAACAATTGACTCATAATAGCTTCCCCGTAGATAAAACAGATTTAATTCCCCCTCAAATTCCCAACATCTCATAAGCCTCATAGGGTCCTGATGTTCTCCTTTTGTCTCAAGGCTTCTCCTTGGGTTGTTTCTTATATGACTCAATGCTTCCTACGAGCCATAGAATACGAAATCACTATCATTCTCAAGCTCTCTGAATTATGATATTGTTCATTCAAATAATAACTGCTCCAGGGCCATGGATTTCACCATATATTAGGAATTTATTGATTGAGTACACACACTGCACACACTGTGTAACAGCATGTTATTTAATGCCCGTGCCTGAAGAACTTACAAGTAATGAATTAATCTGCATATCCAGGTACAACTTTTTGGGCTATTGATACTGAGAACTGGTTGCATGTAAGCAGGTTATTCTAATTAGTCTATGATTGTCAGAATTTAGATAAAATATGCCGCACTAGGATAACAAATGTCCAGCATCCCTCTGAAAACACCTTTTTTTGTTAGATCAACTATTATGATCAAGCTTCTTTGGGTGTTAATCTCTTCCTTATGCTAAATGTCTAAACACATTTCTGGAACTAGATTTACTCTGGCAGCTCATCAGTTAACATAACTCCACCCTCATAGGAGACACCTGTAAATGTAACATTTAACGTTGCACAAACAAACATGATAAAACACAAACATTTATCATAATCAAAATGACAAAACATGATGACTCCACATCATAATTTAGTATTATCTTCTGTAATCTCGTCCTACAATTCAAGCTCTGCGAAAATATGGTATCAAGCTTAGCCTCCAGTAGAACTTCTCTGTTAATGACATGGCTTTCTGGCTCTATGCTTTTGCCTATTTCGACTGCCATGCCATGAAGTATAATGTATATGGTGCTTCCTTCTAGAGGGGAAGTGTAATTCCAACAGCTGAGCAGTAATATAAGTATGGTACAGATATTTTATACACCATGCTATGAATAAGGGTTAATGCCCAAAATGACCAAAGGGTTAGTATTTGATCTTCAAAATAGAAACAGTGGTTCTCTTTACTGTTGGACTTGGCTGTCTTGATCCTTCTCTACTGTGTTTATGCCTGGCAGACAACTGCTGCCAAACCTTACTAAAGCCTAATTCACATCACGTGTGTGTGTAGATTAAAGGATGCTAAATGGGAAAGTTGCAGGGCCGTGGACACGCGGTGGGGTGCACCACTATCCACCATGTTTATTAGGAATGGTCCTGACTGCAATCTGTGCAGAATAGGACCTGCTCTATAATTTGCATACAAGCAACTGGCACTTTCATGCTACAGTTAGGCTAGTGCACATTAGTGCTGTGCTGTGATCAGCTGTGTTTTTGTGCTAAGGCCACGAGACCCCCCATTCATCCCTGGTCAGACCACACATGGAATATTGTGTACAGTTTTGGGCACTAGTGTATAAAAAGGATATAGTAGAGCTGGAACGGGTGCAGAGGAGAGCAACCAGGATTATTAGGGGAATGGGGGGATTAGAATACACTGACAGATTAAAAAATGTGGGATTATTCAGTTTAGAAAAAAGACGACTGAGGGGAGACCTCATTACAATGTACAAATACCTGAACGGAAAGTACAAGGATCTCTCCAAAGATCTTTTTATACCTCGGCCTGTGACCAGGACAAGGGCGCATCCTCTACGCTTCGAAGAGAGGCGATTTTACCATCACCATAGACAAAGGTTCTTTACTGTAAGAGCAGTGAGACTGTGGAACTCTCTGCCGCAGGAGGTTGTTATGGCGGACTCTATGTACATGTTCAAGAGAGGCCTGGATGACTTTCTGGAGAGAAAAAATATCACGGGTTATGGGGATAAAACATTTATTTAATTCTTAAAGGTTGGACTTGATGGACTTGCGTCTCCTTCCAGCCTTATATACTATGATACTATGATACTATGAAATGGCCAGCACCAATTAACGGTGCACTGGCGCTTTAAATCTCCTGAAGCTGGAGACAGGGACGCATGCGCATGGACCGAGAGGCGATTTTACCATCACCATAGACAAAGGTTCTTTACTGTAAGAGCAGTGAGACTGTGGAACTCTCAGCCGCAGGAGGTTGTTATGGCGGACTCTATGTACATGTTCAAGAGAGGCCTGGATGACTTTCTGGAGAGAAAAAATATCACGGGTTATGGGGATAAAACATTTATTTAATTCTTAAAGGTTGGACTTGATGGACTTGCGTCTCCTTCCAGCCTTATATACTATGATACTATGATACTATGAAATGGCCAGCACCAATTAACGGTGCACTGGTGCTTTAAATCTCCTGAAGCTGGAGACAGGGACGCATGCGCATGGACCGTGGACGGGAATCAGGACCAGGAAGAGGTGAGCAGCGCAAGCACCAAGCCTGCGTACACGGAGGGGTACAGGTGAGCCCGTGACCTGCAATATAAGTTTGTGGAGCTCCGTGACCCCCATGACACTGTGGAAATAAAATTCAAAATGATGTAAAATTGACAAGAAACGGCATTTGCGCCATATTCTTGTGGGCTCAGATTTTACATGTTTCAATGTGCGCTCCAAGAGGGATCTCTAATATATTCTTTGGTTCAGTACGATCACAGGGATACCAAATTTATATATGTTTTGTTTTTGTGACCAAAAAACCCCCATATTCTGACTCCAATAACTTTTTCATACGGAGTTGGCTAATGTACAATATTTTCCAGGACAAGCTGATGTTTTCATTGCTACCATTATGGGGACTGTGCGACCTGTGGATCACTTTTTATTTGATTTTTTATGTGTTATAAACCAGTAAAAAGTTGTGATTCGGACATTTGAGCCCATTTTCCTGTTACGGAAATTATTAAAAAGGAGACACAACACGGATAGTTGTGCTGTGAAGGGTATACATTATTGAGGCTTGCAGTTTTGATATGCAGAACACATGGTACTGTAAGTAACTGGTAATTTTAGGGGTGCCCTCTGGAAATGTATTGGTGCATGATAGTAAACTATAATGTGCGCCAAAATTTGCCTCTATGGAGCCCTGGATCTTCTAATGGCAGTCCTGCCCTAACCTCCACCACCTAAGATCGCTAGTAGTGTTGTTATTGACCCCATTTGTTTCATAACAAGTAGTACTATTAACAATGCAATCAACCAGGATTATACTATAAATGCCAACCTCGGCATAGACTACAAAGCTTAACCTCATTTACTGCAGCACCACCATAGACAACATGGCATCTTACCTTAGGCTGCATTCAGAACGCATGGGGGACGTATGTACAGCCACAAGCTTGCAGCCGTAAGCAAGCAGTCGTAAGCTTGCAGCGGTACATACATCCCCCATAGGGGTCAATGGCCGCATAGAGCAATCTGGTGCTACACATTGGGGCAGATTTATCAAGCTGTCTGAAAGTCAGAATATTTCACAGCTCAGCTTTCATTTTACCAGTGCTCATGAATATTTTAAAGGGGAGCTGTGATTGGTTGCCATGGGCAACTAGAAAAATTCTGACTTTCAGACAGCTTGATAAATCTGCCCCACTGTGTGCACAGCCTGTATGCTGTGCATTTCTATTGTGAAGGGAGGGGTCAACCCTCCTCCTCTCCAGCGTGCTGGACATATGCCCACCCGGCCATAGGCTTGTGTAAATATAGTGGAGCAGTACGGTCTGTGTTATGATAACTACATTGTTGCAAACTTAAAGGGGTTGTCCACTTTCAGCAACAAGTGATCTGATTTGTGTAAGGGAAAGTTATACATTTTTCCAATTTACTTTCTGTATCAATTGCTCATGTATTTTTGGATCTCTGCTTACTGTCCTTTTATAGAAAGCTTCTATGTTTACTTTCAGTGGTTAGAAATCTGACTATGGTCACACAGGTGCACAGCTCGTTATAACACACAGATCTGTATATTCTCTATGATACTAATGAGCCGTGCACCTGTGTGACATCACATGACCATGGATAGATTTCTGTCCAGTGGAAGTAAACAGAGAAGCTTTATATAGCAGGACAGCAAGCAGAGATCTAGAGAACTTTGAGGAAATGATACAGAAATATATTAGAAAATTGTATAACTTTTCCTCACAAAAAGTATTTCAATTATTTACTGAAAGCGGACAACCCCTTTAAGTATCTATAAAAGCATGAGGATAAGTTGGCTGTTCTATAAATTAAGTAAATACATACAGCCTTTCTCTTTGCCTATCCCATCCCTAGATTCTTCCCCCCTGACAAGATACAGAGGAGAATCTGAAATTCTTTTGGGAAGATTATAAGAATAAGGCTATATTCACACACGTGTGTGCCCGCCATAATTTGGCGCCGGGGAGAGGAGGAGGGGATGAGTGCTCCTAACCCCCACCCCTTTCCATTTTGATGGATGGCGCATGGCGCTGTATTCCAATGAAGTGAAGTATTAATTACATTCGCCCCTTTCCCCCTTCCCAGCCCCCCTACACAATTTCTGTGTGTGTATGTGTGCACATGGATGAAGATGGTGATATGTCCATTTGGGAAAGTGATGCTACCATTTCCACTGTTATATCCGATAAGCCTAACCTTCACATTCTGCATTTTAAACATTGAACTCATAATAGCTTCCCCGTAGATAAAACAGATTTAATTCCCCCTCAAATTCCCAACTCTCATAAGCCTCATAGGTCCCTGATGTTCTCCTTTTGTCTCAAGGCTTCTCCTGGTTGTTCTTATATGACTCAATGCTTCCTACGAGCCATAGAATACAGAATCACTATCATTCTCAAGCTCTCTGAATTATGATATTGTTCATTCAAATAATAACTGCTCCAGGGCCATGGATTTCACCAAATATTAGGAATTTTATTGTATTGAGTACACACACTGCACACACTTGGTAAACAGCATGTTATTTAATGCCCGTGCCTGAAGAACTTACAAGTAATGAATACTGCATATCCAGGTACAACTCTTTTGGGCTATTGATACTGAGAACTGGTTGCATGTAATGCAGGTTATTCTACATTAGTCTATGATTGTCAGATATTAGATAAAAATATGCAGCACTAGGATAACAAATGTCCAGCATCCCTCTGAACAACACCTTTTTTTGTTAGATCAACTATTATGATCAAGCTTCTTTGGGTGTTAATCCTTACTTATGCTACATGCTAAACACAATTTCTGGAACTAGATTTACTCTGCAGCTCATCAGTTAACATAAACTCCACCTCATAGGAGACACCATGTAAATGTAACATTTATACGTTGCACAAAACAAACATGATAAAAACCAGAAACATTTATCATAATCAAAATGACAAAACATGATGACTCCACATCATTAATTTAGTATTATCTTCTGTAATCTCTCCTACAATTCAAGCTCTGCAGAAATCTGGTATCAAGCTTAAGCCTCCAGTAGACTTCTCTGTTTAATGACATGGCTTTCTGGCTCTATGGCTTTTTGCCTTATTTCGACTTGCCATGCCATGAAAGTATAATGTATATGGTGCTTCCTTCTAGAGGGGAAGTGTAATTCCAACAGCTGAGCAGTAATGTATAAGTATGGTTACAGATATTTTATACACCATGCTATGAATAAGGGTTAATGCCCAAAATGACCAAAGGGTTAGTATTTGATCTTCAAAATAGAAACAGTGGTTTCTCTTTACTGTTGGACTTGGCTGTCTTGATCCTTCTCACTGTGTTTATGCCCTGGCATGACAACTGCTGCCAAACCTTACTAAAGGCCTAATTCACACAGTGGTGTGTAGATTAAAGGATGCAAATGGGAAAGTTGCAGCCGGGTGGACATCGGTGGGTGTGCACCACTACTCCACCAATGTTATTAGGATATGTGTCCTGACTGCAAATCTGTGCAGGAATAGGACCTGCTCTATAATTTGCAATACAGCAACTTGGCACTTTCATGCTACAGTTAGGCTAGGTGCACAATTAGTGCTGTGCTGTGAATCAGCTGTGGTTTTTGTTGCTAGCTCACGGACCCCATTCATGGTTGTGTACATGAGGCCTTATAACTGGATTCAGAACATCCTAGATGATGGATAAAAATCTTTAACATCCACTACCTTTTCCATGTCCGTAAAGCAACATCAGGAAGGAAAGATATTGTCATCAATCTTTTACATGAAAACAACTGTTGTTTGGATTTTTAGGCCTTCTACACTAAAGACACAAGAAAAAATCCTCTAGAAAATGGGAATAAAATTATAGGTGATAAGTCGTAAGCCCCAAAAAATCCCCAGGTGCCACAGGCAAGAAATAACTTTGTAGAATAAAAAAGTGTTGGTATAATCACCTTCGTTGTTAAAGCATTACACTTATTTTGTATTTTTATTAAAAAAAACGTCAAAATTTATTTGGAAAAAAGATATTGAGAAATCAATGGAGGATCAGTAATGACCAATATAATAATATCTGGCTATTTACTATTAGAAAATTATACTTTTAAAAATCTCACTCCACCATTGTTTCATATTGTCTGGTAAATTTGCGGAAAAGATATATGGGAAAAATCAGGTTTAGTTTTCACATCTTTCACTGTGGAATTCAAATTACACATCCCCTTTATTCACTGGGATAGTAAGACTTCTTGTCATATTCCGACACATGTAATTTCTCAACATGGTGTGCAGAGATGTGTAAGTTGCCATTTTTCACAGAACAAGCTGACATTTTTATTGATATCATTTTAAGAACTGCACAATATTTTGATAACTTTCTATTAAATTTCTATATGGCAAAATGGTGAAAAATTGGTATTTAGTGCATGTGAAATATAACACAATATTATTTTTGCTTTTATTGATCAAGAATTTTGGAACACGGAGATAACTAACATGTTTAAGATTTTATTCATTTAGAAAGTTGTTCTAGGGAGAGGAGGGAAATTGCATTTTCTTAAACTTATTTTAATACATTTTATATACTATGTGTGGATAACCCTTGGCATTTCAACTTTAGGGGATCTCATCGCTCATACTATGTTGTGAAATACCCCTTGTGCTTTGCATAGATGTTATTAATGAGAAAGGAAACAGAACATAACTGGGGGTAGGGAATAGAGCAGCTTCAAGACCTAGAAGACCGCGCAAGGGTCTTATAGGTAACAGGCACATAAAAACCTTAAACATAGATTGATAGATTACCTATGCATACCACAAGGATTTTCATATATTAAAATTGTCTGGAGACTTCCAGTGGAAGGACTCTCTGAGCTACAATGAAGGTCTAAGGTTTTTAAGAAAAGGATGAACCTACATTCTATATGAACGTAAAGGAAATATATTTTCATGTTCTTTATTAAGGATACTGTTGGTCATAGAAAAGGGTTCCATTCATGTTGTCTTCACAAATTCATCCAAGACATTCGAGACACAGACATACACAAACATAAATCCTCCAAATAAGCTATGTTGGTTGAACACAAAAAAGAGTCTAAAATGTTCTAAAAGAAGACTATGATCTTGTTCCTTTAGACTTTTTGAAGGGATCTAAAAATCATACATCTATGGATGGATTTCTTTTGCTGGAATTCTCCAATAGACCAATGACTTGTTCATTTCTTATCACCATTACTTACATCATGGTTCTTTCAGCTAACCTGTCCATTTTCAGTATTATCCAGTTAGACAAGCACTTCCATACTCCAATGTACTTTTTCTTATGCAGCTTGTCCATATTAGATGTATGCTATTCTACTGTCACCCTCCCACCTATGTTGGTTAACGCTTCAACAGGAAACAGATATATATCCTTCAGTGGATGCTTTACCCAACTGTATTTCTTCATCTATGTTGGAGGAACTGAATGTCTTCTTCTGACTGTCATGGCCTATGACCGATACGTAGCTATATGCAACCCTCTCCACTATGTCCAAATTATGAACCAAAGGTTCTGCTGCTACACTGTTGCGGGGTGTTGCATCCTTGGTTTTATAAATGCCCTTTTCCATACTTTGATGACTTTGAGACTTACATTTTGTGAAAATCGGCATATCAACAATTTTCTCTGCGATGTTCTTCCAATGTTGGAAGCTGCTTGTAGCGACATATATAGTAGCCAGATGTTGATATGGGTAGACACAGTGGTACTTGGAGTATCCACATTTTCAGTTGTGATGACCTCCTACATACATATAATTTCCATCATATTAAAAATTCACTCTTCTGAGGGACGGCAGAAGGTGTTCTCTACATGTTCCTCCCATCTTATCGTTGTGATAGTTTTTTACATAACAGGTATTTTCAGCTACAATAGTCCCAACTCTGGAGAATCTTTTCCATCTGGTAGAGTTTCATCTATAATAAACAGTGTGCTACCTCCGTTTCTCAATCCAGTATTCTATTGCTTCAGAAACAAAAAGCCATTACTAGTTTTAGAAGGAAGACATGGACTCACTGCTCATAAGTTACATTCAAACTTTTTGCTATGTACAGCATTATTCTGCTCAGTACTGAGCATCAGACTTTATGCCAAAACTAGGAATCAGATCTGCAAAATGAACATACAATGTAAAGATTTCTACTGTTCATCTTCTTCGTCGACCAGCTCATAGTAGCCTACATATAGTGATGCAAAATACCCAGCAGAAATTTACTGAATGAATGAATCCCCATTATTACAACCAAGAAAGATATGAGGGTTTATGTATTAACCTCTTATTTCCTTGTTGCTAAAGCCCTTTTCCATTTTTGCTTTTCCTTTTTTCTCCTCCCTCCTTCCAAAAGCCGGGACTTTTCTATATTGCTTTTACAGAGCTGTATGAGGCCTTGTTTTCTGCAGGGCAAATGGATAAACATTCTAGTGGCAACCTTTCATTTTCCATGCCATCTACTGGGAAGCTGCAAAGAAATTCCAAATGTGGAATTAACTGAAAAGAATGCATTTGAACAAGGGTCTGTGTTTATGGATTTCACTTTGCAGTCAAAAAGACACATCCCCTTTATACTGTGGGTCACTCAAATCATGGAGATACGACATTTATACAGTTTTATTATGTTTAATACATAATAATATTTGATACTTATTTACTTTTAACTTTTTAAAAATAATTTTTCAAGTCTCCCAGGCTGCCTTATCATATTTGCAATATACTGCAAAACAACAATATTACAGTTTATTGTGAGTATACTGCATCTAGATTACTCTCTCCATACTATTATGGTGCTCATCATTGATGTGTTAAAGACATTTGACATGCCTGTACCTGCAATAGTGGCACCAGCAGTTACAAGAGCAAGAACAGGAATGTTCAGCAGTGACTTCAATATTTTCTAGCCATCAGTCACTTGTGGCTCAAATAGCATTGAACACAGAAACACAGGACAGTGCTTTGTCACAGATCCAGAAAATGTTAACCTCTGTGCCAGAATAATAAGAGATAGAGAAATTTTTAAAACATTTTTATGGACTTTAAGTCCATGTCAATAGAATATTCATTTCACTGTGGGTAAACATACACTCTTACCAGCTTCAGCCAGCATCTTCACAAGTATAGCAATGAAGCCCGCCACTTTCTAGAAAGGGATATACAAAAACGACAACAAGGGAGGACAGCACCTCGTGTGATATTTTCAGGGAGAAAATGATGTCCTAATAGGTAAATGGAGGTGCTCACCTGGTTACCACTTGCGGTGTTGCATATAACAGCCTATTTAGGCGTCTGATTCTTTAATAGCCAGTGTGAGTTCCTTCCACCAATTAAATAGTTAATTCAACACCTCCCAAAACTTCAAAACCAGTGACCATAAGGGGACCGTAGACAAGAGTAAACAAAGGGAAAAAAATATTTATTATTTTACCAATAGTATAAACACGCAATAGCAGGAAATACTAGAGTGGATTGCCGACAGAGAAAGAAGCTTTTCTCTTGCCGAGTTCACAATATAATCAGCTGGCATGCACTCTCTGTATGCAGAGTCGTTCAGAAATACAGTGTCACTTGCTTGGCTAATGTTGCAATGCAGTTGTTTAAGTGTAACATAGTGTTGCATTAAAGGACATCTACCACCGGGATGAAGGATTGTAAACCAAGCACACTGACATACTGGTGTGTGCCCCCTCTGGCAGGATCCGCTCTTATTTTAGCTTATCCCCTGTTTGTTTTTTAAAAAATAAGCTTATTAAATTATGAAAATGAGCCTGAGGGGCTCCAGGCTAGGTGTTAATGGAGCCTGGAGTCCCTCAGGCAAATTTTCATAATGTTTAAAGCCACTTTTACTTAAAAACAAGTGCAAATGAGATGTAAAGAAGAGCAGATCCTTCCAGAGGGAGCACACACCAGTATGTCAGTGTGCTTAGTGTACAATCCTTCATCCTGGTGGTAGATGTCCTTTAAGGAATAAGCTTAAAGGGTTTGCCCATGAAATTTCTCAAATTGTAATTTCCTAGTCATGTTTAAACAATAAATATAACTTTACTTTACTTCAGTTTTACTGCAGTTTTAGCTCCTATAACTCAGGGATGGTTAGTGTAAGATTCCAGTGCTGTGTTAGATGCTGTGTGCTGACAATGTGCTGAGATTATCAGGGTACAGGTTTATATACACTTTCATTTAGCTTTTGAACATTCACTAGTATCTGACACATAAAAAGGAGAGATGAGAGATGGTGGGATGCATGAGATGGATATAAAACACAATGACACTCTCAGCTATAAAATATACTGTACAGTCTGCTCTGCTAAACCTTCTTCCCCTGCTATAAAGAGATTATTTGTAGTTTGTAGAGTAAGTCTTTGTACGCTGCTGCTTGTCAGCAGGAAGTGTTTGTGAGCTCATCTTATAATGCCGGGGGAGGGGCAAAGGCATAAGTAAAAAGCATAAGTAAAATCTGTCATGCCTGACCATAATCAGATTTAATCAGATTTACGGTCGGATCCCTGGGCAACCAAATTTGTGTACACCAGGACTAATAGAGACAGGTTTGACTTATATTTGTGAAATGTTGTATTTTTGTTAATAACAGTGAATAAGAGAATGTGTTATTTTGCTATCCTAAGTCTATTTAAGAATCTTGTCTTCGTTGGAATACCCCTCTAATAAACACACTGGGGCACATTTACTTACCTGTCCCCGAGGTGCGATGAGAGAGAAGAACGCACAGCTGGCGCAAATTCACTTACAGCATGTGCCCCATATCCTGCATGTGTTGCTTCCCCGATCAGGTCTGCCGAAGTTCACCATCTTCTTCCCGCAGTTTGGCCGAATCCGTCAGATCGTCCGATGGCCCGTCCCCCGATTTGTGTCATGTGGAAGCCGGCGGGATTTTGACACAATCCTAACGCACGCAACAAAAACCCCTGTGAAATGTGGCACAAAATGGAAATCCTCAGGAAACCCGCCAGAAATGTGGTCCGCGGACCCTTAGTAAACGTGCCCCACTATCTGCGCAGGGAAAATAAAGACTTCCGTTTTGCGCCTTATTTAACAAAGGATTTTGGCGCTCGTGAACGGATTTTGGCACAATAAAGGGCACTGAACTCAACACAAATTTGCCTGTAGCGTTAAATCTAAATCAGCACACTAAGTGGCATACCAATATGTGTTATCCCTGATCTATTATTGTATTATCTAGTTCTCCCTGAGATCATCCATTTATCTTTTAGTACCCATTGTAAGGAATAGGGGTCTGTGGTGTACTCATGGAGAGGGTCTGAAGAAACCGTCACACTGTGCCCTACTAGATATTTTCAATTTTAGCATATCAGTCACTGTTTATTTTAAAAGTGTTAATAAAAATTATATTTTAGTCTCGCCACTTCTCTACCTAATAAATTCCACTACAAACACTAACGCTAATCTTCAAATGCTGTAATAGTGCTATACACAGTATCCTAGCCTAAAATACTGCAAATGGCCCACATTCTGGCTGCCACATTGTAATATACCCTTAGTTTTGTCCCTGCAAAATGTAATGCTTCAAACTGTGTGCCCCACACTTTACCACACATGCCATTGTGGAACCACACAGTATACTGTCCTTTCCATCCCCAAATGAGATTCTTAGCTTTAACATAAATTCTCCCACGATCAAAGGGTTCTGGCAGTTCGATTGGTTTAAAAGCTGGTGGCAGTGTCCTTTTAAACTAATCAGCAGAGGTCCAAGCCCTGTTTCCTTATCTCACATCCTTTTGCCACTTTGCACAGATTTTGTGACTAAGCAGGTGAGACATTAAAGGAAATCTACCATCAAAATCAAGTACATAAACCAGGGACTCCAATCATACATGTGTGACTAAGGTAATCTTCTTATATTTGTTATCCATGGGCTCCTTCCTTCTAAAATCAACTTTTAAAATGATGCTACTGAGCCAGAAGGGTTTTGGGCTCTGTTACCAGAGCCCCTCCGGGCTGTAACTTTACAGGATATTACACTGTCTCACTCTCGTCCCTCCTCCCTTGGCACTTTCTCCTCCCTCTGTCTGCTGTAATTTCACAGCAGTAGAGGAAGTTTCAGTATAAAGTAGGAGGTACTCCTTGCACACTGTAACAGCCTGTGAATCTGCAGCATGGAGGGGCTCTGGTAATGCCCACCCCATCACTTCTGGCTCATTAGCATCATTGTGAATGTTGATTTTAGAAGGAAGGTGTAATTGTCCCTGATTTATCATTCTTGATGATGATAATATATTTTCTTTAAGCACAGTGAAAACATATTTAAAAATCAACTTTTGACAATTTTAAATCAATAATGAACATCTTTGCTTTTACCTGGATCCAAACCAAAGTCTTACAGCCTCAATGAATACACTCATGAGGCCTGTAAATTACCCTAGAGTATGATATCATGTGTTCATGTCCTAGCTGAGTTTCTCTTAGCTTCTCTATATATTGAACAAGGTTCCCTAAACTCCAGTGCTGGAAGGATGAAAAGACAACTATCCTGTCTAGATACTAGACAGACACCTGGACCAAAAACATGTCTGCTGATGTGTCATATTTTGTCTGCACAATTTGGAAAACCTCATCCACTTATGGCGAGATATTAGCGGCCCACGATTCACCTGCTCATTAAAAATGCAGGAAGTATCTCAAGGTAGAAATCAGATCTCCGATGACTGTAGTCACTCTATACTACTGTATATCATCCATGCTCTCCCATACATTTAGAACGTATGGGGAGATAATTTTGACTGAAATGTATGAGGTCCCGTATTTTGGGATGAAATATAGTTTTTAATAGCACAATTTTGGGTTTCATATATCCTACTGGTGAACATTTAAAAAACAATGCAAATCTGATGTTGTTTTTTCTAATAAAAATTATTATCATTGGACCCAAATAACAATTAAAACATTTTTTGGGTCACAACACATACAGCAATTCCAAATCTATAGGTTATTTATTTCATTACCTTTCTTTGCATAATAAAATACTTTTTGGGGAAAAACAACTTTTTGCATCGTCTCCTTCCAAGCGCCAACTGTCGATTTAGCTGTTTGAGGGCTTAATTCTAGTTAACTTACCTGTAGATTCTATTTGTGCACACTAGGGGTTCATGAAGTTTTTTAAAGTGATTACAATTTTTTTTCATGATGGATGATTAAAAAATGTCAATGTTGTATCTATTTTTTTTAACCTTATTGTTGTTAAACTGCGGGACAGCTCTTGTACCATTACATGGGCTAGTTACAGCCAAGGCTAGTAGGAGAGTCGATTCGGTTTCTCTCCCCTCTACATTCAATGATCTCACTGCAAAATCCAAAGGTGACTATTCTCTCCTCATTCTTCTGGATCTCTCAGCAGCACTTGATACAATGGACCACCTGCTCCTCCATTGGCCTGAAGAACACTTTTCTCTCTTAGTTTTCTTCCTATCTCTCTGACCGCACTTTCAGTGCTTCCTTTTCTGGATCTCTCTCTTCTCCCTTTATTGTTGGGGCTCTGTCCTAGGTCCCCTTCTCTTTTCCCTCTACTCCACATTGGACATGCCATCAGTGGGTTTGGTTTTCAGTATCATCTTTATGCTGATGATACCCACCTATATACTTTTGCACTTTATATCAACCTGACCTCACTATTGAACACACGTGATTGTCTCTCTGCTCTCTAACATCATGTCCTCTCTAAACCTGAAACTTAACCTTTCTATGACTGAACTTCTTGTCTTTCCACCATCTACTAATCAATTCAACCCTGACCTCTCCATCTCCATCAGGGGTATAACCAGAACCCAGTGGCAGCAGAACCACTGTATACAGTTAGTGCTGCATGCTTCTGCACCGTATATTCAATCATTTACATGCTTTTGCCACATTGATCTCAAAAATATTTCCAGAATCTGGCCTTTTCTTTCAACGGTAACATCTAAAACCCTTATTGTTGCTCTGATTCACTATCGTCTTTACAAATGTAACTAGCTACTGATTTTTCTTCCACACTCTATTCTTCATGCAGCATCCAGGCTTCCAGCTTTCAGGATGCCTCCAGTCTTTGCCAGTCACTACACTGGTTCTCTATCTCCTTTCGAATATAGTTTAACCCCTTTGTCAACTATGCTCTTTTTTTTGCTCCTGTCAATTTTTGCTCTTGTTTCAATTACGATATCTCTAGAAAAGCTTTACATATCATAACAATTTTTATTTGTATAAAAACAATTGTACAAAGCAATTTGTATTTTTCATGACATGTGAGACTTTAAATTGATAGGATAGTTTTATGATTACATTTTTTTTAAAAAAATTACAAATTTCTTTATAAAATTTACATTAATTGACTACAAATGTGAAAAAAAATAAACTTTTTTTGTAATTTTTCCATTTTTTTTAATAAGTAGTATCTTTTACCAAAATATGTTATAAATATGTACCACACAATTCCATCACCCTTTCCTAGGGTTAGATACAGATGCAGAGGGTGTGTGTACTTCTACAAAGTGAAAGTCCTCTGCAGCTTCTTCTATACCTCTTCTAATGTCTAAACCTCTAGTGTCAAATAAAACAAGAGAGTCTCCCCTTTAATATGATGTATGGATTGTGCATGGATGCTTAAAGAAACCAGAAATATCCACTCTTAAAATTACATAGAAAGCTGTACCTAAAAATATTTTTTTTTAGTACAACTTTAAGAGTGGATATATCTGGTTCTGTTAAACAACCATACACAATCCTTACACAATACAGATTATATTAAAGGGGATATTCTTCTGTTTATGACACAAAAATTGTGTTTCCAGGTGCCATGGTTCAAGAGCCGTTTGAAGTTGGTCACTGTCATGACATTTATAAATGTCCTTTCTGCATGGAGCATGTACAAATAGGACGTATATAGCTGTATGGCAGTTGTGATGGGGTTAAACTAATCACCCTCATCCACAAACCTTTCACAGTGTTGCACCTACCTACCTCTCAGCCCACATCTCAAACTATTGCCCAACCTGTGTTGTTTGATCTATAGGACTTATTCCAAGCTTCACCAATTCTCTGGAATGCGCTATTAGACTAATACCTAACTACCAAAGCTTTAAAACGTGATATTAAAACCCATATTTAGGCAGGCCTATCACTTTCCCTAAATGCACTTCCACTCTTCTCACTAACCCATCCTGTGCCCATTTATGTTATCCTGCAAACTAGATACCAGTCTATAGGCTACTCTTCAGCCCTATTCATAACTAATCTCATTTACATTTCTAGATGGAAGAAGAAAATAACACATTGGTAAATGATTTTATTCTACTTGGATTTGTGAATGAAAGGGTCACTTGTACAATTTTAATGTCTTTTATTTATATAATGATAATAATTGGGAATTTTTCTGTGTTATGCATTGTTCTGGTGGATAGCCGTCTTCAAACGCCTATGTATTTTTTCTTGAGTTGTCTATCCTTATTGGACATTTTTTACTCTACGGTCACCCTCCCTTCTATGCTGGTCAATGCTATTACTGAAAACAGCCGAATATCCTTCTATAGATGTTTCACACAGCTCTATTTCTTTGTTTGTTTTGGAGGATCTGAATGCCTTCTTCTGGCAGCCATGGCTTATGACCGCTACGTGGCTATATGTGACCCCCTCCGTTACCATGTCATTATGAATAAGAGGTTCTGTTCAGGCATTGCTGCTGGATGCTGGGTAAGCGGGTCGTTGAATGCCATGTTCCATACCTTGCTGACCTCAAAATTGACATTCTGTGGAGATCATTATATCAACCATTTCTTCTGTGATGTCCTTCCAATGTTGGAAGCAGCTTGTAGTGATGTCCAGAGCAGCCAAGTGTTGTTACATGTGGTAACCATAATTCTAGGGATGTGTCCTTTTCTACTTGTGATGAATTCCTACATACATATAATTTCCACAATCCTTAAGATCCGCTCCTCAGAAGGAAGGCAGAAGGTCTTCTCCACATGTTCCTCACACCTAATGGTTGTTACTATCTTCTATATTACAGGCATGTTCAACTATAATCTACCCAATACTGAAGATTTCCTTAGTAGTGTCCAAGTTTCATCTGTTCTTTATGGCATTCTGCCTCCATTTTTAAACCCTGTAATCTACTGTTTGAGAAACCAAGAGGTGAAGAAAGCCTTAAAGAAAGTAATGACTGGGACATAATTTGTGGCAACAAAATGTAGATGATAAAGATGATGAGAATATATTTGAAGATAAATTGAGAACCTGTCTTAAAATAATAAAAGCTTTCAAAAATGTAAGCTGGACAGTTAGTGACTGGTACAAGCTGAGGACAGGACTTTCAGCAGATAGCAGAGCAGAGTGAAGAGTCAGAGACTGGGTCACAAGAGGTCACATAGAGGTCAAGAAAGCACAGAATCAAAATGCACATTGCAAACAGAGTTCAGGAAACAGATTAATATACCATCCCTTGGTCGATCATGTTGATCACATAACCTCAGGAGGAAGTTTTAGTATATGGCTGCCATGCAATGCTAAGAACCAACTGCCAGAGGGAGTCAGAATGCAGAAAAAATCTTTACAGAATGGTGACAGTCTTGTACCCATGTTGACAACAGGTGTGAAGAACACTATTGTTAAGTGGCAGGTCCTGCTTTGAAGCAGATAACTGTGCCCCTGATGCTGCCCCCCCACCCATCTTGCTGTAGGTGGTTCTGCTTGAGGCAGGAGAATCCACTTTCTTCATGGCTGGCGTACCCCTTGGTGTCTGCTTGACCAATTACAGCTATGGTTTATAACTAAAAGTGCCAACCTGGCAAAAAGCATTTTTTAAACACAATCCTTCATTTCAGGGGCTCAAAAGTAATCGGACAACTGAGATAATTGTAAAATTCAAATTCTTGGTTGAAAAGAATGACTGCCTAATGTCTTGCACTCACTCATAGACATGACTCCTTTTTGATGCTCTGCCAGGCCTTTTCTGCATTGTTTTTCAGTTGCTGTTTGTTTGGGGACCTTACTGTCTGGTCAGTTTATGTTTTGGTACATTATCCATCTGTATTTTAAAACATCAACCAATCAGTTTGACTGCATTTGGCTGGAATTCAGCATACTGTATGTCTCTGAATACCTCAGAATTCATCCAGCTGCTTCTGTCCTGTGTTACCTCTTCAATAAATAGTGACCTAGTGCCACAGGCAGCCATGCATGACCAAGCCATCACACTACCTCTGTGGTGTTTTACAGATGATGTCATATGTTTTGGATCATGTATTATACCACGCTTTTGCCAAACCATTTTCTTTCCATCATTCTGGAAGAGGTTGATCTTGGTTTCCTCTGTCCAATAAATGCTCTTCCAGAATGGTGCTGACCTGGCTTGGACCGGGCAGTGAACCCTATGTATTTACTTTCATGCAGTCTTCTCTTTATGGTATGTTAGAGATTTTTATCTGGGGCTCAAACCCCCCCATTGCATGGTGACTTTCAAATTAAATCTTTCATGGCTCCCGGTACCAGGAGGAGAGAACAAACCTAAGACGCAGACACGGTCTTCAGTTGCACTCAAATCACACTGTTTATTTCAAAACCACAGTCGTATATCAAAACAGAAAAAGCTTCAGAGGGCATGAAGAAAAAGAGATAAGGGGCTTAGATACTATGGGTTTAAGACATTTAATTCAACATACCCCCCCTCCCCCAGGTCAGACCTAACATGGCCGCTGGATTTAAAATAGCTGACAGTACGCTATATGGCGTCAGAAATCAGTGCGATCTCCTGAACATGGTAGATATGGATATTGATACACCTACATCCTGGAGAGTGGGCATACAGGTTTTTTTTCATTGATGAGATCATCAGTGATTTCATTCTTAGGATGCACCATACTGTAGATTTTCCCACCCCTAATATTGCAGCTTTTTGTGTTTTTTTGTGTTTTTGCAGATTAGTGATGTCTTGTTTCACCTACTTGGAAAACCCCTTTGACCACATATTTTCTTCACAGCAACAAATACCAGCACCACATCTCTAGGCATTTTATCTGTTTCATTAAGTATGACCTAATGAACTGAGCCCTGTATAGGATGGTATATTTTATATAATGGTTATGATAATAAAATTTAAAAATGAGGTGTAAAATTTGATTGTTGGAAGGTTAAGATTAAATTGGATATGCCCCGGAAGAAGCCAACTAGGTGGTCAGGGATGCAGTGCTGTGTTTAACTGCAGGAATCAGCGTTTTTAATATTCTGAAGGTCTTTTTAAACTATGTGTTGTGTGAGTACTTTAAATTTAAATTTAATACTTACTGTACCTGCAAGTTGAAACTCTGTTACACTATTATTGGCACTTTCATTTTGGAACAAGATCTAGCCCATGGGGAGGAACTACAGAAGCAGAGTGATTGTTCCTGGAGGACCTAACCTAGATGGTGCACATTTCTTTTAACTGCAATCTCTACCCCATATTTGGGGAGTGTTGGTAAAAAGGCACTGGATTACCTGCTTAGCCATACAGTCAAGGCAAGATGGTTCCTCCCTAAGCTACAGTGCAGACACAAAACTAGACTCACAAATAAATAACACAGAAAGCAAGGTCAGAGGTCCAGGTCACAATGAAGATAGCAAAATTTATGGACGTTGCAACAGAGACAGGTTTATAAATATTTTATATTGAATTGTGGTAGTACAGGACTTATATGCTATTGAGCTCCGTTATTTAGTGTAAGGCAACCACGAAGATGGTTCCTCCCTAAGCCACAGTGCAGACACAAAACTACACTCAGAAACAAATAACACAGAAAGCGAGGTCAGAGGTCCAGATCACAACAAATATAGCAAGTACAGTACAAAATCGGAGTCCAAAATACTGACTGTAAATGTGGCATAAATTGGCACTGGGAGAGCCTCAGCTGTAGAGCACTGTCAAACACAGCAGTTAACTACTGCTGAACCAGAGCAGAGCTGCAGAGAGGCTGGTTGTGGTGCAATAAAGAAACACTGGAACATTAGGCACAGTTCAGACACAAAATCACAAGGAAGCCTTAACACCTTTTATGCCGCATTCTGTGAACAGATGAAGATGTTACAGTGTCCCCCTTTTATGAGGGGCCGTCGGACCCTCACTATACCCACAAGACTTAGAAGGATATTGGCGGTGGTACAACCTCGTAGGTCAGATCAAATTACGTTTCATCAGCTTCCTTAAAGACATCTACCACTAGGATCAAGGATTATAATACTTGTGTGTGTCCCCTCTGGCAGGATCTGCTTATAATTTAGCTTCTTATGCCCTGCTTTTTACAAAATAAAACTTTTAAAAACAAGGACATAAGAAGCTTAAAGAAGATTGGATCCTGCCAGAGGGGGAAGACACCAATATGTCAGTGTGCTAGGTTTACTATTCTAGATCCTGGTGGTAGATGTCCTTTAAGAGGCTGAAATAGAAACAGTTCGCAGAGTAGCAGTCACAAACACAAGGTCTGGGATACACAATTGCACATAGCAAATAGAGGGATGGAGCACACAGATGATACATAATACTCTAGCAAAGAATCTTCAAAAATGTAATTGACATTTATGAATTGTGTGTGTCGTAAAACACAAAAAAATGCTTAAGCCGCATTCATGAACTGAAGAAGACACCGGCATGTTACACCTATATAATAGATATAGCATCCACATTTCTATATTCTACCTTGTTGACACCACGTTCACACCTTTTTAATGCTAACACTCATAGATATCCATTAATTACACACAGGATGTTACACTTTCCTTTCTTCCTCATATTATATATTATTTCACTCACCATATATATTATGTAGTGGCATGTTATTATTTTCTGTGCATTCAGTGTCTGAAGAAGGTGATCATAAACAGTAAAGTCACTTATCTGTGGATTTCTGTTCTAACTGAAACTACAGGCAGTCCCCGGGTTACATACAAGATAGGTTCTGTAGGTTTGTTCTTAAGTTGAATTTGTATGTAAGTCGGAACTGTATATTTTATCATTGTAGCTCCAGCCAGAACTTTTTTGGTCTCTGTGACAATTGGATTTTAAAAATGTTGGGTTGTCATAAGAACCAGGATTAACACTAAAGCTTCATTACAGACACCTTATATAACTGTTACAGCTGATCATTGTAGCCTAGGACTAAAGCACAATAAATTACCAATATCCAGTGGTACGTTTGTAACTAGGGGTCGTATGCAAGTCGAGTGTTCTTAAGTAGGGGACCGCCTGTAATACAATTCTGTGCTATTGGAGTACTGTGTGTTATTTCCACATAGACTTGTTTTCTTAGTGTAGACTAATATAAATCTAGACTTGTATTGTGTAAATAATTAACCATAATAATATATGTCTCCCATAAGGACATAGATTCTCTGTGGACTTGTCTATGTATCTCCCACATGGTATTACCTGTTGTGTGACTCTTAAAATAAAAGGAAGCTGACATAAAACAAAACCTGAGAAGTGAAAAGCAAAATCCACTGCTACCGTATCAGCCATGTTTTAGGGAAAAAAAACAGAATGCAACCAAAATTAATTTATTCATTTTTACCTATTCAGATGAACAAAATGATTTAATAATGTTATTATTTAAAGTCCAAATCCTAGGAACTAAAGAAGGAAAAAGCAGCATCAGATTATGGTAAATATGTTGAAGAAAAATCTTGAGGTTTTTTCTTATTTTTTAATTAAAATTTGCAACAAAATGTGTTAAAGATTTGAATTAATAAAATGAATTAATGGAATCTTGAATTTTCTGCTTACAAAATATATCCCCAATTTAATTTCATATACATACAAACCCATGTTCATGTTAATCTTTAAATGTACTGCAACAATCAGGGAAAATCAGGATCAGTGAGTGGAAAGAGAACGTTGGCCTTATTTATACTGTGAATTCTAAGAAATTAATATGAACATAAGTTTTTCTGGATCAAAAAAGGAAACTATGCCTTTAGTGTTGACTTTTAGAAGGTAGTAAGTGTGCAACATCACATGTGATTTTATCTAAACCAATAATTGTTTTCCACAAGGAAACAACAACAAACTGCAGACAGCACTGTTTTGACGTTTCTCCCAAAAACAAATTGGGTCTGCACAACAAAAAGAGTATTTGTTTGACTAGGTGAAAACGGCAGTCTCCTCAAGTAGAAATGTCTCCCTTCCTGACCCATGTCTCTCTTCCTGACCCTAGTCAAACCAGCTCCTTATATATCAATAATGTGAAGCCAAAGCTTACTTTTCTTCTTCCAAGTCATGGCATTTTGGGAGCTGACTTCTACAAGCTTGCCCTGGTATAGCTTTTTTCCGATCCAGGAAAACGTATTTGCATTTTCCTAAAATACTCTTGGAGTCATCTGGTATAACAATATTTGCTTTGGGTGCCAAACAAATAAGTTAGCTGACAGAATCTTCCTCCACTCACATTTCTCCCCTGCTGGTGTGCCTTCTGGATCTGGGATGGGACTCTGGTAATCACATCTCGTAAAAAGTTTTCCAAGCCATTTCCCCTGCACTTGTCATAAGTCTTGTTTGGAGCTAGCTGGTGTTTATCTTGACTTCTGTATCTTGGATTTCTTGAGCCTTTGTTTTCTGACCATCTCTATTCTGAACTGCATTGTCCTCTTGGTACTGACCCGTATTTGTCGACTACTCTTCTATGTTTGCATTGTCTAGTCTTTTTTCTCCATGTTAGCATTTTTGGTGCAGAACGGGACCATTGACTAGTTACCAAACACTTAAGGTAGGTTGGGCAATTAGAAAAGGACAGCATTGTGGTTGGTGGAATATAGGTGTTATAGTTATAACTTTGCAAAAATGAAGTAAGAAGCAGCACTCAAGATATCCACACTGTAGCTGTCTTGTTCGAGGCTTGTCTTTATTTAACAAAACGTGGGGTACAACATATGTAAGACACAAAATATGGATTGACGCGTTTAGACGCTTATAGCGTCTTAATTGCTTAATAGCTATTATGATTTTAAGCGTCGAAACGCGTCAATCCATATTTTGTGGCTTACATATGTTGTTCCTCACGTTTTATTAAATAAAGACAAGCCTCGAACAGGACAGCTGTAGTGTGGATATCTTTAGTGACGCTTCTTACTTCATTTTTGCATTTTTTTCGTTGTGGAGTTGAGGACGTTAAGGCGTGCACCACCGCATGGACTTTTGGTCTTGGAGGCGAATGCAGGTGATTGGGTGAGCAGACCGGACATTTACTTTTTTCTCTTTCATAGTTATAACTTTGGAACGCTTTATCTTATGGAGTTTATTTATAGACTGTTTTTTCATGACATATTGTACTTCACATTAATGCTATATTTTACTTTAAATATATTGCACTTATTTGTAAAAAAGGTGAAATTTGTTACAAAATTTTGAAAAATGTTCCTATTTTTCTGATTTCTAAATGTTATTATTCATCATGCATTTAGTCTAACCACCCAAATAGGTTGCTAACTAACATTAATCATACTTTATGCTGACATAATTTTTTATGTGTTCATTTATTTTGCTAGGACATTAGGAGGCTTACAGTTAGAACAGAAATTTTTCAAATTTTTAAGTAAATTTCAGATTCAATATTTTTAGAGTACAATTCATCAATTCATATTCGTATGGGTTTTCAAAGTTTTGTTGGCTTTGTTAGCTTTTTATTTGAGGGGGGGGCACAAAAAACATAAAAATCAATTACTGAATAGATTTTTTTGTTTTATACACCAAATACCATAGCTAATATGTTACTTATGTTTTATGGGTCAGTACGGTTATGGTGATATTCCATTTATATAGATTTTTTTTTATGTCAGACTTGTTCTACACAACAAAATCTCATTTGGAGAGAAAAATCCCTTGATTTTCCATTTCCGTCTACTAAGTGGGGTAATATTTTTATTATTTGGTTGATTCAGCTGTTTTAGGGCTTATTTTTTATTGGTATCATGTAGGGGTAAAAAAATCAAAATATTTGCTGTGCTTTTTATAAATTTTTTAAGGTGTTCACCATATGGGTTCAGTAATGATTTTATTGTACAGGTTGTTATGGAAGTGGCCATACCCAAAATGTGCTGTTATGTGCTGTTTATTTTTATTTATTTTTTTTACTTTTTTTCCCCCTCTGGGACTTGAACAATGTATGGCAGTGTATTATACCAGTCAGCCTTTACAAATGCATAGTCCAACGCAGCAGGCAGTCATGTAAGGCAGCTCTGGGGTCCAATGAAGGCATCCCCATACTAGGCGCGAGGAGGGGCATCGCCGGGAGGAGAGGTGGATAACCCCTTTAGGTGTCATGTTTGTAGTAACAGTATTAACAAGGGTCTATTTATTTATATTAACTTTATTTTCACTAAATCAAAAAAAAAAATCAGATAATAATTTTGAATGTTTAGATGGATTTTGTAGCATATCTTTTTGACTAACATCACTAAGTTTAGTATTGCATGTCACAATAAAGAAGAATCAGTCCATATCCTTATATTTTTCACTAAATGCATTGTTTATTATGTAACATTTCAGTCAGAAGACTCAACTGCTGGATCCTGACCCATTTGCCCCTTATATATAAACCAATTTACAACTCTTTCCTCAGTTTGAAGATGATTGTCCAGATTGTAGGTCATAAAAATAATTCATTGGATGATTTTATCCTTTTGGGATTTTCTATAGGCCAGAAAACATTCTCACTTTTGATTGCAATAACCTACATGATGACAATAATTGGGAATTTTGCTGTGTTTAGCATTATTCAGGTAGACAGCTGCCTCAAGACCCCCATGTACTTTTTCTTGAGCTGTCTATCCTTGTTAGATATTTGTTACTCTACAGTCACCCTCCCAGCTATGCTTTTCATTACTATTACTGGGAATAGGAGAATATCCTTTTATCGATGTTTCACACAACTCTATTTTTTTGTTTGCTTCGGAGGATCTGAATGTCTTCTTCTGGCTGCCATGGCTTATGACCGCTATGTAGCCATATGTCACCCCCTTCGTTATCATGTTGTTATGAATAGGAGGTTCTGCTCAGGCATTGTTAGTGGGTGCTGGATATGTGGGTTATTGAATGCCATGTTCCATACATTGATGACCTTAAAACTGACCTTCTGTGGGGATCATCATATTAATCATTTCTTCTGTGATGTCCTTCCAATGTTGGAAGCAGCTTGTAGTAACATCCAGAGCAGCCAAGTGTTGTTACATGTGGTCACTGTATTTCTGGGGATGTCTCCTTTTATATTTGTGATGAATTCCTACATACACATTATATCCACAATTCTGAAAATTCATTCCTCAGAGGGAAGGCAGAAGGTCTTTTCTACATGTTCCTCTCATCTCATAGTACTGTAGTTGTATTGGAAACCCTCTAAACGGTACCCCCGAGAGTAACGGGGTGAAGCTCGATAGGGAGGGGATGAGAGAAGAGAGGGAGAGACAAAAAGGCGCTTTCCTAGTGTAGTAGGTAAGTGAAAGTGATCAAAGTATATGATGTCAATATCATGCGCTCACCTTGTGGCGCTAGAATTAGCGCTATAGTGCAGAGTGTATCCTGTGCTTGCCGATTCCTCCTTCCTCACGGTCGTCTGTTCCAATACGATCAGAGGACGCTGTGGTCATACATGCGGTAAGGGGCCCAAAGGAAAGGGTACGGAAGGTCTATGGTGCCGGCGCTCGTGGATGGAATACTCCGCAAAAGGAAGTTACTTCAGGTGTCTTTTATTTCATGTGCAACGCGTTTCGGCCCGGGAACCGGGCCTTCGTCAGGCAAAAAACATTATAGGGTACATACATTCACATTTATATATCCTCCCGGTGACCGGAAACGGTCATCGGGTGGTCACGTTAAAACTGTTAGAAGATTATTTTTAAGTATAAAAACAGTTAAAATCATAAATATATTTAATACAAGTACTATAAAATGTATATGTCTTATAATAAATATAAAAAATACCAGACCAAGGAGTAGATATAAATTGACAATCTGAAGGATGAGTGTAGTTCCTTGTGTCATCAGATTTCCGGTGTGTTGTTCAACTTCCGGTGAGGGGTAGTGACCGGCGTCCTGTTGCTAGGCAGTGCGGATGTAACCTGCCGAGCTCGAGGACTTCCGGGGCGTGTTTGGTTGCGAAGCAACCCTATCGTTGTAATAATGCTGCCGGTAAAGGAAGATGCCGTGTGATGGTACAAAGCACTAAGGTGAGTAATGGATTGGAAATGTCCAAGAGTTAGTATGTTCTATTCAATCGGATGTACAAACAAGTGTAATGGTGCTTATGTACTGTTATATTGTTTCCAGTTTTTCGTTAAGACCATTCGGTGTTAAGGTGTTTAGCTTGTATATCCAAAAAGTGACTTCTCTCCCTGTTGGAGTATTCAGTCCTATTTGTGCTGATAACTGAGATGTTGTTCCGAGGAGTTAGCATGAGAGCTTCAAAGTGAACAGTTTTTTTTTTTCTACATAGGTCTTTGGCACATACCTGTGTTTCTAAACCTGTTTTTGGCTCTATGCCTAGTGTCCGTTTAACATCGGACTCGGAAGTGATTGTGCTTTGTCCTCCCACATATTGGAGACCACAAAGCACAGTCGATCACTATATAATAAATTTAGAGTTGCAGGACAGATTCTGTTTTGCATGCATAAACTTTCCCCTTCCCGGATTTAGATGTCATGAAACTTTTGCTCTTCCTCGCGTTATGCTCTTACAGCAATGGCACTTTGGTATGTCCACATTGTTCTCAATCTACTCGTTGCCGACAATCTTTGTTTTTTGGGTTTTTTCGATCTTTTCTTAATTTACTGGGGGCCAGATGTTTTTTATGGCGCGACTTTCCGGCGTTATTTTGGCTTTTGGTAATTTCCTCTGATAAGGGGTCTCCTTGGAGGATACCCCAATGCCTTTTGAGTGATACTTCGCTAATTTTCTTTTCCCTTTATCGTAAGTTGTGATAAAGCTTATGGTGTGTCCTTTGTTCTTGTTAGGGTATGTCCTGCAGTTTTTTTTGTTTTCCGTCCTTGGTTTAAGTTTCCCTCTTGTCTCTTCGGTTAGATTTAGTGATAGGCTTCGCTGATCAACTTGTCAGGGTATTTTTCTGTAGAAACGTTCTATTCTAGGAGCAGGATTGTTTCCTATTAGCCTGTACTGCTCCTACTTGCAATTTTTCGATACGGTGGACGGGCTGAAACGGTACGTTTGCCATTTTTGGATAATGTGCGCTTTGAATTCAAGATATCTATTTGTATCCACCGGTTTGAAGTGGTCTTGTATACTAACTCTTCTTTTCTGTGTGCATACTTCCCCGTCAAAAGATATTTCTCCTTCTCTTCCCCACAAACCTCCCATCGTACATTCTTCCACATCCACCCCCGCCAGTATCGGTTTCGTATGCGTCAGAGACACGAACTCACACAACGTCCACAATGCCTCTACTGTTTCTTCTTCTCCTTCTCCCTTGCCATAGGAAGAACATGTCATCAATCTATGCGTTAGTTGTAAATTTTATACAGTGGTTGAGTGGTACCAATTTTGGGTTCGTTGTATGAAAGGTACTCGGACCGCCCATAAACAAGTTAGCATACTAAGGCGACCCGAGTCCCCATTGTTGCGGTCCCCTTCTTCTGAGTACAATTTGTCTTCAAAGTAAACGCTTGTGTTTCTAAGATGAACTTTAAACCGCTTCTATTACGGAAGGATTTCTGTGCTTCTGGTGGCTTCGACCGTCTATTCTAGCTGCCATTCAATTGACTCGAGCCGTTTTGGTGTGGTATGTTCGAGTACATGAGATATCCAAAGTCAGAAACCAAAAAGTCTTCTCCTCATTTGTCTTTTTGAAGGTCACAAATGAGCACTAGTGGATTCACGTAGGAATGAAGGACGTTTAACACTAAGGGTTTGCAGGAAAGACTCATGACATGGGACAGGTTGCAAGTTAACCAAAATAACCTTCCGAATCGACGACCATTAAAAACATCTTGGCCCCAGTAATTAAGAAAGATCGAAACACACCAAAAAACAAAGATTCGGACAACGAGTGAAAATGTGGACATCCAAAGTGCCTTTGCTGTAGAAGCATTAACCGGAAGCAAAGTTTTTCTGACATCTAAATCCACGGGGGAAAGATTTATGATGCAAACAGAACTGTCCTGCAACCTAATTTATTATATACTGATGCGACTGTTTGTGGTCTCCAATATGTGGGAGGACAACAATCCGCTTCGGTCCGATTAAACGGAAATAGGCATAGACCAAACATTCTTTTTAAAACACAGTCGGTCCAAGCACCTACTGTAGAAAAAACTGTTCCTTTGAAGCTCTCATCGTAACTCCCTTGGAACAAATCTCTAGTTATCAGCACAAAGAGGACTAAACTCTCAACAGGAGAGAACTTTTGGTATATCAAGCTACCCACCATTAACACCGAATTGTCGTAACGAAAGCTGGAAACATATATACATTACATAAGCACCATTACACTTTTTGTACACCGATTGAATAGAACATACTAACTCTTGGACATTTCCATTCATTCCTCACCTTAGTGCTTTGTACCATCACACGCATCTTCCTTACCGGCAGCATTATTACACGATAGGGTGCTTCGCAACCAAACACCCCCGGAAGTCCTCGACCTCGCAGGTTACACATCCGCACGGCCTACAACAGACGCCCGGTCACTACACCCTCACCGGAATTGAACAACACACCGGAAATCTGACGACACAATAACTACACTCATCCTTCAGATTGTCAATTTATATCTACTCCTTGGTCTGGTATTTTTTATATTTATTATAAGACATATACATTTTATGGTACTTATGAAATATATTTATGATTTAACTGTTTTTATATTAAAAATAATCTTCTAACAGTTTTAACGTGACCACCCGATGACCGTTTCCGGTCACCGGGGAATATATAAGTGAATGTATGTACCCTATATGTTTTTTGCTCTGACGAAGGCCCGGTCCCGGCCGAAACGCGTTGCACATGAAATGAAAGACACCTGAAGTAACTTCCTTTGGCGGAGTTATCCATCCACGATCGCCGGCACCATAGACCCTTCCTCACCCTTTCCTTTTGGCCCCTTTACCGCAATCTCATCCTAACACTGTCTTCTACATAACTTCTATGTTTAACTACAATGGACCTATATCTGGAGATTCCTTCATCATTGTTCGTGTGTCATCTATCCTATATAGTGTTGTCCCTTCATTGTTGAACCCTATTATCTACAGTCTTAGAAATAAGGATGTAAGGAAGGCCTTTAATAAAGTAATTAAGATGCCATTCTAACTTCCTCACAAATTTCTGTTCTGTCTAAAGGTTTAAACTTTCAACCCACTAAAGATCTGCACTTGTATTATACTATTGAAGACGTCAAAAAAGTTATACATGATTTAACTCTGACATTTCTTTGAACAAGAAGAAACACATGCAACATCTACTGGACACAAGGATGTGTTTAATTTGAGGGGCCGGTGAACTTTTTCTGATCAATCCCAGATTACAGAACAGGTCTCTTTTATGAAATTATTAGAATAACAACATTATTTTTCGGTGGAAAATTTTACTGTACAATATCAAAACCACCAATCCCTATTTCTACCCCATCAATTCCAGAGCTGCTGTAATGGATCAATTTCAAATGAATGCGGAATGAGATTTGGCAATTCTATGCATACGAGTATCATCTAACAGCCATTAAAATTTAACCCACAAGGAATCGCAAGCCCTCAAAGAACTGAAATCCAACCCTCACATTATAATACAAACTTCTGACAAGGGAGGTTCCATTACAGTCTTGGAGAAAGCCCTTTCTGTAGACAAAATGTAGTCATTATGCTTAAAAGTGTATTCCAGGAGTAACCATAATTCATATTCAAATGGGTCCTTAAAATATAAGCTAATATGTAATTAGTTGTTATTTAAAATATTGCTCCCCTTCGCATACACATGAAGAATTAAAATGCTACTGGACCTTTAATCAGTCCGTTGATTTTCTCAGCATGATGACCACTGGTCACATGTCCACATCACATGTCCTGCACCTGCCTGGGCAGGTCATGTGATCATCACTATGTTGGGCTGTTGTAGTCGGTTGGTTGCAGTGCATCCAGTATGTCCAGTGTTGTGGTGAGACGTCATCTCTGTGAGGTAAAGTGCAGTGATGGCAGTAACACATTATTACTATGGTAGCAGAGCAGGACAGTCTGTTACATCATTACTGAGAGCAGAGCATGAGAGGGAGGAGGAGTTTACTGAGAACTGAGGGATCATGAGAGATGTAGTTGTAGATGGTGGATATCTTGGAGATAACTCCACCTTCTTTAGAAATCCCCAAAAATGTTGTAAGTCATAAAAGGAAACTATTTAAGCTGCATTCTGACATTGGTTTTGTTGTATTCATTTATTTATAGCATTATGGGTTTTTGTATCAGATGTTCATATTCCTAGAATACATCTTTAATGATGTTAATACTTACAGGATTGTATCTTTTGATCCAACAGAAAGAGTAATAAGTAACATGCATGAATCAGATATACAGGCTTGAGCGTCCACACCAAAAACATCTTATGAAAAAGCTGGTGTGTTTAGGCTGAAAAATATATACATCAAATGTTATTATTATTTTTTTTTATCATTTTTATTAACTTTTCTCTTATAAAAAGAAATACATTGACACATACTTCAATGGTTACAATGCTTATTCATGTCATATCTTAGACAATATTTTTACTTCATTATAACACTTAATTGACAAAACTCGTAAAACTGACCGTTAAACCCCCATCCAAATTCTTCACAATTCTCCGTTCTCCTCCTTTGTCCTATACTGTCAATATATTCCATCCACCCCCCCCCCCAAAAACAAATAATTAAATTAATTACAAAATCCCTTCCTTGTCTCCCCTCCCTTTACTTATTCCAAAGCATATACCCCTTGTACCATGCATTCTCTATACAGGTTTTTCCTATTCCACGCCTGGTATCATCCCTTTACCAAAATATATCTTTGTTAGGAAAATTCATATCTTCCATGCGCAGTCAAACCTTTGTAACTTTTTACTTCTCCTTTGATACAACGAAAACCAGTCTGCAGTGTTTTGTTTGACATACTAATCCACATTTCTTTTGTAGGTGGATCTTCCATTATCCAGTTTCTTACAATACAGTATCTAGCAGTCATTAATAGCTTCTTCACCGCGATGTCTATATTACTTAAGGACTTGTTGTTGCCCATTATCCCCAGGATACAAATCAAATGTTATTATTAACACAAAAAAGAGGACAAAGACATACATCAAACATGTTAAAATTAATTTAAAACATGCCAAAAGCACATCCAAAGTTACCAATGGACCAATGGAAATTACAAAGGTCCATGAACTACCACAAGTGGGAAAAGCAGGTAGCTGTCCCCCTACACACACTCAAGTATCACAGAAGGCATGTGAATAAGGTACGATGGGTGACAAGTCATGTGAACCACCAGCAATTACAATGGTATGTTCCTATACATTTGAACTATAGGTAAAACAGATAAGTATTGATGCCTAAGGAATCTAAGGAAACCAAGGTGGCTCATGGACCTTTGTTATTTCCATTGGTCCATCGGTAACTTTGGATGTGCTTTTGGCACGTTTTAATTGGTTTTAACATGTTTAATGTATGTCATCGTCCTCTCTTTTGTGTTTAATAAAATTTGATGTATATATTTTTCAGCCTATTCACAGTCCATAGCCGACGCTTTGATACCTGATTACCCCCTATTATAATCACCTAACACACCTATTTTTTATGCCCTGCTGAAAACGCATAAGGTCATTTTTTCCCCACCACTCAGACTCATAATATCTGCAGTGGGTTCGCTACTGGAAAAAATGTCATCATGGCTAGACAAGATATAACAACCCGGGTATATAAAAGACACATTTGAGGTTCTGAAAGTTATGGAATCTATACTGTGGCAAACAATGTTTGGGTAATATGTGATGTAATAGCATTGTGTACACTCTTTAGCCATTGAAGCAGTCAAACATCATTTGTTAAATTACAGTCATTTTGACACTATACTAATCAATTACATTTTGTAAGTTTTGTTGTTTTGCTCATGTTGGCATTCTTTTTTTCATTTATCTGTTCATTTTATAGGATTTTATGAACTTTATGTTATAAAATTTATGAGCAATATTTAGCATTTTCATTAAAATTGCCAAAACCTTCATTTTAAGTGATCAACTTAGGTTTCAAATAACTTTGACATGTCTACATAATAGAAAAAATAAAATTAACCATCAATTATCCCAATTAAGAAACTGTAACCCTCAACATACAGAGGGTACAGAAAGTGTGACGCCTTTAAATTTTTCACTCTGTTTCACTCTGCACCCCATCTTTACAGAACAAAACAGAAATGTAGATATTTTTGCTAATTTATTAAACAAGCAAAACAGAGATATCTCATGGTCATAAGTATTCAGACCTGTTGCTCTGTATTAAGTAGAAGCACCTTTTGAGCTAGTACAGCCATGAGTCTTCTTGGAAATTATGCAATTTTTTCACACCAGGATTTGGGGATCCTCTGCCAGAGCCTCTCCAGTTCCCTTAAGTTGGATGGGGAACATTGGTGGAGAGCCATTTTCAAGTCTCTCCAAAGATACTCAATTGGATTTAGATCTGGCTGGTTCAGTCAAGAATTATCACAGAGTTGTTCTGAAGCTCTGGCTGGTTCAGTCAAGAATTATCACAGAGTTGTTCTGAAGCCACTTATTTGTTATTTTAGCTGTGGGCTTAGGGTCATTGTCTTGTTGGAAGGTGAACCTTAAACCCAGTCTGAGGTCCAGAGCACTCTGGAAGAGGTTTTCTTCCAGGATATATTTGTACTTGGCCCAGGGCCGATTCTAGCATATTTGCTGCCTGAGGCGAATATTAAAATGCTGCCCCCAGCTCCTGTTCCATTGCCCGCTCCCTGTTCAGTAAATGCTGAAAACTTTACTAACAATTTAACAATTAACATCCCCACAGGCAGCTCGCTGACACTGTGTGACTGACTACAGGTTCTGAGTCATTAGTGCCATTCTAAGTACCTTAATAGATACAATGTTCTTCCATCAGGAGGGACCTTTATTCCAGTTTCTCAATCCAAGTTAGCGCTTGATGAGTTCCACGGTTCAAGGAATCGTACAGCCTCCGTGCAGCATTCTCCAAACCCGGCCGTCCCTAAAAATTCACAGTCACTTTACAATTATAAAGTCTCCTGGATCACAAAAACATTGCCACTCCCCCCTTTAAAACAACAAACAATAACTATATTACCCCTCACCCAACCCACAACTGACAAGCACTGTTATCCACATATAAAACATCCTTTCATCGATACTATATATTCTACTGGAAATTAGATATATTAGATATAGAAGAAAACCCCCCCCCCAACCGGGAACAGTAGTAATCGCTTCCCTAATTATATATATGCCCAACTTAAGTAATAATTCGGACAATAAAAAACATAAAAAACTTGCTACTTACATCGCGGCAGGGTGGCCATGCTCCCACGGCGCATGGCTGCTTGTATTCACGTGGCTCTTCTCGGCAGTCGCGGCTCAACTGGTGGGACACAGGCGGCGGGACGTCTTAAAAGCCGACGCCTTTGTGTCACATGGCACTGTAGTGGGCGAACCGCCAGGAAAGCTGGGAAAGGGCCTGCGGCCGATCCGCATGTAAATACACTGTTATTTTAAAAGAGAAACAGGTGCTGCGATTTATCTTGTGAGGGCGTTCGGGGCCAAAAAGGTTGCCCGCAACGCCCCCAACATAGGAGCGGGCAAAAATGCTGCTCCGTAAAGAGGTGCCGCATTTCTGCCGCCCCAGGCGAGATTTTATCTCGCCTCATGGCAGATGAGGCTCGACTTGGCGTTTTTTCATCTATCTTTCAGTTGCAAACAAAGTCGTCCCCTGTCCCTGCCTGCTAAAAATAAAAAAAAAAACAAACAAGCATGTGCTGCACCACATGTGTCACTGTGGGATTGGACTTTGGCAGGTGAATTAAGCAGTGATAGGTTGACTATGGTGGAACTTCTCCCATCTCCCTATTGCATTTTTGGAGTCAAGCTCCCGTGATCGTGGGCCCCTGTTATTCTTTTATCACTCTCAAAGCCAAAGGGCTTATTCTCCCACCATTGCTTTATGTGGCGCGGACGGCAGGTTTGAGAACACCGAGTTTGTCATCTAAAACACTTCTTTGTCCAGAGTCTTAAGGAGTATGGGGGTCACCATTGCTTCCTAGGAAACTCTTGACTGTGGCATGCAGAACAAATTTTCTTTCTTCGTGACCTTGGGGCAAGATCTGTGCCTGTGCCACCATTTCTGTCGTCTCTGAAGCTTACCTTGAATGCAGTTTCATAGAAAAAACTCATGTTGCAGCCAGATCTTTTGAAGTGAGCAGACAAGACCCAGGTTTCAAGCAGAGTTGTGGCAAAGTACCTTTTAAAAAAGCATCAGAAAAAAGCGGGGCTGTGGGAGCTTTGGTGGCGAGAGTGGGCATTATTTTCCGAACCCGTGGTGTTGCAGAGAGGGGGGGGGACTTTACGTTTTGGAGGGCTGTAGCAGGTTTAACTGCTGTTTTGGGGTTTACTTCGACTGGTAAAAAGTATGCTAAGCGGAGATCCGACCGGGGCTTCCCACCACCCCACGAAGTACTGCCGAACCCCCGTGCGGAAATAACTTTGACATGTCTACATAATAGAAAAAATAAAATTAACCATCAATTATCCCAATTAAGAAACTGTAACCCTCAACATACAGAGGGTACAGAAAGTGTGACGCCTTAAAATTTTTCACTCTGTTTCACTGCAGGCAAAGTTCTTTTTTTGCTCACTAATGTACACTGTCAGGATCAGTGGATCCTCTGGACCACCGCGGGAGATGTAACTAGCCAACACCCGGAACCGGAGCCTAGCGGCACCTGGTATTCACCAGAGCCCGCCGTAAAGCGGGTTGGCTGCAGAAATTCTTTTGTGACCTTGGCCAGATCTGTGCCTTGCCACAATTGTGTCTCTGAGCTCCTTGAGCAGTTCATTAGACCTCATGTTTGCAGCTAGATCTTGTTGCAGTGAGCTCAGCAAAGTTTTGTTGCAAATTACCTTTAAAAAAGCATCAGAAAAGCGAGTGTGTGAGCTTGGTGGCGAGTGTGCATTGATCCGAAGTGTGTGCAGAGTCCTAAGTGTGACTTAGGTTTAAGGGACTTAAGTTTGAGGAGCTTTAGCAGGTAACTGCTGTATTTTGTGTTACTTTGACTGTAAATTCTTCTTTCTGTGCATATTTCTATTGTAATCCCCATTAGAACAATGGACTCTATAAGTGGCATTGCTACACAGTGTACATCCTGTGCCATGTATGCTTTTCTTGAAAAGCCGTTCGAGGGGGAATACTGTTATGTGGGATGTGTGAAAATTGCTCATCTGGAAGCCCAGATTCTTGTTCTAAATGAGCAAGTTTCAAGGCTGCGGGCAATTGACAATATGGAGCGAAGTTTGCTGCTCCTGGAGCACAAACTCTCTGGGGAAGATGGGTGTGGGGAGGGAAGTATGGAGGTGCAGAGTGAGGGGGGCAGCTAGTTGGGTAACATGTAGAAGGCGGGGTAGAGGGAAGAGTTGTAGGGAGTCTAGTCCTGATCTGGTGCACCCCAATAAGTTTGCCAGGCTGGCGGATGAGGAGGATATCAGCTCTGGGGTAGCAATGCTGCAGCAAGACGTGGCCTCTAGCAACCAGGGGACTGTCTGCTCCAGTAAGAAGGGTAATGGGAGCACAGGCAAGGTCAGACAGGTGCTGGTAGTGGGTGATTCGATTATTAGGGGAACACACAGGGCAATCTGTCGCAAAGACCATGCATACCGAACAGTGTGTTGTTTGCCGGGTGCTCGGGTTCGGCATGTTGTGGATCGGGTTGACAGATTACTGGGAGGGGCTGGTGAGGAACCAGCGGTCATGGTCCACATTGGCACTAATGACAAAGTAAGAGGTAGGTGGAAGGTCCTTAAAAATGATTACAGGGATTTAGGCCATAAGCTCAGGGCAAGGACCTCAAAGGTAGTTTTCTCCGAAATACTACCTGTACCACGTGCCACACCAGAAAGGCCCAATGAGCCCGGGACCGACATCCGAATTATAATTTGTTATGGATGTGTCCCCGGGCCTGTCCCACTGCATATGAGGTGGGCGGAGAGATAGTGGGACCGGGGACATATCATTAACAAATTATAATTTGCCTGTCCGTCCCGGGCTCAGGAGCCGCCCCACTACCTTTGCTGAGGAATCTGGTGCCTGCCCCGCCCACCAGGCATCAGGCCCGCCAACTTCATGTCCAGCCCGCACCACCCTCTGCCCATGCGGCCCGGCTGCCTCTCCTACGGCATGGCTCGCCTGCCTATCCTGCGGCTCGGCGCGCTTCTCCTGTGGCCTGGCTCGCCCGCCTCTCCTGCGGCCATCGTGCTCGACTCACCTGCGGCACGCTTACCTTGTCTGCTTTCTGACCCGACCCCACGTTCCAGGCGCGACGCGACGACTGTGTGACATTTAGTGATGAGGTGAGTGAGTACAATTAAACAGTATTGTATTAAATGCATGTAACTGTGTTTGTGTGTTGTTGTGTTGTTAATTATATATATATATTATAATATATATATATTTTTACAATCTACTTATACTGTGTGGTTGTATATATATGTATATATGTGTGTGTGTGTTGTATATATATGTGTGTATATAATGTATATCTGTGTGAATGTACTGGATGTGTGTGTATAGCTGTGTGTATGTTGTATATATATATTGGATGTGTGTGTATATATGCTGTATATCTGTGTGTATGATGTATATACTGGATATGTGTGTATATATGCTGTATATCTGTGTGTATGATGTATATACTGGATGTGTGTGTATGTATGCTGTTTATCTGTGCGTATGTGCTGTATATACTAGATGTGTGTGTATATATGCTGTTTATCTGTGTGTATGTGCTGTATATACTGGATGGGTGTGTATATATTCTGTATAGCTGTGCGTATGTGCTGTATATAATGGATCTGTGTGTATATATGCTTTATATCTGTGTGTATGTGTTGTATATACTGGATGGCTGTGTATATATGTTGTATATCTGTGCGTATGTGTTGTATATACTGGATGTGTGTGTATATATGTTGTATATCTGTGCAAATGTGCTGTATATACTGAATGGGTGTGTATATTCTGTATAGCTGTGCGTATGTGCTGTATATGCTGTATATTTGTGTATATGTGTTGTATATACTGGATGTGTGTGTATATATGCTGTATATCTGTGTGTATGATATTTATACTGGATGTGTGTGTATTTATGCTGTATATCTGTGTGTATGATGTATATACTGGATGTGTGTGTATTTATGCTGTATATCTGTGTATATGTGTTGTATATACTGGATGTGTGTGTATATATGCTGTATATCTGTGTGTATGATGTATATACTGGATGTGTGTGTATATATGCTGTATATCTGTGTGTATGTTGTAAATTTGATGTGTATATACTGTATGGGGGATATTTATCAGGACCTCTGCGCACCGCCAGTGGCGCAGAGGCCCTGAAATAATTGCAAATGCTAGCTTATTGCTAGCTTTTGCGATTATTTACCCCAATCCGCCACCTTCACGCCAGTGGGGCGTGAAGGGGGGGGCGCGGCCGGCCGAGCGGGGGGCACGGCCGGACGGGAGTGGGCCGGCGCGGGGCATTACTGTCACGTATGAAAAGTCGACGGTTGCGTTTTTTCTACACCAGGCCCTGCCTGGTGTAGGATAAGCGCTGCGCTGCGCTGCTGGCAGCCCGATACATCAAGAGGCAGAAGCCTCTTGATGTATCAGGCTGCGAATTTGCAGCGGCGGGGCGATCATACGCTGGCGCACGAGTGCCAGCATATGATAAATATCCCCCTATGTGTGTATATGGTGTGCATATACTTGTGTGAATAAATGTATGAATGTGTAGACACATGTATAAAAATGATTGCACTTGTGTAAATGTGTGTGTATAAATATGTATTCGGAAGAGAAGGGGGCCCCATTCAAAGGTCTGCTATGGGGCCCAGCCTCTGCTGGTTACGCCCCTGGCAACCAGGATTATTAGGGGAATGGGGGAATTAGAATACAATGACAGATTACAAAATTTGGGATTATTCAGTTTAGAAAAAAAGATGACTGAGGGGAGACCTCATTACAATGTACAAATACCTGAACGGACAGTACAAGGATCTCTCCAAAGATCTTTTTATACCTAGGCCTGTGGCCAGGACAAGGGGGCATCCTCTACGCCTACAGGAGAGGCGATTTTACCATAGCAATTTAAATATTCGCCTCAGGCAGCAAATATGCTAAAATCGGCCCTGGTCATGAGTATGAGGTTCCTTGAGAATATAGGCACAAATGTAGTCAAAATAAGTATAATGATTAGAGATGAGCGAACATGCTCGTCCGAGCTTGATGCTCGGTAGAGCATTAGGCGTACCGAAACTGCTCGTTGCTCGGCGAATAACTTCGCCGCTCGAGAAAATGGCAGCTCCCGCGTTTTGCTTTTTGGCGGCCAGAAACAAGCCAATCACAAGCCGGAGACTCTGCATCCACCCAGCATGACAAGGTACCCTACACGTCGATAGCAGTGGTTGGCTGGCCAGATCAGGTGACCCTGGGATAGACTAGCCGCTGCCGCGCTGCTCGGATCATTCTGTTGTCTGATGCCGCTAGGGAGAGAGCTGCTGCTGGTCAGGGAAAGCGCTAGGTGTTTCTATTAGCTTACTGTTAGGCAGGAGTGATTCTCCAAGAACCCACAGCCCTTTTTAGGGCTACAATAACGTTATACTTTTTTTTTTTTATTTCGCTAGTACCATATTGTGAGGAATTTGCAGGGGGACTTGCTACCGTTGTGTTAGCTCTTAGTGACACACTCCACCTCAAACAACACAAGTGGGAAAATTTATTAGGGGTTTGATTTCAATTAGGCACAGTCTGCCATTTACTTTTTTATTTTACGTTTAATTTTTTTATAACTCAGTGTCATCTCATCTTGTGTAGTAGTGTGCTTTCATACTTGGCTAGAAATAGCCATAGGAGAATCCAAACGGCTTACTTACGCCTACAGTAAGCGTTATAATATTTGATTTCTGGTGATCTGCTGGTGGCTGTGACTTGGCTGCAGTGCATCTAGGAGCCAATTTGTGACGCAATTTGTAGTAGGAGACTTGCGACCGCTGGTTTTGCGCTTGTGACGCACATATCCATTGCAAGACCGAAGTTGGAAATTTATTAGGGGTTGGATTTACAATGGCACAGTCTGCCATGTTCCTTCTTTTACTTTTAAACGTTTATATTTGTTAATAACTCAGTGTCAAACTCATCTTGCTAGTCAGTGTGCTTTCAGATCTGGCTAGATAATAGCCATAGGAGAATCCAAACGGCTACTTACGCGCCTACGAGTAGAACGAATATATTTGATTCTGGGTTGATCTGGCTGGTGGCTGTACTTGCTGCAGTGCATCTACTATGAAACTTTGGCAATTGTAGTGGAGACTGCGACCACGCTGTTGTTTTGCGCTTAGTGACGCACATTCCATTGCAAAGATCCTCCGAGAGTGGGAAAATTTATTAGGGTTGGATTGTCAATTAGGCACAGTCCTGCCATTCCTTTTTTATTTAACGTTTATTTTTTTAATAACCAGTGTCATCTCATCTTGCATAGTAGTGTGGCTTCACTAACTTGGCTAAGAAAAATAGCAATAGGAGATCCAAACGGCTTACTTACGGCCTACATAGCGTTATACTATTTGATTTCTTGGTTGAATCTCGCTGGTGGCGTACTTGATGCCGCAGAGTGCACATCTACTAGCAAATTTTTGCAGTCCAATTTGCTAGGGGAATTGCGACCGTGTGTTTTGCGCTTAGGGACACACATATCCCATCAAACCCAAAGTGGGAATTTATTAGGGGTTGATTCAATTAGGCACAGTCTGCCATTTACTTTTTTATTTTACGTTTATTTTTTTAATAAACAGGTCATCTCATCTTGCGATAGTAGTGTGCTTTCAACTTGGCTAGAAAATAGCATAGGAGAATCAACACGGCTTACTTCACGCCTACAGTAGCTTAATATATTTGATTTCTGGTGTGATTGCGGTGGCTGTACTTGCTGCAATTCATTTACTAGCAAATTGTGAGCAATTTGTAGTGAGACTTGCGACCGCTGTGTTTTGCGCTATAGTGACAGCACATATCCATTGCAAAGACCGAAGTGGGAAAATTTAGTAGGGGTTGGATTTCAATTAGGCACAGTCTGCCATTCTTTTTATTTTACGTTATTTTTTATAAATCAGCGTCATCTCATCTGGAAGTAGTAGTGTGCTTGTCATACTTGGCTAGAAAATATAGCCATAGCAATAGGATAGCACGTTGGTTTTAAAAAATAAAAAAACACAAAAAAAAGTTAAAAAAAAAAAGTTAATACTTCATTTAAAAATGTTTAACCCCGAGGGCTAGGGGTAGAGGACGAGGGCGGGGGACGTGGGCGTCCAACTAATGCAGGGTCAGAGGCCGTGGTCTGGGCGGGGTGAGACACCACCTGCTGATGAGGGGAGCAGGGAACGCCGCAGAGCGTACTACCCCTAGGTTCATGTTGAAGTTACTGGGACTCGTGGTAGAGCACTGTTGAGGCCAGAACAGTGCGAACAGGTGAGTGTGGATTGCCGACAATGCTCGAGCATTTGTCCCCCAGTCAGTCTTCCACGCAGTCCACCCATGTCACCGAAATCGGCACTCCTCCAGCTCCTGCACCTCAGCCTCCTCCCCCCCAGTCTGCCCCCTCCAAGGAAAATTTGGCATTTGAACCGGCATACTCTGAGGAACTGTTTCTGGACCCTTCCCACAGTCACAAACCACTTGTCCGGTTTGCTGCTGAGCAATTTTCCGATGCCCAGGTTCCACCAGTCGCAGTTGTGGGTGATGATGACCTTCTTGACGTAGTGGAAGAAGTGTCTAAAGAGGTGTCCGACGATGAGGAGACATGGTTGTCAGACAGTGGGGAAGTTGTTGTCAGGGCAGGAAGTCCGAGGGGGGAGCAGACTGAGGGATCGGAGGAGGATGAGATGGTGACAGACCCCAAGCTGGGTTGATAGGCCGGGTGAACACATGTTGCTTCGAGAGGCAGGAGAGTCCTCTATCAGAACAGGTTGGAAGAGGCAGTGGTGGGGCCAGACGGAGAGGCAGGGCCAGAGCTGGTGCATCAGGCCAAATGTGTCAACTAGTGAAGCTCCCGTGGCGAGGGCTCCTGCGGCAAGGGCTGATTTTCAGAAGTCGGAGGTTCTTTAAGGAAACACCGGATGACCGACGGACGTGGTGTGCAACATTTGCCAAACCAGGATCAGCAGGGGTTCCACCACTACTAGCTTAACTACCACCAGTATGCACAGGCATATGAATGAAGCTAAACACCCCACTCAGTGGCAACAAGCCCGTTCACCTCGGCCGTGCACACCACTGACTCTTCCCCTGTGTCAGCGTAGTCAGCCCCGCTGCCCAGGACCCTGCCACAAAAAACCCCATATCGCCTCCACGATCCTCCACAGCATCAACCCCAGCGTTCATGCTCCACATCCCCAGACGTGGAGCGGAAACGCAAATATAGTGCAACCCACCGCACGCCCATGCCCTTAATGTCACATCTCCAGATTGCTTAGCCTGGAGATGCTGCCCTATAGGCTATAGTAAGAGACGAGGCCTTCGCAACCTCATGGCGGCGGCCGCCCCTCGGTATCGGTCCCAGCCGCCACTACTTTTCCCGATGTGCCGTCCAGCCCTGCAAAGCACGTGTCAGACAACATCATCCGTGCCCTGACCAACGCCGTTTCTGACAAGGTCCACCGATCACGGACAAGGACGAGTGCTCCCGGGCAGGGCCAGTATATATCGTGACGGCACATTGGGTTAACTTGGTGGAGGCTGGGACCGAGTTTGACCCGCGGCTGGATATACTGCGACGCCGAGGATTGCGGGGCCTACCTCGGCAGGTGTTTCAGGCCTACTATGCCTCCTCCTATCCTCCCACCCCTCTCCACCTCCTCCTCCTCCGAATTACCATCCTGGGCATGGCGCACAGTGGTAGCTCTAGGCACAGCAGCAGTGCCGTCGCTAAGCGACAGCAGGCGGTGCTCAAACTGCTGGCCTAGGCGATAAAAGGCACACGCCCAAGAGCTTTACAGGGCATCACGGCGCAGACTGATCTGTGGCTGGCACCGCTGAAACCTGAAGCCAGGCATGGTGTGGTGACAACGGCCGTAAACCTGGGTGGCGGCTCTGCAACTCGGCAGACTGACACATGTGCCATGCCTGGCCATGTGTTAAATCTGATAGTTCCAGCGTTTCCTCAAGACTGCCCACATGTCTGATTTGACTCAGAAGGTGCGCCGATCTGTTGCGCATTTCAGGAAGTCATCGCACAGATGCTGCCACTCTCAGGGCAGCGCAGCGCCGCGCCTCAAATGCCCGCTCACGACTGTTGTGCCGAGTGCCCACGAGGTGGAATTCAACACTGACCAGTTATCCAGAGTTACCAGCAGCGCGCGAGCGATGTAGACTGCCAGATGTCAACTTCCACCAGAACTGGTAGTCAGGTCAGTCAGCTTCCTCAAGTCTACAATGAGGAGTGGACGTGGAATGTCTGATATCTGTCAGGTGCTGAGTAACTTTGAGGAGTCAACACAGATGGTCAGTGGCGATTGCCGCCATCATCAGCCTCACATCCCGCTGCTGGGACTGTTGAAAAAACTCTCTGATCAGCATGTGAAGTCGGAAGCTTTGCGACTTGTACACAAGAGACGGGGGAAGAAGATTCCCTTGTTGATAGCCAAAGCAACCTTAGGTCTGTTCTCAGCGCATATCGGAGGAGGTGGAGGTGGAGGAGGAAGAGGAGGAGAATGTTGGGAGAGACACAAGAGGGGACCATGTTGAGTCCTTCACTGGTCGAGTGTATGGGCAGAAGAAGAGGAGTTGGAGGAGTTGGAGAAGGAAATGGACAGTCAGGCCAGTGAGGGGAGTGAATTCTTACGCGTGGTATTCGGCGAATTGGCACGATTTTATGCTAGGCTGCCTATCCGTGACCCTCGCGTTCAAGATTGTATTCCAGCAACCGATACTGGGTGTTCACTCTCCTGGACCACGGTACAAGCAAAATCTTTCTCACACCTCTCCCTGGAGGAAAGGAGGTGTGAGGAAGCAATGAATACCAGCAGGCCCTGGTTCACAAGCTGAAACAGTATTCCCTTCTGAGCAGCGGGCTAGCGGCAGGACGTGCGTAGTTATGCGAGTAGACAAGTAGCGAGGGAGAGTAGCGAGCAGGCAGCTGGTCAGCACTGCAAGGTAGCTTTAACAAGGCTTTTGCCAGCTTTATGTCACCCAGCAAGACACTGTCACCTGTGCCCAGTCTCGGCAAGTAGTAGGGCTGATCTTACAGAAGATGGTGAGGGAGTACGTAGCTGACAATACCATCGTCCTAAATGATCACACAGCTCCCTACAAACTACTGGGTTTCAAAGCTGACATGTGGCACGAAGGCGATGTACGCCTTGGAGGTTCTGGCCTGCCGCCGCTAGCGTCTTGTCCGAGCGGGTTTCAGTGCAGTGGTGGCATCATCACCGATAAGCGTGTACACGCCTGTCGATGACAGCGCTGACAGGCTGCGCTTATTAAGATGAATAAAGCCTGGATTTCTATAAGTTCCATCCACCAGGTGAAGGAAGCTCAAACCTGATATAATTTATCCACTCCTCTCCTCTCCAGTTTCTCCATTCGTCTCCTACTTTTAAAGTAAAGCAGAGGAAATGTTTTTTGACAGGGCCCACTGGCTCGCTGTTATACTATGTCTTTCAGGGGAGGCCATCATTACCGGTACCTCTTGTTAACAATTGGGGCCAAGTCATCCCGGACTATCTATCTTTTATGGAGGGCCACCTACCCGGTCCTACTGTTTTTAAACAATTTTGGTAGAGTGCCAAATACAGGCACTCAATCTATTCAATTGTGTCTTGAGGGCCCACCTACCCGGCCTCTTGGTATTAACAATTTTTGGATGTCACTACGAGGCACCTCAATCTATTCCATTTTTAAATGTGAGGTGGCCACTTTACTCAACTCTGGTTTGCAACAATTTTGGACTGTCACATACAGGCACTCAATTATTTATTTTTCTGTGAGGGCCACCTACCTGCTCCTCTGGTTTTGAAAACGTTTTTTTGGACTGCCAACATTACAGGCAATCTCATCTATTTCATTTTCTGGAGGGCCCTACACCTACTGTTAACTTTTGGCGCACTCGGCATCTAGCAAAATGTTCCATAGAGTAAGAATCTTGTCCCTGCTCTCAAGTGTCATGCTGCCCATACAGCACTTCACATCTGATTCAGGTCAAAGAAATTCTGGTATGTTTCGAGGGCACTACCGCTCCTCTGTTAAAATCTATTTGATGCCACCTGTGATGTTCCACAATGATACTGCAAATAATTGTCTCCATTCAGCTCAACACATCTGTATCCTTGCAGATCGCTCTTGCAAAAGTCGTCAACATCACTCCTCACCGAACATATCCAACTTATAAGAACGCTATCAGGTGTGTCTAGACAAAAGTTTTGAGTGCTGTTTGTGGGACTAGTCCACTAAGGTGTAACAGGGTGGACCCCTGCTGGATTACCACATTTCACTGGAGTGACGACATCCATGGATCATGTCACGTGCTTGCGCATCTGTTTAAGCATTCCCTCACCGCGGCAATATCCACAACTTTTAAGAAAAAACACGACTACTACACTTATTAGATACAATAAAGGTTCTAGAAGTGCTGTTTGGGAGTATACGACTAGAGGACAGGGAGCTTGGATTGGCGAAAGCTCGCCTGGCAGCGAGCGCCAGCATCCATGCTCAAGATCCAACTAACTAGTATTTAACGCAGCACCTTTCATGGCTTAATACTAGTTCATGCCTCCATAACTGGTCCCCTTATCAAACGAGCTGTGGTCAGGCAGAAATTTTGGGTTGTTTATCATGGCTTCCATATTAACTTGTACCCACCCTGGTTGTGTAATCTAAAAATATATGGCAAACTTTTCATCACTGTACCATAGTATTATTTGGAGCGCTTCCTTGCTCACCTCCTTTGGGTCCTCTCTGTCACCATTGGATTTTTGAAGGCCTGAGTCCATTTAGAGTGATGTCGCCATGCACTCTCTAGCCATGCCGCGCTGCCGCTCCTATGCATGCGTCCCCTATAGGTCAGGATCAATTATGGGATGTTGAACTGCTATCTAGTCATTCTTCACTCTGTCACTGGCATGTCTTCTGCCCCATAAGTTTGGCATAATGGATCGTAGTACATTAGCGCCTCAGAGACATCCAATGCATGCTGGCCCCTTGACTGTTTCCGCGTCCATATTCCGTCGTGTTTACATTACCTTTTGTGAGGTTCACAGAGGTGTTTGGCCAAGCTTCTGTGCAGACCTTGCGTCTTTCCCTCTGAAAAATGCTCGAGTCTCCCATGACTCAATGGGGCTCGTTTTCGAGCACGAGCCGTAACTCGAGCTATCGGGAAAAGTTGTCTCGGAATAACGAGTTACCCGAATCATTTATGTGCTCGCTCATCTTCTAATAATGACTCTTTTATGCTTGAACTATGTTAATTGATATTCTAATAAATATTGATATCTATAAAATTTATGTACTGGCAGTTTCTATAGACGGCTCTTTTTTCAGTATTGGGTATTTGCTCTAAATATTGGCATTTTTTTTTCACAAGGCGATGTGACGTCCAGTAATTCCATGGAAGCCTTGCAAAGCCATTGCTTTGATGTGGTGGGTGTTTTCACGATTGGCGGATATACAGTAAAACCAAGAAGAAGGACAGATGGCATCCACAGAGACTATAACCAGAGAGACAAACGGACACCAATGGAGACCAAAACATTTATATGCCGCAACTGCAAGCGAACTTAATACCAATAGAAAGGCCATGAACCAAATGACGTTTTCCCTATCATACTGTGGTTGTCACTCAGGCCCCACATTAATAGTGATTTCCATGTGCTGGATAAAGGAGGGAAGGAGTCAGAAATCTGCCTTCCCATTCCCGTTCTTGTGGCCACTTTGGGACACTACTGCTTTTAACAGAAACCCTAGATGCACCAAACTGATTTTGCACAATAAAATCGATAACCAATTTTAGTCCTGTCCTGTGAATTTCTACCGAGCTGTCAATAGTATCTAGCCAAGCTCAGAAGAAAGCTGACTTTTCCCTTATGGGGAATATTAATATACAAGACGGCTTATTCATATGATTTACTTTAATCATATGATAGCAGCATTCCCCAATGTCCGCTGTGTATCACAAATCTCCACCGAGCGCATCCTAGTCTGTCACCGGCACACCCTTCGTGTCCTGATTACATTGTGCGCTAACTCAAACCGATTCTCCCCTCCGTTCCGACCCCCTTCATCGCACTCCCAGTGCTTGTACAATGGCCACAAGAGCTTACAATCTATGAGGAGGAGGAGGACAGAGGAGATGACCGTGCTTGTACAATGGCCACAAGAGCTTACAATCTATGAGGAGGAGAGGACACAGGAGATGACAGTCCTTGTACAATGGTCACAAGAGCTTACAATCTATGAGGAGGAGGGGGCACAGGAGGTGACAGTGCTTGTACAATGGTCACAAGAGCTTACAATCTATGAGGAGAAGAGGACACAGGAGGGGACAGTGCTTGTACAATGGTCACAAGAGCTTACAATCTATGAGGAGGAGGACACAGGAGGTGACAGTGCTTGTACAATGGTCACAAGAGCTTACAATCTATGAGGAGGAGGACACAGGAGATGACAGTGCTTGTACAATGGTCACAAGAGCTTACAATCTATGAGAAGGAGGGGAGACAGGAGATGACAGTGCTTGTACGATGGTCACAAGAGCTTACAATCTATGAGAAGGAGGAGGGGACACTGGAGGTGACAGTGCTTGTACAATGATCCAGGCATTTCAAGTAAGGTATAAAATAAATAACCCAAAGACCCCTAAGGCTGTGTTCACTTTGTATTGAAACTCATTCTATTGAACAAAATCCTCCCTGAACCAAAACACTTGTGCTCAGTAGGTAGCAACTTTATCGGGGCCAAATACTCAACAAACTCAACACCCCAAAAATAAATATTAAATAAATTTAGTGGCGGCAGCCCCAGCCTGCTCAGTGTGGGGTGGTAGGGGGTTTGGGGCTGGCTATTAACAATGTACAGGTAGTCCCCGGGTTACGTACAAGATAGGTTCTGTAGGTTTGTTCTTAAGTTGAATTTGTATGTAAGTCAGAATTGTATATTTTATTATTGTAGCTCCAGACAAATTTTTTTTTTTGCCCAAGTGACAATTGGAGTTTTGATGTAATTGGACCAAGGATTATCACTAAAGCTTCATTTCAGACACCTTACAGCTGGACATTGCAGTCTGGGACTATAGTAAAGCCTCCAGAGAGCTTCACCAGAGGTCACAGTGGGCAGAGGGGTCCGTCTGTAACTATGAGTCGTCTGTAAGTCGGGTGTCCTTAAGTAGGGGACCGCCTGTATACGACTAGGAGTTATATATTTGTATTACTGAAAATTCCATACTCTTCCTCGGGTAAAAATACTCCTCAAAAATGGTGAGAGGAGTATTATTACACTTCTGGAAAAATCTTAGTGCGACCTCTGTCTATATCCATTTTTCTATCATCTATCTCTATCTCTATCTATATCTATCTATCTCTATCCGTAGTTGTAGAAAAGCAAGGTGAACTCTTTATTTTACGTGCAATGTTTCAGTGATGATTTACATTTCTTAAGCAACACTCAAGCGATTCCATACACATATTTATACTAAGTGCATGTTGGGTAATTGGCAATTCATTAGAAATTCAATAGAATAAATTTCATAATTTCATCTCTGTGTACAATAAAATATAATGGGGCTCATTTACTAAGGGTCCTGCGGCCGCACTTTGGTTGGATATTCCGTCGATTTCCGATCCGCACTGCATCGCGACAGAGATTGTGTCGCACAAATCGAATTTTGCCGCATCGGCGCTGGCTAGCATGCACCAGAAATCCGACAACCCGACGGATTCGAACTACGCGCAGGATTTAACATTTCAAATTGTGTTGCAAGACATGCACTCACATGCCCCAGGGAAGAAGAAGGTGCACTCGTCGAGGAAGCGACGGATGCAGGAACTCGGGCGCACGACCTATGTGAATCGCGCCAGACTTCATCTTCGTTGGACCGTCCGAATCGCGGATTGCTTCAGGACCGAGTAAGTAAATGTGCCCCTATGTGTAATATACATACAGTCTATATATTCTGTATAGAGCTCCAAAAGTGTGGAATAGACATTATTTGTGTATAAAACACCTGTCTCACCTGCTGAATTACAGATACCTCTGCAGAGATGCACAGAGATGAGGATGCTGGGAGAAAGACAGGGGTGGCACCATAAAGCTAAACAGCACCAAAGACATTTAAAGAGGATCTGTCACTCATAAAAAGCACTAGGAGCTTTGTTACGCTGCTAGCGTTATCAGAACCCTCCATTAACGCTAGAAAAAACTGCTGAAAAGTACAATGGTACTTTCATGGTACCAGCACCCCTGCAGGGCGTAACAAGGTGAAACATGTAATGTCAGGACATGTACCATATGAAGCCCCTTGGACCACCAACATAACTGTAGTGGCACATTAGGACATATTATTTAGGGCAAGGTTTAGGTCAGGGGGCAGCCACCTAGGGTGGTCACTCTGAGGTAAGGACTACAGGGGTTAATAGACATTGCAATACAGGGTGTAATAGGGATAGATGGCTGTCCTACACACCACAACATAGGCACACCCTTGCAATTGGGTCCACATGTATCCTCCCCCACTGCCTCCTTATGAACCTTGAAGTCTATTGATTCTGATCCCAGGTGTGGACCTAACACAGGGACCTGATTTGAATTAACCCCTTAAGGACGCAGCCACTTTATAGCTTAAGGCTCAGACCCATTTTTTGTATTCTGACATGCGTCGCTTTATATGATTACAACTTTTGAACACTGTTACTTATCAAAGCGATTCTGAAATAGTTTTTTCCCCAAATGCTGTACGTCATTTTAGTAGTAAATGTTGGCTGATAAGTTTTGCATTTATTTACAAAAAAAAGAAAAAATTATGAATTTTTTGAAAAATTTGATTTTTGAAATTCGAAATCATTGTGTTTTCAGGCAGATAGATTTACCACCAATAAGTTGCTGAATAACATTTCCCATATGTCTACTTTACAGTTTCATAATTTTTTTAATGTCTGGATGATTTATTTTTATGTCACGCAGCTTACAAATCGGATATCGATTTTCCGTATTTTCAGAATTGACTATTTTGGGGATAAATGGGAGGACAAGGGGAAAAGGGAGAAAGGGGGAAAGAGGGAGGGGAGAGAAGGAAAGGGAGGGGAACCTAGGAAAAAAAAAAGGGAGGGAGGGAGGGAGGAGGGGAGGTAGGGGAAGGAGGAAAAAAAAGGAGGAAAAGGGAAAAGAGAAGAAGAAAAAAAGGGGGGGAAAGAAGGGGGGGGAGAGGGGAGGGAAAAAAGGAAGGGGGAAGAGGAAGGGAGGGGAGAGAAGAAGAGGGAAAAGAGGGGGGAGAAAAAAAAAGGAAAGAGAAGAAAAAGGGGGAGGAGGGACACCGAAAAGGAAAGAGAGAGCAAGGGGGGGGAAACATAGAAAAAAGAGAGGGGAGAGGAAGGGGGGACAAAGGCAAAGCCGGAAGGGGCAGACAGGCGGAGGCAACAGCTAAAGAAAAGAGAACCGATAGGCGGAAAGGTGATTCAATAGTCCTGAGCCAACAAGAGGGGGCACTGCTGGACCTTATCCTAACGACCTGATAGGGTATCAACAACTCAGGCTGGGGGAAACCTGGGAAGATTGATCATATATTTCATTGATTTTGTACTACGGTTTACTAAGAACATTAGGGCAGGGGGCAACAAACCACTTAAAACTTCAGGAGGGTGCAACATTTTCACAACTAAGGAAGTCCTTAAAGCATAGACTGGGATATGTTCTCAAGACAAAAGCCCCCCCCAAAAAATGACGGTTCCAATGGTGAAAAAGTCTTGCCCTTAGGAAACACATACCTTATGGGAAAATAGCTAAGAGGAACAAGAAACCCCAAGGGTGGAGCAGCTGTTGTAAGGAAAGCAATAAGAGAAAGATAAGGCGTTAGGTGCTAAAACTGAAGGTAGCGGGGCATTACCTGATTTAGAGAGAAAAATAATCCTGTAAAAGGCAGATAAGCTTGCAAAATAATGAGACGAGAAAAATTGCCAGGGAGAGCAAAAAGCTAATCCAAATTATAATAAAGTATAATAATGATGTAAGAAACTGAAAAACAGATGAGTGGTGGGGTCCCCATTGAAAATAACATGGGGGTCTGGTGGAAGAGATGATGAATGGCCAATCTACTGAATGTCGCCTTCTCAACGTGTCTTTTTACTACTCAGAAAATCCCTGATGGAAGACAAATAATAAGGAATAATGTAATTATTTTGGAATGTCAACAGTTTAACCCAGGAAAGGTACAGGCGCCCGCCATCCAAGCACTACGAAAAGATAAATCACCGGGGCCAATGGCATACACCACCCGGTTCTGCATGAACTATGTGCCGTGATAGACAGACCGTTTTATTTAATATTTAAGATTCACTGAGGACTGGTTATAGTTTCCACAGGACTGGCGCATAGCAATGTGGGACCAATATACAAAAAAGGATCAATAATTGCGGTCCTGGAAACTACAGACCCGTGAGTCAACGGCTGTGGTGGGGAAAATTGTAGGGGTTTGTTAGAGATGCTATCCTGGAGTTATCTGCACTGTGCACAACCTTATACAGACCCAGCGTCAGCATGGGTTTATGAGAGATCGGTCCTGTCAGACTAATCTGATTGGTTCTAGGAGGAGGTAAGTTCAGACTGGATCTGGGAGACGCGTGTGGATTTGATATCTGGACTTTTCAAGGCATTTGACACTGTGCCACATAATAGGTTGTATATAATGAGACTGCTGGGAATACGAAAAATCTGTGTATTTGGGTAAGTAATTGGCGTATGAGTAGAAACAGGGTCGTCATTAGGCAACATTCGCTGCAGATTGGGTTGAGGTTACCAGTGGAGTGCCACAGGGGTCAGTATTGGGCCACTTCTTTTTAATATTTTTATATATAACCTTGTAGTGGATTTACAACAACAGTCAAGTTTCAATATTTGCAGATGATACTACGTGTAAAGTATAAATACTGAGATGCTAGTTTAGCATTACAGGGGATTGTGGAAGCTTGAGGAGGGCAGAAATGGTTGATGAGATTTAAGTAGATAAATTACAGTTTATCACTTGGGACCATGGAAACAAAGATAATTATGTCTGAAACGTCAATTACTTGGTAAAACTGGAGCTCAAAAGGCTTTGGGGATTGCTGATGGTAACTAATTTGAAGACCAGACACAGATGGCTGCTGCCAAGCAAATAAATTATGGTGTATCAAGAGAGAGAATATATTCTCATGATAAGCATAGTTTTATCCTATATCAAATCCTGGTCAACAACACTTGGAATTTGTGTACAGTTTTGGGCACCAGTGGTATAAAAAGTATATAAGAGCTGGATCGGGTGCAGAGGAGAGCACCAGCATGCGTAACAACCCCCGTAGAGACGTAGCAGTTCACGGGAGCCTCCGGTCGCAGGGGGCCCGTGATTGCGGAGCAAGAATAATTATTTACTTGCTTCCTGCCTCTGGCGGGAACACTGATTAAAGAGCTGGCCAATGACCGCCACCGACATCCTGCGAATTATAATTTGTTATGGATGTGTCCCCGGGCCCTGTCCCACTGCATATGAGGTGGGCCGGAGAGGATAGTGGGACCGGGGACATATCATAACAAATTAATATTTGCCTGTCCGTCCCGGCTCAGGAGCCGCCCCACTACCTTTGCTGAGGATCTGGTGCCTGCCCCGCCCACCCAGGCATCAGTCAGGCCCGCCAACTTCCATGTCCAGCCCCACCGACCACCCTCTGCCCATGCGCCCTCTGCCGCTCTCCATACGCATGTCTTCCCCTCCTTCTCCTCCGCTCTTGCTCGTCGCCTTCCTGCTCCCCTCGGCGCTCTGCCTTCTTCCATCGTGCTCGCCCTCAGCCTGCGCACTCTTATACCTTGTCTGCTTTCTGACCTGCTTCTGACCCGACCCCGACTTCTTCCAGGCGCGCGCCCAGACACTTGTGACTTAGTGTATGAGGTGAGTGAGTACAATTAATACAGTATTGTTTAAATGCATGTAACTGTGGTTGGTGTGTGTGTTGTTGTGGTATATACTATATATATATATCATATTATATTATGGTTCCTATATACTATATATCTATTTTATATTGTGTGTGTTTTGTATATATATGGTTGTATAACTGTATATCTTGTGTAATGTACTTTGTGTGTGTATTCTATGCTTTTGTTTTCTTTGTGTGTGTATATCTACTACTGTTGGATGATGTTCTTTTTTGTTTATCTTCGTGCTTTATATCTCTGTGTGTATGATGTATATACTGGATATGTGGTGTATATATGCTGTATATCTGTGTGTATATGTTATACTGGTTGTGGTATGTATGCTGTTTATATCTGTGGTATGTTGCTGTATATACTAGATTGTGTGTATATATGTTTTATTGTGTGTATGTGCTGTATATACTGGATGGGGTGTTATATATTTCTGTATAAGCTGTGCGTATGTGCTGTATATATGGATCTGTGTGTATATATGCTTATATCTGTGTGTACTGTGTTTATTCTGGATGGTGTGTATATATTGTATATTGGTATGTGTTGTAGATACTGATGTGTTGTAATATGTTGTATATCTGTGCAAATGTGCTGTAATATCTGAATGGGTGTGTATATTCTGTATAGCTGCGTATGTGCTGTATTATGCTGTATTTTGTGTATATGTGTTGTATATACGATGTGTGTGTATATATGCTGATATTCTGTGTGTATGTATTATATCTGGATGTGTGTGTATTTATAGCTGTATATCTTGTGTGTATATGTATACGGATTTGTGATTTATGCTGTATATCTGTGTATATGTGTTGTTATACTGGATGTGTGGGTATATATGGCTGTTATATCTGTGTGTATGTGTTATCTGATGTGTTATAATGCTTAATCTGTGTGCTTGTGAATGATGTATATCTGGTATGGGGGATATTTATCAGGCCATCTGCGCACCGCCAGTGGCGCAGAGGCCCTGAAATAATTGCAAATGCTAGCTTATTGCTAGCTTTTGCGATTATTACCCTCCTATCCTCCGCACTTCCCCACGATGGGGCGTGGGGGGGGCGCGGCCGCCCGAGCGGGGGGCAAGGCCGACGGGAGTGGGCCGGCCGCGGGCATTACTGTCACTATGAAAATCGACGGTTGCGTTTTTTCTACACCAGCCCTGCCTGGTGTAGGATAGCGCTGCGCTCGCTGCTGGCAGCCCGATACATAAAGAGGCAGAAAGCCTCTTGATGTATCAGGCTGCGAATTTGCAGCGCGGGGCGATCATACGCTGGCGCACGAGTGCCAGCATATAATAAATATCCCCCTATGTGTGTATATGGTGTCATATACTTGTGTTGAATAAATGTATGAATGTGTAGACACATGTATAAAAAGATTGCATTGTGTAATGTGTGTGTATAAATATGTATTCGGAAGAGAAGGGGGCCCCATTCAAAGGTCTGCTATGGGGCCCAGCCTCTGCTGGTTACGCCCCTGCAACCAGGATTATTAGGGAATGGGGGAATTGAATACAATGACAGATTACAAAATTGGATTATCAGTTTAGAAAAAAAGATGACTGAGGGAGACCTCATTACAATGTACAAATACCTGAACGGACAGTACAAGGATCTCTCCAAAGATCTTTTATACTAGCCTTTGGCCAGGACAAGGGGCATCCTCTACGCCTACAGGAGAGGCGATTTTACCACAACATAGACAAAGGTTCTTTACTGTACAAGTAGTGAGACTATGGAACGCTCTTCCGCAGGAGGTTGTTAGGGCGGACTCTATGTACATGTTCAAGAGAGGCCTGGATACTTCTGGAGAGAAAAAATATCACGGGTTTGGGGATAAAACATTTATTTAATTCTTAAGGTTGGACTTGATGGACTTTGTCTTTTTCAGCCTTATATACTAGATACTATTATACTATGGGATGGGCAGATTATCAAGTGTCTGAAAGTCGAATATTCCTAGTTGCCCATGGCAACCTACACAGCTCCCCTTTAAAATATTCATGACACTGGTAAAATGAAAGCGACCTGTGATTGGTCGCCATGGGCAACTAGAAATATCTGACTTTCAGACTGCTTGATAAATCTGCCCATGTTTCTCATTGCTCTAACAGCACTGTGAGATGTGAGGTCTAATTTAAACAGGGTGTTGCCTTTCCTTAATCAAGTCCAATCAGTTTTAATTAAACATGTGAGTTTAAAATGAGTGTCACAAAAAAGGGTCTGAATACTTATGACCAGTGATATTTTGTTATTTTCCTTGTTTATAAATTAGCAAAAATATATATTTTTCAGTTTTTTTCTGGCATATTGGGCGGCTGCAAGTGTACCTTAATGAGAAAAAACAACTAAAACAACTTTTACAAAAAAATCCGTTTACACTTTCCACAGGAGTTAAAACAAAATGTAAGTGAATTATACACACTGCACAACAAATTCTTAGATGCATTTATTATCCTCTTTTTTATCCCAAATAACTTGGTGTATGTTAGGGCACTCTAAAGTTATTACAATATGAAGTGACCGTTAGTTTTGATACATAGGACTCGGTACTTAAGGTGAAAATGAGGCTGGTCTTTGAGACCGGTCCTATGAGTAAGACTAGTCCTGCTGAGTAACTGTATTGTATAGTGACTGAATAGTGAAGATCTCGGCTTATCTTAGGTGCAAGATACAGGGGCTATTGAGATTAGCTTGAAAATGCCGGCATTGAAAAATATCCTCTATTGTCTATTGTTCATGCATATGATGACACAAACTTGAATTCTATTTAGATGTGACCATTAGCCATCTTGAAAGGTAGCACAGTTTTGAATTGATCGCCGCAGCGGGGACAGTAACGCCCCCCCCCAGCCCATTCCCGCCCAGCCACGCCTTCTGTCTGCGCCGGCCACGCCCCCCTTCACTTCCCTTCACCGCCCCACTGGCGTGAAGGTGGTGGATCGGGGAAAAATATTGCAAAAACTAGCAATAAGCTAGAATTTGCGATTATCAGGGCCTCTCTGCGCAACGCCAGAGGTCCTGATAAATATGCCCTTATGTCTTTATTATGAGAATCTATTCCTACTTGCTCATCCCATGATTTTCTGGCTCTGGTCACTAACATTGAGTTTAAACATCCACCGATATCCCTAAGTCTTTTCTTTATAGAAGCTTTCTATAGAAAAGCAGCACCCAGAGATCTAGAAACCGAGAGGAATTGATACTGAAAGTATATTGGAAAATGTGTTAAACTTTTCCTTAGTCAACAGCTTATTTGGCTGAAAGTGGAAACCCCCTTTAAGTCTACACTACAAATACGTGTGTGATCAATTGCCAAATTATAATACAGCTTTAGTACTCTGGTGGCTGTGTTTGTTAGGGAAGAATAAGTTTTGTAGTTGTTCCATGCTCAATGGCTTATTTATAGTACTAATATCCATTATTTTTACTGTAAAATATTACAATGAAACTTAATATATTATATCCCCAGAGTGAAGATCATACCCCCCCAGGCTTTCACTAGAGCTTAAATACATATAGGAACAGGAGTCATAGTGAGGGGACAGCTTGTTTCTGCCTCATTCATTCAGACTTTCATTTTTCAGCATTTGGTATTAATAAGACTTTTTATGTAATGCAAATAATTTAGAGCAAATGTTGTTTATCTTCTGTGCAAGGTAAGTTTTTAGATATGACATGAGCATTTACATACCACAAATTACATGTTTGCAGTTACTTACTTCCATTGCTCATATCTCTGTGTTCTACTTTATGCTGTTTTATTTTGTTTCCCAATTATATGAGTGTATTGATGATTAATAAATAATAATAATCTAATGTCAGAACATGCTGCTATGCAGAGATGTGTGGACTACATAGATTCTCTTCATACAGGATAGATCTGTCACTCAATGATTTGCAACAACAAATTGAGTATTGTGCTACTTTCACATCTAAGTATTGTAGGCAATGCATTAGTATGTGAGCCGAAAACTGTAAGAAGAATCTGCTCAAAGCACAAGTTAATAAAGGTTTGTACCAGTTTTTAATGCCTAACAATAATAATGCAAAGTACTGACCATAACTGCCACAAGAAAGAGCGTCCTGATACAGTTCTGTGCCCCAGATACTGCTGAAACCCAACTGCAGACAAACACCATGCACATCACTGAGCTAAGTGGCGGCAACCCCCTCATGCTGCTGCAGAACCTCATGATACCATAAACATATCACAAACACATTTATCCAACAGACAAGGCCCCTTTTAGTTTTTGAATTTCCATTTTTCACTCAACCACTTTCCAAAAGCCATAACATTTTCCTTTTACGCGGGATTGTTAACAGCAGGACACCCTGTACTGCCTTAAAGTTCCATGCTATGCACCAGAAAACTGGTAAAAATTCCAAATCCAGTATGACATTCATTGTGAGGTACAAATGACACATCCCTTTTATTCATCGGGTCAGTATGATCACTGGGATAACCAAATTTATACGGCTTACATTATATTTTAATACTTTACAAATGTAAATGTAAAATCGAAATTTAAATAATTTTAGGAAACAAAATCAAAGTGGGAACATGATTCATTTATATTAATCATTATATGCTGAACTAAAATTATTGTGAAGAGCTGTTACATGTAATTCCCCTCATAAAAGAAGGCACTCTCTATTAGAGATTTCAAGGTTTAGTCTGCGGAGGCGACAAGTCTTTGTTACTAATGAGATCCATGGACTAGCCTGCCTCAAGAGTCGCTCACATTAGGACAGAAGAAAGACTCAAAAAGGGGCCTGGATGCCTTCTTACAACACAAACACTAAATGTGTGTAATTGTGTAAAATTGGGAATTCTCTCCATCCTTGGCCTCAGCCAGCTTTAAAGTTTTCTTTATCCAATTAACAGCTGTAAGCAGAATGCTGTTTGAACCTCATACACATTGAGCCAGTTAGTATGTGTGTCATTTGATAACTCTGCAACAACAGAACAAATCAAGCAGACATTATCCCCCCATTCTTTTTTGCTGAGGTCCGGTTTCCCTGTATATTATTTGAACAACCAGTCCCCACAAATCATTATTTTAGCCAATACACAGCCATGTATATGGCAACTTTAGATATTGGCAAACCATTAGGATGAGTTGAATGATTTCAAAGTTACAGTATTTGCAGCGGTTGAGAGTGTGTAGTGATGTTTGCAGCAGTGGAAATGCGTATTTCAAGGGTATTCTCATCTGGATATTCACATTTAATTAAATTCATGGTGTGATTACATACATTCATCAACTGGATGTTATTAAAATAAAGTACATGTTGAAGATAATTTGCCATAATATGTGTAGTCATATGGTACATCAGAAACAGAGGTCCGTTGTCTTTGGATCGACCAGTCCTGCTGAGATTTTGCTAATAGTTTTTGCAAGTGAAATGGCAATGTTGTTGCATGTCCCACAGCCATCATGTGCCCAGCCTCTAGAGGTCCTATGGCCACCCAAACCCACCAACAACAATAAGTATTTTACCCAAAAAATCCTCAAACATCTGTTCATGCTCTCATACACATGTACACAAGAGCCATTTCAGATACTTTGAAGGTCCTCCAAAGGTCCTGAAACTACAGATTGAAAGCAGCTGGGACGCATCCTCCATCCTCCAACGCGTGATTCTAGTACTATATGTAGGAAGTGATTCCAGACTTGTGGGGCTATATATTCAAACAGCCCAGGACCCATGGCAGTCTTAATCCACCCCTAATCTTGTGGTAACAAGAGCTTAATTCAGGCGGTTGGGTGCATCAATAATGCATGCCTGGCTACTGTTAGGGAGTGCCATGGTGGTCGTATCCATTTAATTTTATATATATATATATATATATATATATATAATATATATATATATATACCTCACCCCGCCACTTTATTAGGTACACCATGCTAGTAACGGTTTGGACCCCCTTTTGCCTTCAAACTGCTCAATTCTTCATGGCATAGATTCAACAAGATGCTGGAAGCATTCCTCAGAGATTTTGGTCCATATTGACATGCGGCATCACACAGTTGCCGCAGATTTGTCGGCTGCACTCCATGATGCGAATCTCCGTTCCACCATATCCCAAAGATGCTCTATTGGTTGAGATCTGGTGACTGTGGAGGCCATTTGAGTACAGTGAACTCATTGTCATGTCAAGAAACCAGTCTGAGATGATTCCAGCTTATTGACATGGCGCATTGGTACATTGTGGTCACAAAGGGATGGACCATGGTCACAACAATACTTAGGTAGGCGTGGCGTGGCAATGATGCTCAATTGGTACCAAGGGGCCAAAGAGTGCCAAGAAAATATTCCCCACAACCATGACACCACCCACCACCAGCCTGAAGCAGGATGGATCCATGCTTTCATGTTGTTGACGCCAAATTTTGACCCTACCATCCGAATGCGAAGCAGAAATCGGACTCATCAGACCAGGCAACGTTTTTTCCAATCTTCTACTGTCCAATTTCGATGAGCTTGTGCAAATTGTAGCCTCAGTTTCCTGTTCTTAGCTGAAAGGATTGGCACCCGGTGTGGGTCTTCGCTGCGTGTAGCCCTTGCCTCAAAGTTTGACTACTGTGCGTTCAGAGATGCTCTTCTGCCTACCTTGGTTGTAACGGTGGGCGATTTGGAGTCATGTTGCCTTTCTATCAGCTCGAACCAGTCTGACCATTCTCCTCTGACCTTTGGCATCAACAAGGCATTTCCGCCACAGAACTGCCGCTCACTGGATGTTTTTTTCTTTTTCAGACCATTCTCTGTAACCCTAGAGATGGTTGTGCGTGAAAATCCCAGTAGATCAGCAGTTCTAAATACTCAGACCAGCCCTTCTGGCACCAACAACCATGCCACGTTCAAAGCACTCAAATCACCTTTCTTCCCCATACTGATGCTCGGTTTAACTGCAGGAATTGTCTTGACCATGTCTACATGCCTAATGCACTGAGTTGCTGCCATGTGATGGCTGATTAGAAATTAAGTGTTAACGAGCAGTTGGACAGGTGTACCTAATAAAGTGACCGATGAGTCTATATATATATATATATATATATACATATATATATATATATATTTATGTGTGTATATATGTGTGTGAATGCCCTGATGAGAATACCCCTTTAAGGTTCTGCAGCCCCTGAGGTGTATACTTTATGTTCTTCAGCACCCAAAAAGTATACAGTAATGGCTTAGATCAACTGAGTTTTCAGTTACGTCAGTGTATTCTGCAGCAGTGATATTGTGTAATATAAGGTTCTAGAACTGCAGGCATAGCTTACTGTTTAATGCACACTGAAGATCCTGGAAAGTAAAGATGGAGCGCTATATACGTGTCAGTCATTGGATGGCACATAACTTTTGGACTACTCAGGTGAGGGGTACACACCTGAGTAGTACACAATTACACAGTTGGTAACAAACTCTCTTTAACCCCTTAAGGACACAGCCATTTTATAGCTTAAGGCTCAGCCCCATTTTTTTTATTCTGACTTGCGTCTCTTTATATGGTTATAACTTTTGAAAATTGTTACTTTTCAAAGAGATTCTGAGATTGTTTTTTCCCCACATGTTGTACTTCCTTTTTGTGGTAAATGTTGGCTGATAAGTTTTGCATTTATTTCAAAAAAAAAGAAAAAATTATGAATTTTTTGAAAAAAAAAAAAAAACTGTTGGTTGATGGCTTGTTTTTTACAGGACATGTTGTACTTTGCAACAGTATCATTCTGGAGTACATATGATTTTTCAATCACTTTTTATTGCATTTTTTGTGGGATTAAATAGGTAAAAATTATAATTTTTGGCGGACGAAGACGGTACGGGAGGGGGGGGGCAATCAAGGGGGAAAGACTCCCCAAAGCTAAGTTAAATGCTGCGGAGCGCTAAGGGGTTACAGGGAATGGACAAATCTTTCACCTAACTTGAAATATTTAAATATATTTTTATTACAGCATTTGGTTCAGCATCGGATGGCGACGATAAATCAGACTTATTTTTGTGATTTTATTCTGCTAGGATTTTCAAATGGAAAGGTTTTGCTGTCTCTTCTTATTTTCATAATCTATACTATGATCCTACTAGGCAACCTGACCATATTTAGTGTCATAAAGATTGATAACCATCTACGGACCCCCATGTTCTTTTTCTTGAGTTATTTATCAATATTGGATGTCTGTTACTCTACAGTAACCCTTCCAGCTATGCTGGTCAACGCTATTACTGGAAATAGAAGGATTTCCTTCAACACATGCTTCACCCAACTCTACTTCTTTGTCTCTCTTGGAGGATCTGAATGTCTTCTTCTAGCCTCCATGGCTTATGACCGATACGTGGCCATATGTGACCCCCTCCAGTACCATGTAATTATGAATAAGAGGTTCTGCTCATACCTCGTAGGAGGATCCTGGTTCAGTGGTTTTTTAAACTCTGTTCTTCATACCTTGATGACTTCTAAATTGACTTTTTGCAGACATCGGCATGTCAACCACTTTTTCTGTGATGTTCCCCCCATGTTGAATGCAGCCTGTACTGATACACACACTAGTCAGTTACTACTTTACATAGTCAGTGTTTTTCTTGGGATGACACCATTTGTATTTGTCATTGTTTCCTATGTACAAATAATTGCAACTATTTTAAAGATACGTTCATCAGTTGGTAGACGGAAGGCTTTTTCCACCTGTTCGTCTCACCTCATTGTTGTTACAGTGTTCTATGTGACTGCTAACTTTAACTATATCGGACCTGCACCGGGAGAATCTTTTGACATAGTGAGGCTCTCATCTGTGCTGTACAGCGTTTTAACCCCCTTGTTCAATCCTGTTATTTACTGTCTGAGGAACCAAGAGGTCAGGAAGGCACTGACAAAGGCTTTTACTGGAAAATATCATCATCTGAAATAAAATTGACAGATATTCCACAATATTGCCATGGAGTTACTTTGTATTATATGGTCAGAAGTGCTGGGGTTTACAGGGCCTGCTTTGGCCTATCTGTGCCCTTCTTGGACCACTGTCGATGGCCTTCATCACTTTGATGATAGTGACTTCCCCATACATCTCAAGGGACAGTGTCTCCAGTGTCCAGGGGTCCTAAAGTACTGGAGAAAAGCAGAATTTGGAAGCTGGAGCAAGGTAAGTACTCTTTCTTTTTTTGCTACCCTTGCTCCCGCCATCAAAGGATTTTCCAGAATTCATGATAAATCCCTTTAACATTACAGGCCATGTAATGACTGGAAAATACCATCATAACATTACTGGCTATCACCATTGTAAATTGACTTATACATTGACTTAACAGTGTCGCCATACCAGAACAAAATAACACCACTATACTATACAATGTTTAAACAGATCCATCTGATCATGACTGAACAACATCTCCATATGCCATGACTAAGGGTGTAGTACACACCTGAAACGCGTAGGCTTCGCTCTCTCCACAAGAAGTGTCTCTGGTGATGCGATAATGGATGTTTGCTACTGATTTTATCGTTTGAAAAAATTTTTGGGGGATTAATAAATACTGCAAGTTTTTAAGAAGGTCTCTGTGCCGGAGTGATCCTATTTTTTCTTTCAACATCTCCATATTCTTCATATTTTAATGAGAATAGCAAAACTGCTACCAAACTAAGACTAAATTCATATAATTTATGAATAAAATTTTTATGTATAAAATTGCCACAGTAGTGAGGTTAATAAATAATTGCAGAATAATAATTACATCTACTGATACACTGCTGAAAAACATCATGTATTGACAGTAATGGATCCAATGATGTTTTGTATAGAGATGCTATCTTCTATTGTACCCCTGGATATGATGTAAATGAGGTGATTATTGCATATAGCACCCCTACAAAATTAGCAAGTGTCAGTCTGTTACTTAGACTACCATAATAATAATAATAATTCCTTTATTTATATAGCGCACAGAGATTACACAGCGCTGCACAGAGCTTGCCAAATCAGTCCCTGTCCCCATGGGGCTCACAATCTAGTCAACCTACCAGTATGTTTTGGAGTGTGGGAGAAAACAGAAGGACCTGGAGAAAACAAAACGCAAACATGGAGAGAACACACAAACTCTTTGCAGATGTTGACCTGGGTGGAACTTTGAACCCAAGACCCCAGCGCTGCAAGGCTGTAGTGCTAACTACTGAGCCACCGTGCTGCCCATAATAAATCAAAATCAATCATGATAATCCAGAGGCACTTTTAAAATTAGCTGCTAAAATTATGCTAATGAGCTGGAACGGCTCTGTTGGATGTTACCAGAGACCCTAGGTGCTGTAGCTTCACAGGCTGTTACGCTGTGTATGCTGCACTACCCCTCTTTTGCAGTCTTCCACTGCTGCCATGAAATTAGACAGAGGGAGGTTGAGGGGGGTAGGGCTGAGGGAGCATTGGGGTGAGTGAAAAAGTGTAACAGCCTGTGCAGCACAGAGGGGTTCTGGTAACACCCTCAGAGCCTTTTTGGCTCAATAGAATAATTTAAAAAGTTGTTTATGCCTATGAACTGATCATTTTTGGTGTTCATCTTTTTTCACACAGATGTGTTTCCTCTGTGTGAACTGTGACTTAGCCTTTAGTGTGCTTTGGGTTTATTGAGCCACACCCTGCTCTCTGCATTACAGCCCTGTCCAGCAAGGGTTACTATCCTGGTGGACAGCTGCTGCTGGAGTCGAGTCTAGGACCTGCTATACAGTATATGCCTGCTTATTTCCATCAGACCTCGCTGGTTATATTATCACAGCTCCGTACCATGCTTGTGCTCTTTATCCCTCCCGGACTTCAATTCTGTACTGTACCCGCTATCTCTTTGTGACTCAGACCCCTGACCTCGTGTTTTGTGTTGTTTGTTTGTCAGTCTTGTTTCGTGTCTGTGACCTAGGATGGTAACGGCTCCTAGTTACTGCCCAGCGTTTAGGGTGGGGCCAGTAAGTAGATCAGTGACAGTTTGGGGAGGGATGGGGGGCTCAGCTTATAGGGTTCAGTGTCCTGTCTGTCATCATGCATCCTCTTGCCACCCTCCTTACATGCCCCCATTATATTGTGTGTCTCACTACCAGCAGATAAAATTTTGTGATATGTGACCTGCTGTATCACTTGTTTAATAACATCCCAAGATTAGAATTGAGTTTCTAGGTGCTTATTGGCATTAAGACTAGACTGTGCTCCCTTCTCCATCAAAAGCTATGTCTCTCTATTACTTGGAACAGGGATAACTAGCGTCTACCTCACTACACTCCAGTTGCACCTAATCCAATTGACATAAGACCCTCCGCGTTTCTAGATGGTTTCTATCATTAGAGATGTATAAGGTATTTAGATAGAGTATGTAAAACACATTCTAGCACCGTGCAGAGTGAATCCACATTGATAACATCTGCAGCATGTGAGACATTAAGGTTTTAAAACATAAGTCTCTCCTTCCAGTAAGGATGTGTGTGCTTCACCAATTACCCTCGATCCTATGCAGCACCAGGACACCAGGTGTGGTAAGAATACCATGTATGAACAAAAAATAGGATAGGGATAAGGAGGGAGAAGTTGAAGGTGCAATAAAACTTAATTGTTATATTTTATTATATTCTTAAAGATATAAGAGAGATCTTAGAGATATCATGTGTAGAATAACACTAGAATACCCTTCATAAGTGTTAGGGCGAATTCACATGAACATGTGCGCGCGACGCCGTAGCATGGCGGGCACATGTTGGTGCACGGTAGATGAGGAGGGGGTGAGCGCTTCTCGCCCTCACCCCACTCCTTAAAGATATATGGCGCAAGGCACCGTAATACGGGAAAAGATAGGACATGTCTATCTTTTCCCGGGTACGGAATGGTACGGTCTCCGCACGTGCACCGTACAGCTTCCGTGCACCCATTGTCGGGGGGACATATATACGGTGGCCATATATACGTCCCTCACTGGTCGTGTGAATTCTCCCTTATACTGTATGTATCAAAATACAGACTCTCAAAATGTCCCGTCATGCGGAGCTACTGGTAAGAAGATAGTACACCCTACTTACAAGAACAAACCCACTGTGAATGGGATAAGTATACACCTTCCTCAATACTAATTGCATCTCAACATATAATGGCCACGGCTCTCCTATACTGGATGATACACCATTAGTGGAAGATATAAAATCCCCATGATTACATAACTGTTAAAATAGTTTTTACAAAACTACACATACATTAACATTGTGTTAAGGTGTGATTAGTCACATGCTTATAACATCACTACAGGTCCTGGAGCTGATTTTATACATGGCTACTTAGAGGTAGATAATGGGACTCCCTCTATAGTGACATCAATCACCTCTGGACAGTTGATAAAAGCAGTGTCACAACAGGAGCCTCAGCACATGTCCTAATTCACGACTATGGACTTAAGCAAATGACAGTATGTTTGCCCCAGTGTATGAGCTAACTGGTAAAAACACAAAAAATGGGTTAGGTCCTATTTCTGCTCGTATGCACGTCCCAGGCAGTCATTTTCAATTGTCATCAGTGCATAAGGATGTTTGTGTCTTGTGTAGTGGGGAAGGGGGAATGGGCACACACACACATGCGAACACACATGTGCCGATGGTAGTGGCAAGATGGGGTGATCACCAACACCCTACCTCAGACTGAGGCGGGATATAAATCATTGAATCGCTATATTCACATGGAGCGGAAGGACAGGTAACAGGTGGCAGGGCCCAAACAGAAACAATGGAAGGTGCCAGCGGTGAAAGGGGTGAGATATGCATACAGATATTTACATCGGGGAAAGCACTCACTAGAAGCAGGAAGGCAGATAAACAGATAAAAGACATCGGATGTTGCCCAGGTGATAGACTGATAGTAGTCCATAAAAGCACACCAGCATGTTATCACCGGGTATGTGTCAGGGATTATTCCTAGATTTATAGAATTATTCATTATTCCTAGATTGTACAGTCACTCCATAGTCTGCGAGTGGCACAGATAAAGAGAGTGAATGATAGTTGGTCATTTAGGCCCTTCAGTTGCCAACAGTCCAGTCTGAAGATCTACTGCATGTCTTTTCACAGTAAGGCCACCCATCCCTCCCCCCCCCACCCCTAAGTGGAGATCCCAGATTATGTTTTTCATGGACATGCTCATCTTTATCTCAGAAAATGCAATTAATAAACCCAAAACACTTGCAAAGGCTTTCTACACGTTTTAAAAGGTCCTTTTGTCTGGTTCATTAAACGACACAATCATTGGGAAGACTGCTGACATTACAGATGTCCAGAAGGCAGCCATTGACACACCCCACAAGGAAGGTAAGGCCCCTTTCACACTTGCCTTTTTCACGCGTGTTTTCTGCACGTGCTATTGACGCGCAAAACTTGCATTGCACTCTGACCCATTGTAATCAATGGGTCTTTCAGACTTGCGTTTTTTTCACGCACACACGTATGTTTTTTTTTTAAATCTCGGAATGCTCTACTTTTGCAAGTGCAATGCGTTTTCACGCAGCAATTGCCATAGAAAAGATAGAGCTCAGTCCTGAGTCCTTTCACGCGCATTACCTGCTCATGAAAAATGCATTGAAATTGCATTGAAAATGCGTGTGAAAAACTGAGACACTGAACAAACTCTGGCTGAAAACTGATTGAACTCTGATTCAAAATGTCAGTTTTTCACTGACCAAAACCTGATTGCACCCTGATCAAACTCTGACGTGATCTGCAACGCAAGTGTGGAAGGGGCCTAAGCCACAAAAAGTAAAAATCAAAGAGCCTGACTGTTCACAGAGTGCTCTGTCAAAGCATATTAATAGAACATAGAGTGGCAAAAAAGTGTGGTAGAAAAAGGTGCACAAGCAACCAGGATAACTGGAGTCTTGATAGGATTGTGAAAAAAAGGCCATTAAAAAATTTGAAGGAGATTCACAAATAGTGGAGGAATGTGCAGTTTGCCTGTGTAGAATGCAGACCACTTTTTTCTGTGCACCTTTAACATAGGCCGTGAGACACACTTGTGTTGGATTTTGCATGTTATATCTGGCCCATGCTCCGGAGAGCCTCCCTCAGTGCAGAAATTTGTGTCGAATGAAGACAAGTGCAGCTGCGTGCGACGCAAATGTGTCTCGGACACTTCTTAAATATCCGTGCAAGCAGTTTGCACTGAAAAGAAACCGCAAAGTCTGCCAGGAAATCCGCGCACAGCCCATACTATATGTGGGCATTTGTATGAAGTACATGCAAAATACATTACGCACAGGTAGGAGAGGATTAAAGGAAACCTACCACTTCATAAGGTAGGTATGAGATACAAACACCGGGCACCAGCTCAGGGTGAGCTGGTGCCGGTGCTTAGTCTCGTTAGTGTTAAAACCGCGGTATCGCGGTTTTAACACTTTTGAAACTTTCTAGCAGGCACTGCTTCGGCGCTGCGCGCGACCGTGCGCGCGCAACGCCTGCGGCGTTTCCAATGTAGGCGCGCGCACGATCGTGTGCACGAAGCGCCGAAGCAGTGCCTGCTAGAAAGTTTCAAAAGTGTTAAAACCGCGATACCGCGGTTTTAACACTAACGAGACTAAGCACCGGCACCAGCTCACCCTGAGCTGGTGCCCGGTGTTTGTATCTCATACCTACCTTATGAAGTGGTAGGTTTCCTTTAAGTTTGCAATGGGAGAGTTAAGTACAACAACAAGTTTTTTTTTATCACTGAGACTCTGGTTTTGCTGTGTATTTTGTTTTTAGGTAAGTGAAATGGAACAGCAGAATATTCATGTAATTGTAATTTATGTTTGTAATTATTATTTGTTTACTTGAAAATCTCTTATATATTGTATATTGGGAATGTGTGTGCTAGTGATTAAATAATTGTGAATAGAGTTTATTTCTTTTTTTAAACTGTTTTATTGAAAAATATATGTCCAATGAGCATCAAACACGGGATACAGTCATAAAGAGGATAGATATACATAATAGTACGCAATAGCACAGATCACTTTGAAATATTCACGTGTTGCTAGATGTATGCAGGTACAATCATATTTTACATGAAAACACAATACTGCAGTATAAACCTAAATAAAGTAAGCTATCTACTTGGTATGGTTACACATGAGATTCTTCTGTTTCACAGGGCATGGTCAGGGGCCAAATGAGGGTATACCACAAAAACCATTCCCACCATACGTCAGTCACAGGGTCAGTCACTTATAGGAGCTATCTATGCAAGTTTGCCACCAATTCCTCTGGAGTAAATGCGGTGAGCGGGGAATCACACCACTTTTTCCACACCTTATCAAATTTCTCAGGACATCCCCTACGTTCATATAGAATAATTTGATTAACCAACTGTTTCTATTGTGAAAGAGATGGCATAGAGTCACCCATCCAGCGTAGGGCGATAGCTTTCCTAGCTATGAATAAGGATTCCTGAAGGAAGATTCTTTCTTGATAAGACCAGCTCTCTTCTTCTAAGATATTAAACAGACATATTAACGGTGTGCTAGAGAGAGATTTTGTCAGCAAGAGTGATAAGAAATCTATGACAGAGAACCAGTGGTTGGCTTATTTCTGTTCTATAACCTTTGGGTTTATTTCCTATACTAACTCCAAGTGGGGAAAGTTCTGGGGTTTAGGTTAGACTTCTTTCATACTGTTGTATGCTTGCCTGGCTGTAGCCCAGGCGAGCATACAGCTGCATGCTGGAGAGGAGAAGTGAGCCAGGCTGTAAACATGGGGAAAGATAAAGCATTTTCTATCTTTTTCCCATGCATGGTACGATATGGCCGCACATGTGTGTGTGCACCTTACCACGGCTCCATAGGCGTCTTGGCAAATTTGAGGCCGGATATACGTCCCCATAGCATTAGTTTGAAAGAGACTTAAAGGAAACCTACCACCACAAATCTACCTATAAAGGTAGATCAGGTGGTATGTGAATGAATGGGACGTGAGGATAGCCCTTTTAAGGGCTAATCCTCGCATCCCCGCACTTTTTTGGAAACTTTTATTACCCTAATATGTAAATTATGTTATGCGGCTACTGGGGCGTGGAGTAGCCGCATCTGAGGTTACATGAGGCGCCTGCGCGGTCACTGCTCCGAAGCCGGGGCTGCACAGACGCGGGCCTGCTGTTCTGCGCATGCGCAGACGGCAGGATTGTCGGAAGAGGGCGCGCAGCTACGAGCAGCTGCGCGCTGAAGATGGTGAGTAGGAGGGGTAAAGTGACTACCGGGGCGTGGAGTAGCCGCCTCGTGTAACCTCAGATGCGGCTACTCCACGCCCTAGTAGCCGCATAACAAAATTTACATATTAGGGTAATAAAAGTTTCCAAAAAAGTGCGGGGACGCGAGGATTAGCCCTTAAAAGGGCTATCCTCACGTCCCATTGATCCACCTACCACCCGATCTACCTTTATAGGTAGATTTGTGGTGGTAGGTGCCCTTTAAGAGTTGTTGTATGGATTGCCATATTGCCAGTGGATATTACCGGAAAATGTGGGGTAGGGTTCCCATCTGACCACAATTTTTTTCAGCAGAATTGGGTCTGTCTATAAAGAGTAAAATAGAATCTCAAAGAATAGTTCTTGTTGATTAGTGCATAATGTTGATCTTAGCATTAGGAAAATGGATTTCACACCTTTATAATTTTTTTTTTCTTGCTGACTTAGATTATGTTGTAGTTCTGCACAAAGACCTGCGAACAAACGTTTGACCACATGCTGGACCACTCCACCAGCGGCAGCGCCCCTTCATTATTTCAGTGCTTCTATACCAGAAAACTGGCGTGGAAGCACTGATAAATGTGTATTTCTCACTGTTGTTCATAGCTTGTTTATCTGTTTAGCAAGATCAAGGTGCATAACTATAATCCAGATAATAATTTCTAAAATTTTAACCCTATCAATTTCTTGAATGCATTTTTAAATTCCTTGTTCCTCAGTGTATATATAATAGGATTTAACGTAGGTGTAATAACAGCGTAAAACACAGGGACCAGTTTCCCCTCTTCAGATGAATACTTAGATGTTGGCTTCAGGTAGGCAGAAAATGATGTTGCAAAAAATAACGTTACAACAGTAAGATGGGAAGTACAAGTAGAGAAAGCTTTCTTACGACCTTCTGTAGATTTGATTTTCAAAATTGTGGAAATTATATGGATGTAGGATATTACAGTAGAAAGGAATGAACCAAAACCATAAACTCCTCCAACCGTAAAAAGAACAACCTCGCTGGGCAATGTATTGCCACTAGCCACCTTTAGCAAAGGTGGGATGTCACAGAAGAACTGATTAATCCTGTTGGATGAGCAGAAGGGTAGCTGGAAGGTAGAGATGGTGTGGACCATGGAATTGAGAAAGCCACTGATCCAGGAGCCACAGACTAATGCTATGCATGTCCTAGTGTTCATGAGCAGCACATATTGTAATGGATTACATATGGCAACATATCGGTCATAAGCCATTACAGCAAGTAATGTGCACTCTATGCTGCCAAGCGCAATGAAAAAGTATACTTGAGCCATGCAGAAATAAAATGAAATGGAGGTTCTCTTTAGAATAAAGTTTAGAAGCATTTTTGGAATCGTGACTGACGTGTAGAAGATCTCCAGAACAGAGAGACTACATAGGAAAAAATACATCGGAGTTTGAAGCGCCTTACTGCCCAAAGTTACAAAGATAATGAGAAAATTTCCACCAAGAGTCATTACATAAAATATGAAAAATACATAAAATAATAAAAGTTTCACAGAAAGCATAGATGGAAACCCAAGGAGAATAAACTCCTTCACGGAACTTTTATTCACCATCACACATCTAATAGAAAAAAATAGTGCCAGTTATGTATAATGTACTTTGCAAGGTATTATGGCTTTAGAGCTAAAGCCAGAAACCATGGATCCATGATATAGCAATTCCATTCTTTTTTAAGCCTGAGCTTGGAGGTTTTTAATGTTTTCTTTTTTTTGTATTGTAAATTGTTGTGTGCTTAATTTTTAGATTTGATTTTACCTTTGTTATTTTAAAGAAAAAAGGCAAGGAGATGGCAGGTGTGCCACATGTATGAAATTCAAGCACATCATATATATTGTACAATTGGTACAACACGAAGCAACAGCAGTGTATCCAAATGGTGATCCGGCTGCGCTCTTGGAGGTACTCGGCTAGAAGACAAGCAAGATGAATGGGTCCTGCGTTTTTTCCTCTGTGATGAATCGGCGTTAGTCACTTTTGAATAGTTAAAAAGTATCTGCTTTTATTTTTCAATGCATAAATAATTTCAAATTAATATTGAAAAATAAAAAGTGGATACTTTTTAGAAGAAAAGTGATCCCATAAGGGATCTATGATAAGAATTAGATCTGATGGTAGATTCCTCCTATTTGTCTTTGCCCTAATCTGTAATTTGATAATCTTGGAACCTAACCTAACTTGTTAAAAACATTATTTTAGTAATATGTAAAATAACTGCAGGGGCTACTGGGGTGTGGAGTAGCCTTAGCTCCCAGTGTCCGGCCAGTATAGTACACGCCCAAGTAGCCTCTGCAGTTAATTTACATATTACTAAAATAAAGTATTTAACAAGTTAGGTTAGGTTACAGGATTATTAAATTACAGATTAGGGCAGAGGCAGACAGGAAGAATCTCCTGTCAGATCTGCTTCTGACCATAGATTTCTTATGGTAGGTTTTCTTTAATTATACACAAGTTACTGGCGCCAATATAATGGCGCAAATATCATGTAAGCTAATACATGGTGCATTACAAAAATTAGATTTAAAAAAATGTAAATATTCTATATAATGTGAACAATTCTTCAATCTGTGTGAGGGATACACTACAATGCAGACTAAATATATACTTTAAATGAAATCTATAAAAATCAGCCATGATAAACCAAGGACACTTACTCATAGATCCAGGTCCCAAGGCACCATGACTGTGGTAACCTTCTTATATTTGCTATCTATGGCCTCCTTCCTTCTAAAATAAACTCCTAAAATTATACAGAGCCATTTTGTGCTGTAGCTTCATAGGCTGTTTCACTGTGCAGAATTATTTCTCCTTCTCATTGTGTGATGAAACCTCCTCTGCTGCCATGAGATTACAAACAGCAATGGGAATTGTTAAGGGAGCAGGGGAGTAGGTGAGGTATGTAACAACCTGTGCAGCTGCAGCATGGAGAGACACTGGTAATGCCCCCAAAGCCTTTTTGGCTTATTAGCATAATTTTAAAAATTGATTTTAGAAGGAGGCCATGGATAACAAATATATAAGAAGATTACCACAGTCGTGGTGACTGGATGAGTCAATGTCCCTGGTTTATCATGCTTGATTTTTAAATTAGATTTCCTTTAAAGCACCTATTCCTCCCCCCCCCCCCCTACATTTTCTCCTTTTAATGTTCCCTTATAATTGTGACCTTAGCTATCTCTTTTTAAATATTCTGCCCCCTCTTTCACTTTTCATTTTTTATCAATTTAAAGTGAAGTTGCTAATTTTACCACTAATTTGTCATGGCTAATGCCTTAAAGAGTATACATTTTGTTGCCCTATTTTATTACCTATTGCTCCTGTAGCGATCTGAATAGGTGAGAATGCCTGTGCAATGCTGCATACAATGGAACATGCCACAATTTGTCAGATTTGTTTTTTATTAAAAGAAACTCAATATTGGTCTTGTACGGTAGGACCACAGCTCCACAGAGCACCAACATTTACAAAGCTGTAATACAATTGTGTCTACTGAGGGAGATGGCAAATTACACAAAAGAGAAAACATATCATTATCATTATTGCAAATGAAACAGACAAACCTGGAAGGGTTATTCTCAGCTGACCATGGTTTCATTTTTATATTTTACCAACTCAAATTGCTTAAGGTAAATAGAAAAAATATTTTTGTAATCTGAAAAAAATGAAAATAAAATTGAAAATCAAAATGTAGCATCATCATACAGTTCTCTCTTCCTTCTGAGACAGATTCTGAATCTTCATGTTTTAAAGCCTATCTAGCATAGCATTGAGACACCAGTATGAGCACAGATGTTGTTACTTTCCCTTAGGGAAATAATAACACATCAAGGTAATAATAAGTGAAGAACTTAAAGTACATCTACCAAGGATTGTAAACCAAGCACTGACATACTGGTGTGTGCCCCCTCAGGCAGGATCCGCTCTACTTTAAGCTTCTTATGCCCCTGTTTTTAAGAAAACAGGCATTAAAAATTATGTAAATGAGCCTGAGGGGCTCCAGACTCCATTAACACCTAACGCCTTTTTTTGGAAAATCTTCATCCTGGTGGTAGATGCCCTTTAATTTTATTATTTTTATGTCATCAGTATTTTAATAGCAATTGTACACATTTGTATGCATTTTTAAATTAATTTAATAAAGAAGATTCTAATTGTGAGTCAAATACATTGACGTAGACAAGTGGTTTTATGGAAGCCTTATTAATGAAGACCAATCTCTTTCCTTTTGGGTAACATAAAAAAAAACATTTGTGGGGCATTTATCATATTATATTGTGCACCAGCGTATGATTAAATCTTGCTCCTCCCACTGTGCTGGACGAACGAAGGCTACAGCTAATGTGCAGACGCAGGGCAGAAACGCCCCAGGTTGGCCCAATCAGTCTCTGAAAATCATCCTCCAACTTGGTGCAGAAGTGACCAAAAGGGAAACACAATCATACATTGCTGGCAGTACACCAGGAATTATGATTATTTCAGGACTTGTACATTTGAAAATTGGTATACAGCCCTTGTTAAATGTTTCCCAATGAGCGGAAAACAAACCCAACGACTGTCTTGTTTTGAACTTTGCCACGAAACGGGAGTCCCAACTGGAAAACCTATTATTGATTGATAAAGAGGTTAAAAAAAGAAGGCAGTGATTACTAATATTTCAAATGTGGTCACTGAAGCTAGAGAACTTCCATTAGCCCTGCATCCAGAGTTGACAAAAAAGATTTCTGACAAAGTATGTAGGTTTGGTTTCGTGTTTGATTTTTTTTCTCATTTGGTTTCAAGAGTATTTTTCTAACATTTTAAATACAGCAAAAAACATACATCATTGAAGTATTGCTTACAAGGTAACTAACAGTACAGACCAAAATTTACAGACAAAAAGAAAAATGGAATGTGGCATGATAGCTTGTCCATGTAGAGCTTTTACAGGAATATGATTTGGATTGTTACTTAGAGGGAAGGGAAAAAAAGAGTCTTGCTAAATGTTTTTCTTAAATTTCGGTAGAACAGTTTAAATAATGTGATGTACTAATTAACTATTTTTTCTTCTGTCCCCCTAAATCTGCAGGAAAAGTGTAGACAGAAAGGAATATATTTCAGTCTGTGTTTGTGCTGCAAGGACCACTCTGTGTAGTACAGAGGGCCCCAAGCAGAGGTCATCACATTTAACTAATGTTTCTATAGATTTTCTTTTTTTTTTTTTACCAAATACTGGCCTTTGAAAACTTTGTGAACCCACACAAAAGGTATTATCTGGTTATATAAATAGATTAGGAATATGGGCTTCAAATACCTTTCTTTAAATGTTAACTCTCCCAGAAGAGATTCCTGATGTGGAATTAAATAATAAAGAGTAAGAGTGATATTGTATTTATTCAGCAGTCACATTTGGTGGTTAAAGAAAACTTTAGAATCCATAACATAAAATTTCTACATTTATTTTTTGGTAACTCTGACACAAAGAAGGCAGGGGTGATTATAATTATCGAAAATACTTTAATCTATACTCTAACAAATGTGGACTGTGATGAAAAAGGGAGATAGTTAATATTAAGTGGGGACATCCAAGGAAAAAGCTTTGTTTTGTTAAATCTAAATTCCCCAAATGCAAAACAAGATGCATTTGTTAAAAAGTATTTAGGAAGGTTGATAATATGCTTACTCTAATGTCATAGTGAGGGGGGGAATTTAATATGGTTGCAAATAACCTCTGCGACTCAGCATCGCCAGCTTAAAATCAACATAAGGACACGCAAGAGTTGTTGAGGAAATATAATTTGCACAATGTGTGACATTATCTTCACCTGAAAGAACTAGAATACACTTATTTCTACTTCCGACATCCGTCTTCCTCTCGTATTGATTACTTTTTGGTTAGTAGATCTTTAGTTGAAAGAGTGAGTAGAGCTAAGATCAGAACTTTGGTCTGACCACACCCCTATAACCATCGAAATTGCATAGCTTGCAAGTAATTCTAACCAGAGGACTTGGCATTTAAAATCAACACTATTCGACTTAGAATATATAAAATAGTATATTTGAAACTCTCTGTGAATACTTTAATTACAATCAAAACAATAACACACACCCACAAAGCATTTGGTCCTATCGTAAGATTACAGCCAGGAGTAAATGCCTTCAATTAATAGGTTGGCTTAGAAAGCAAAAAATAAGAAATTTGAGGAGCTTCAAACAGAACTAGTAACCCTAGAGCAGGACTATAAACTACTTCCATCCTTGAACTTATTAGGGAAAATGGAGCACGCAGAGAATTTTAAAAAAATTCAGGCAAAACACTATAAAGTAGGAGATAAGGCAGGATGTTTACTAAGCAACCGCCTTAACCAAACTATAGTTAGCAGCAATGTAAATGGCACTAAAAATAAAACAGGGGAATTGTTCTTTTCACCACAAAAGATTGTTAATGTACCGTATTTGCTGAATACTATGAAGGGCTCTATAACATAGGGAAAAAAAAGGGGGGAGTTAATGATCTTAATATTTCCACCTTCTTGAATAAAGTGAAATTAACATCACTAACTGCTGAGCAGAAAATAGAAATGAAGAAGCCACTGTAATGGCCATGTAATAATTCTGAGGTACTAGACACAATCTCCAGCTTAAAGGTGGGTAAGGAAAGATGGCTTGAGTAATGATTATTATAGATGTTTTGGAAAGGTCCTTGCATCGCATCTAGTGAAACTGTACAACCAGGTAGCTAAGGGAGAAGAGTTTCCAAAAGAAATGTTGGAGGGTTCAATAGTTGAAATCCCAAAAAACTGGTAAAACCTCTAATAACCCAGAGGACTTTAGACCTATAACCCTGTTGAATCTTAAAATTTTTGCCTCTATCCTGGCTCGCCACTTAAGAAAATGAATGGGCTCGTTGGTGGAGCGGGATCAGATTGGGTTCATGCCAGGCAAGCCAACCAGATGCAACCTATAGGTTCTTGAATACAATTTATCTCTCCATTAAAGCGGATTTAATGGAGCAATGCTGACTTCGATGATGAGGTTATATGCATCATGTGCCATAGTAATGTTAAACAGTTGCACCTCTGCTAAATTCACCCTTAGTTATGGTTCTAGACAAGCGTGTCCAGTTTCACGTTTCATTTTCAACTTGGTGATTGAGACACTTGCGGTGGCTTTGAGATCATGTAGCAAAATAAGTGGAGTACAGTGTGGGAATAAATCTTCATTGATCTCAATGTACACTGATAATATTGTGTTCTCTTGTACAAAACTATCACTTCAATATGTTAAATCTGTTATAGATGATTTCTCTGCTGCATCTATGTAAAACTAAATGAAGATAAATATCAGTACTTTCTCATTAATGGATCAGAGACAGATTTATAGGTATAAACATGCTGAGGATTTGTCATATCTGGGAATTATAATAGGGAAAGATATGAAAGCAACAATTAAAGCTAATACACAAATTCTAACTAAAAACTTATGGATTATCCTAAAGGTCCTTTCACCTGGATAGCTAGAGTAAACATAATAAAGATGCTGGTTCTTCTGAAAATGTTATAGATATTTGGCTGTCTTCCAGCCTTCCCAAAAAATATAATATATTAACAAAAATAATAATATTAACAGTTTACAAAGTCTGCTCCTCAGATTCCTCTGGAAGGGAAAAATACTTGGATTTAAAATACACTGGGGCAGATTTATCAAGCTGTCTGAAAGTCAGAATATTTCTAGTTGCCCATGAATATTTTAAAGGAGAGCTGTGATTGGTTGCCATGGGCAACTAGAAATATTCTGACAGCTTGATAAATCTGCCCCAATATTAAGTTTACCTTGGAATTTACGGGGAATTGGCATCCCTGACTTAACATCATATCTGTTAGCTGCTAGGGTAGAGTCCACAGTGTTTTGGTTCAGGGACGATCCACTCCCCTGGTTGGAATTAGAAAAAGAACTCCTGGGAACGGCTTGGATTCCTAGGCAAATTTTATTTAGTATGGCAGTGGGAATAAAAATACCCACATGTAAATTCAACATAATCCAGCAAATGATTAAGACATGGAAAGCTGTAAAAAAAATGGGGGAATGTTGGCTGACTTTCCTTCCATGTGAAATTAAACTTCTGTGGTTTAAATATATATATATACAGGCAGTCCCCGGGTTACATACAAGATAGGGTCTGTAGGTTTGTTCTTAAGTTGAATTTGTATGTAAGTCGGATCTGTATATTTTATCATTGTAATCCCAGACAGAACTTTTTTGGTCTCTGTGACAATTGGATTTTAAAAATATTGGGTTGTCAATATTAACACTAAAGCTTATATTAAGATCAATATTAACACTAAAGTTCATTACAGACACCTTGATTAACTGTTATAGCTGTTTATTGTAGCCTAGGACTAAATCAATAAATTACCAATATCCAAGGTCTGTTTGTAACTAGGGGTCGTATGTAAGTCGATTGTTCTAAGTAGGGGACCACCTGTATATATATATATATATATATATATATATATATATATATATATATAGGTTCAGTGAAGAGGCAGCACTCCTTGTAGTAGTGAAAGGGGTGAAGCTTTATTCCATAAAAAGCGACGTTTTGGTGTACTGTTACACCTTTATCAAGCATAGTGTGAGTAACAAACAGCCACTATTTAGGACCAACAGACCTGCTGATTGGTCAATGGTAAGGTACAGTAATTCATGTACATCATACAGAAAGTGACAAACAAGTAATAACATTATTCATATACATGTTATAAAAGTGACCAGTGGTGCCAATATATTATTAAGTGTACCATCATCATAAAGTGACATAGTGCAAAAGTAAACCACAGTAAAACACGCCCATCGGTTTGTAGACCTCCTCCACTCTCCTCCTACTCATTCATGAAAAACAATTGTTTCAGCTTGGCCACCTGTTGGTATCAAGCCATGTGCATTGCCAAACAGGAAGTGTATACTTTGACCTCCGGAAACCAAGTTAGGTAATCACTTGGATGGTGCATGTGTATTGAAGGTATTGAGTTGATGGCGGCCATCTTGATAAGGGCAGCCCTCTTCTCATTCGCCCAACCCCAATATGACAAGAGTAAGTATTAAAATACCATTATTTTTAGAGCACGTTATGTGATCAGCACGTATTGTTCGTCCCCAGTGTACAAGAGAACTCACTCGTGCCAAGTACCTCCCTAGTGCCGCAGGATCCATCGGACGACAGACCTGAAGCAATGGGGATATAGTACCATTGTCCCGAACGTGTAATCGCCAATTGGGATGACAATCCCACCTCATAGAGTCATGAAGGTCTGGGGAGTTGTTAGAGGGTTATGCCGGGCCAATCAAATTTGAATGGGAGACGTGGGAAAAACGGTCCTTCCGATGGGGGTTTTCAATATATGTCTTTAACTCTGTAGATATAAAGACATAGTATTAGTTGGATGTAAGAACAGTCTAGCGTTACATAATACAAGAGATGGTAGGGACAAAAATACATTCAGTACAAGGTGCCAACACTCCACCATGTCTGCTCCTGTGTTAGATTATGCTATTTATATAAATTCAATATTCAAACCATATGGATGGAGTGTGTTTTAATCGATGGATCCATTTTAATTAACATTTTCTGAGAAGTGTGCCCTGTCACCCCACCCCTTCTCAATGGAGGAATGTGGTCAATGAGGATAAGCGCAATTGTAATCGTTATGTCCTTTTTCAAAAAAGTGTCGACTGACGGGAAGATCCCGTCTCTTTTTACGTATCGTATATTTATGCTGTGTAATCCTGACCTTGAATTCGTTTGTGGTTTCACACCATGTATTTTAGTCCACATGGACATTCAACATGTAAATTACATGGTCACTAGTACACGTAAATAATGTCGTTTTTTGTAAAAACTCCTTCATGTGTAAAAGACTCGTCTTTTTGCATCAGTGAGCATTTGATGGATGATCTGCATGGGAACTCCCAGTGCGTGTAATTCCCATTAGACCCGTTTGTATAGATGATCTTAATGGTCCCACATCTGAATTCCGTAATCCCCCCTCTTCTCTAACAGCGGGGGCCAAGAATATTGGTGACCGTATTGTGAGGTCACCAATATTCTTGGCCCGCCTGTATGAGAAGAGGGGGATCGGAATTCAAGGCACACCGGTGGATTCCTTCGCTAGTGTATTCCAGTGTTTTTTTTATTATGTAAGATATTCGGTCACTTTTATCGGAATAGGTAGAAATAAATGGAATTCGACTGGAGTTGTGCCTTTTATTTTTAGGTCTAAGTATTTTTAGGTCAAGTTCCTATTGTAAGTGTTGGCAAGATTCCTATTTTTGTCAATAATTTTTTTCGGGTAACCCCTTTCCAAGAATTTTTTTGACATTTTCTCCATGTTGGACATACACTTATTGTCGACACTGGAAATTCTTTTTACCCGAAGGATATATATCACCGGTGTGATCGGGTATGGAACAGTTAGGTACTTGTGCATGTTTTCTGTAATAATATACTTCCAAAAATTCACAAGAGTCTCCAGGATCCCCCCGGTAGGCCTATTGTGTCTGGCCGGACTCTGTTTTTTCACATATTGCAATTTTTCTCGATGTTGTTCTGAGAGACTTTGTAATGAAAAGCAAATCATATATTCGTGACACATCGGATTTTCTTAACAAATTACAAAACATTAACTTGTCCCAACATAACCATCTCTTGTTGGTTTCATTCGACGTGGTGTCTTTGTATATCTCCATTGACCACATCAGAGGGTTAAAAGCTGCAGAAAAATGTCTACATAACACTTCTTACTCACCGTCAACTATCACGTTCATTTTGGATATGTTACAACCACCTGATTCTGTTAATCCGACACTTCTCTGAAAAGGATTCCCTGCCCGATGTCTGCTCTGGGGAACCCTAGGAGATGCAGTGACCATATATGGATAGAGATCTGCACCTGATGACATGGTCCCTGCTCTCCGCTAAGCCCGACACTTCTCTGAAAAGGATTCCCTCCCGATGTCTGTAGACGCCATTCTGTACTGTGAGTTCAGACTTTCAAAGTATTTACTATGCGGACACAGCGGGACCTGGGGGGAAAATCCGTGACAATCTCATAGCTGCCCGTTACGCGGGGCAGAGATAAGAAAACGGGACTCTCCCGGCAAAATCGGGACGGTTGGGAGTTATGTATCTATCTCCTATCCATCTATCTATCTACTATATATCTAGGTTCAGTGAAGAGGCAGCACTCCTGGTAGTGGTGAAAGGGGTGAAGCGACGTTTCGGTGTACCGTTACACCTTTATCAAGCATAGTGTGAGTAACAAACAGCCAACTATTTAAGGACCAACAGATCTGCTGATTGGTCAATGGTGAGTGACAGTAATTCAGTGTACATCATACAGAAAAGTGACAAACAAGTAATAACATTATTCATATACATGTTATAAAGTGACCAGTGGTGCCAATATATTATTATGAAGTGTACCATCATCATAAAGTGACATAGTGCAAGAGTAAACACAGTAAAACCCGCCCATCGGTTTGTAGACCTCCTCCACGTCTCCTCCTACTCATTCATGAAAAACAATTGTTTCAGCTTGGCCACCAGTTGTATCAGGCCATGTTCAGTGCCAAACAGGAAGTGTATACTTTGACCTCCAGGAAACCGGAAGTGAGGTAATCGGCTTGGATGGTGCATGTGTATTGGAGGTATTGAGTTGATGGCGGCCATCTTGGATAAGGGCAGCCCTCTTCTCATTAGACCAACACCAATATGACAAGAGGTAAGTATTAAAATACCATTATATTTAGCGCACGTTATGTGGATCAGCACGTATTGCTCGTCCCCAGTGTACAGAGGACTCACTCGTGCCAAGTACCTCCCTAGTGCCGCAGGATCCATCGGACGACAGACCTGAAGCAAGATGGGGATATAGTACCATCGTCCCGAACGTGTAATCGCCAATTGGGATGACAATCCCACCTCATAGAGTCGTGGATGAAGGTCTGGGGAGTTGTTAGAGGGTTATGCCGGGCCAATCGAATTTGAATGGGAGACGTGGGAAAAACGGTCCATCCGATGGGGGTTTTCAATATATGTCTTGAACTCTGTAGATATAAAGACAATTCTTCTACTTTTTATCTATCTATCTATCTATCTATTTATTCACGATCTGCGCTGGATTCGGGTCTTCCGGCGATTCACTAAGGCAGTTCCTCCGACATCCACCAGATGTCGTTGCTGCGCTGAAGTTCCCCGAGGTCCGCCGGAGTGCACCATCCTATTCCTGGTGAAGGTAAGCGCGTGTCCCGCGTCACTTTTTTTATTTTTAAATGCGGCGGTTTCTCCGAATCAGTAGGGTTATCGTTCAGCCACGCCCCCCCATTTCCATTGCGTGCATGCCAGCGCCGATGCGCCACAATCCATTCGTGTGCGCCAAAATCCCGGGGCAATAAAAGGGAAAATAGTCGCAAATCAGAAATATTCGGGTAACACGTTGGGAAAACGCGAATCGGGCCCTTAGTAAATGACCCCCAATGCGTCATGTGACCTGAGGGCTCTGCACGCTCGGATGGATATTTCCTGCCTTGATCACAGCTCAGACATTATTTCCCGTTTTTTACTTGCACCAAATTCCAACTTTTCTCCCTGTTCCCCCCTCCACGTACGCGGCGCGGCTCATACGCCATCCACCTCCATGACTCTGCGGAGAAGTGGCTTGTAATAATCTATTCTGTAATAACTCTTTAACCCGCAGAATCAGGGTCAGACGAGTCAGATTGTTCAATTATACATCAGAGGCCGCACAATACATATTCATCCCCAATGAGAAGTGATAGTATTGATGTTCCGCTGGCGCTGGAGACGCTTCTGCCGCTGAAATATTCATCCCGGGCTCCAGAAAATTTGTTTGTACCATGTAAAATATTCATTCAAGTTTTTGGTAAAATATTTTGCTCGTAAAGTTAGTGATTCGGCTGCAATGTGTGGATTTTACGCCCTGCTGCAGATCGTCTCCGCGCTGCGCCGCACCCCCCTCATATACTCAATTATTAACCAAAACGCAGGAAAAAAATCTGTGTAACTATTTTTTCCAAGATAATCCGGGAGAAGACGAAGTGTAATCTGACGACCTGCGCTAATGCCGGATTACAGCACCTGCCTGTTATAGAGCAGCGACGCGGTGATATCCGTCTAGTAATAACCCCCAACATCTTACATCATAAATCCCCTCATAAGAAACAGGTTTTCCTACACATAGAGCTTTATTTTTTTATTTTGTGTGTCAGTCCCATCATGCCCCAGGCTGCAGCATGGATATTACATTTACTTTATGCGGAAATGGATTTCTCTTATGCTACTTATCGCCCCCTGCCTAGTCCTGAACTCTGTATGACCTGACATAGGCGAGGAACAGAACAGAAAATACGTAGGTGAGATATTCATTGCTCTGAAAATTAATATAAGCATCATAGATGCACAAAGAGTATAACTACTATAATACTGCCCCCTATGTACAGAAATATAACTACTATAATACTGCCCCCTATGTACAGGAATATAACTACTATAATACTGCCCCCTATGTACAAGATTATAACTACTATAATACTGCCCCCTATGTACAAGAATATAAATACTATAATACTGCCCCCTATGTACAAGAATATAACTACTATAATACTGCCCCCTATCTACAAGAATATAACTACTATAATACTGCCCCCTGTGTACAAGAATATAAATACTATAATACTGCCCCCCTATGTAAAAATAGCAATCTGTCTATTGTTTTCAGTCTGGAGCTATGGGCAGAGGAGATGTGATTAGTTTGTGCTGTGTCCATCAGTAACATGATGTGTGCAGTGCAGTGATGCAGTGTGAGGGAACGTTTTGGGTCGATTCACATAAATTCAGCGCTCAGACACAACTCAAGCTACATGGAGAGCACAATTTTATCATTAAATAAGAGTTGATTATGAAAAATGTATGTGGTCATCCCGAGCTGTCACAGAATCTCATGTTTCATCTGTAAATTACTGACATCATTATTATCTTAAAATTGAAGAGAGAAAAATGTTAAGAATATCAAGTCCAAAATTTTTTGATAAAAAATAAGAGATTTATCCTTAAATGAACTCAAACCCAAAATACTTACTGTATGTTATACAAGCTGTACATATATCATTATATACTGGAGATCCCCAGGTTATACCAGCTGTACATATATCATTATATACAGGAGATCCCCAGGTTATACCAGCTGTACATATATCATTATATACAGGAGATCCCCAGGTTATACCAGCTGTACATATATCATTATATACAGAAGATCCCCAGGTTATACCAGCTGTACATATATCATTATATACTTTTTTATTATGTAAGATATTCGGTCACTTTTATCGGAAAAGGTGGAAATAAATGGAATTCGACTGGAGTTGTGCCTTTTATTTTTAGGTCTAAGTAAATCCTTCCTATTGTAAGTGTTGGCAAGATTCCTATTTTTGTCAATAATTTTTTTAGGGTAACCCCTTTCCAAGAATTTTTTTGACATTTTCTCCATGTTGGACATACACTTATTGTCGTCACTGGAAATTCTTTTTACCCGAAGAAATTGACTTAGAGGTAACGATTTTAAAATGCTTCTTGGCTGTGCACTGTCATATTTTAGTAGGGTATTCCTATCTGTGGGTTTGACAAATAGGTCTGTGTATAATGCATGTTCTGCATAAGAAACTGTAACATCTAGGAACTGAATTGAATTTTCTGAGTACACCACTGTAAATTTGATATCTTCATATATGGAGTTCAGGTAAGTGTGAAACCGGGGAAGACGTCATCTATGTATGGGGGCAAATATGGCTCCCAGCTACGCCAATATCATGATGTCGTCACTTGAGGAGGACTTTGTCTATGTGTCCCACCACTTCCAACATGTTGTGGAGTGGTGGCGATACATAGATGACATCTTCCTCTTGTGGACTGGGACTATTGATGAACTTACCCTAAAAATAAAAGGCACAACTCCAGTCGAATTCCATTTATTTCTACCTTTTCCGATAAAAGTGACCGAATATCTTACATAATAAAAAAACACTGGAATACACTAGCGAAGGAATCCACCGGTGTGCCTGAATTCCGTAATCCCCCCCTCTTCTCATACAGGCGGGCCAAGAATATTGGTGACCGTATTGTGAGGTCAGATGTGGGACCATTAAGATCGTCTATACAAACGGGTCTAATGGGAATGACACGCACTGGGAGTTTCCCATGCAGATCATGCATCAACTGCTCACTGATGCAAAAAGGCGAGTCTTTTACACATGAAGGAGTTTCTTACAAAATACGACATTATTTAACGTGTACTAGTGACCATGTAATTTACATGTTGATATGTCCATGAGGACTAAAATACATTGGTGAAACCACGAACGAATTCAAGGTCAGGATTACACAGCACAAATATACGATACGTAAAAAGAGACGGGATCTTCCCGTCAGTCGACACTTTTTTGAAAAAGGACATAACGATTCACAATTGCGCTTTCTCCTCATTGACCACATTCCTCCATTGAGAAAGGGCGGTGACAGGGCACAACTTCTCAGAAAATGTGAATTAAAATGGATCCATCGATTAAACACACTCCATCCATATGGTTTGAATATAATATAAATAGCATAATCTAACACAGGAGCAGACATGGTGGAGTGTTGGCACCTTGTACTGAATGTATTCTTTGTCCCTACCATCTCTTGTATTATGTAATGCTAGATTGTTCTTTACATCCAACTAATACCTATGTCTTTATATCTACAGAGTTCAAGACATATATTGAAAACCCCCATCGGAAGGACCGTTTTTCCCACGTCTCCCATTCAAATTCGATTGGCCCGGCATAACCCTCTAACAATTGTGGACTGGGACTATTGATGAACTTACCCTGTTTCACACTTACCTGAACTCCATAGATGAAGATATCAAATTTACGGTGGTGTACTCTATTCTATTCGGTTCCTAGATGTTACAGTATCCTATGCAGAACATGCATTATACACAGACCTATTTGTCAAACCGACAGATAGGAATACCCTACTAAAATATGACAGTGCACACCCAAGAAGCATGTTAAAATCGTTACCTCTAAGTCGATTTCTTCGGGTAAAAAGAATTTCCAGTGTCGACAATAAGTGTATGTCCAACATGGAGAAAATGTCAAAAAAATTCTTGGAAAGGGGTTACCCGAAAAAAATAATTGACAAAAATAGGAATCTTGCCAACACTTACAATAGGAAGGATTTACTTAGACCTAAAAATAAAAGGCACAACTCCAGTCGAATTCCAGTTATTACTACCTTTTCCGATAAAAGTGACCGAATATCTTACATAATAAAAAACACTGGAATACACTAGCGAAGGAATCCACCGGTGTGCCTGAATTCCGTAATCCCCCCCTCTTCTCATACAGGCGGGCCAAGAATATTGGTGACCGTATTGTGAGGTCAGATGTGGGACCATTAAGATCATCTATACAAACGGGTCTAATGGGAATTACACGCACTGGGAGTTTCCCATGCAGATCATGCATCAACTGCTCACTGATGCAAAAAGACGAGTCTTTTACACATGAAGGAGTTTCTTACAAAATACGACATTATTTAACGTGTACTAGTGACCATGTAATTTACATGTTGATATGTCCATGTGGACTAAAATACATTGGTGAAACCACAAACGAATTCAAGGTCAGGATTACACAGCATAAATATACGATACGTAAAAAGAGACGGGATCTTCCCGTCAGTCGACACTTTTTTGAAAAAGGACATAACGATTCACAATTGCGCTTTATCCTCATTGACCACATTCCTCCATTGAGAAGGGGTGGTGACAGGGCACAACTTCTCAGAAAATGTTAATTAAAATGGATCCATCGATTAAACACACTCCATCCATATGGTTTGAATATTGAATTTAATATAAATAGCATAATCTAACACAGGAGCAGACATGGTGGAGTGTTGGCACCTTGTACTGAATGTATTTTTTGTCCCTACCATCTCTTGTATTATGTAACGCTAGACTGTTCTTTACATCCAACTAATACCTATGTCTTTATATCTACAGAGTTAAAGACATATATTGAAAACCCCCATCGGAAGGACCGTTTTTCCCACGTCTCCCATTCAAATTTGATTGGCCCGGCATAACCCTCTAACAACTCCCCAGACCTTCATGACTCTATGAGGTGGGATTGTCATCCCAATTGGCGATTACACGTTCGGGACAATGGTACTATATCCCCATCTTGCTTCAGGTCTGTCGTCCGATGGATCCTGCGGCACTAGGGAGGTACTTGGCACGAGTGAGTTCTCTGTACACTGGGGACGAACAATACGTGCTGATCCACATAACGTGCTCTAAAAATAATGGTATTTTAATACTTACCTCTTGTCATATTGGGGTTGGTCGAATGAGAAGAGGGCTGCCCTTATCAAGATGGCCGCCATCAACTCAATACCTTCAATACACATGCACCATCCAAGCTGATTACCTAACTTCCGGTTTCCTGGAGGTCAAAGTATACACTTCCTGTTTGGCAATGCACATGGCTTGATACAACAGTGCCAAGCTAAACAATTGTTTTTCATGAATGAGTAGGAGGAGACTGAGGAGGTCCTACAACCGTGCGTGTTTTACTGTGTTCTTTTGCACTATGTCACTTTATGATGATGGTACACTTCCATAATAATATATTGGCACCACTGGTCACTTTATAACCATGTATATATAATGTTATAACTTGTTGTCACTTTTCTGTATATGTACACTGAATTACTGTCACTTACCATTGACCAAATCAGCAGTCTTGTGTCCTTAAATAGTTGGCTGTTGTTACTCACACTATGCTTGATAAGGGTTAACCGTACACCAAAAACTTCGCTTTTTATGGAATAAAGCTTCACCCTTTCACTACTACAAGGAGTGCTGCCTCTCACTGAACCTATATTGGAGACCCTGGCCAGGGATCCACCGGCTTTCTGCACCCACCGCTAGCTGTGCTGCTCTGGATCTTCTCTTATATATATATATATATATAAAAACATCCCTCATATTTCTGGTTGAAACCAAAAAACAACTCTACAGGATTTAATTGTAAATAACAGATTAGCTAAGTTTGAGGAACTTAAAGCTTGTAGATTGTTTCATCTCAGGACTTTCTATCTCATGCCCAAATACAGGAGGTCCAAGGGTTACATATCAGGATAGGTTCTGTAGGTTTGTTCTTAAGTAGAGTTTGTATGCAAGTTGTAACTGTATACTTTATAATTGTAACCCCAGTCAAAATTCTTTTTGTCTCTGACAATTGGATTTTAAAAATGTTGGTTCTCAAAGACCAGAATTAACAATACATTTTAATTGCAGCCATTTTGATAACTCTTATAACTGTTTATAGTAGCACAAGGCTAAAATACAGTAAATTAAAAACACTCCAGAGGTCTGTTTGTAATTAGGGGTCGTCTGTTAAGTCGGGTGTTCTTAAGTAGGGGACTGCCTTAGTCAGTTCTCTAAAACAATATAAAATAATAGAGACATATACACCCAAAATAACCATATGAATCATATTAAAATTATCTAGGCAAAACAAACACGCAAAATGCTTATCAGACATATATAGGATAATATAGTAAATAAAACACATACCAAACTTGCCTTTAGAAGGAATGGAGACAGACGTAAACAGTCTCTAAACAAGAGTGGGAAATTATCATGGAAATCAATAACCTTGTACTCCATGTGCATTAACCATATTGATTTAGAGCAAAAATATATTTGCTGGCACTATTAACCAGAAAAAAAGAGAATTCTAAACTCTCAGCAGAGCTAGCGCTCCTACTATGGGCATGGAGATATTTCAAGATGAAAAGCTAAGAAATTTGGTCTCCCATATATTATATGCTGCTAGACTATAAATAACAAGGCTTATTATCTGTGGTAGAACTAGAGTAAGGTTAGTAGACATTTGGCAGCGCTGCTTATGAACTTACAACATATTCCATTTTTATTTCAACACTTTTGTTTAGAATTTGTTAACTTATTTGAATTTATATGTAATTAAGGTTTCATTATTTTTTTTTTATGTAATCTTATTCGATTCTCATAGTTATAACTATGTATCACTTAGGTCTATTAATTCATGTGTTGGTTTAAACAATACAAAATAGAGGTAGAATTTGGGATGGGTTTTTTTGAACTGTCTTTGGATATTGGGATATGGGCACCTTTGGAAATCAACAATGCCTACTACCTACTGGGGCATATCAGGCTCCGGGAGCACAGTGAAAAGCTTTGCTACTCTACATTGGAGCTCTAATATACAGGCGGGTCCCCTACTTAAGAACACACCGACTTACATACGACCCCTAGTTACAAATGGACCACTGGATATTGGTAATTTATTGTACTTTAGTCCTAGGCTACAATAATCATCTATAACATGTATCACAGGCTCTGTAATAAAGCTTATTGTTACTCCTAGTTCTTAGACAATCCAACATTTTAAAATCCAATTGTCACAGAGACCAAAAAAGTTCTGTCTGGGATTACAATGATAAAATTTACAGCTCCGACTTACATACAAATTCAACTTAAGAACAAACCTACAGACCCTATCTTGTAGGTAACCCGGGGACTGCCTGTACTTAGCTTTTTCCGATGTGAGTGTGAGGTGAAAGGCTGCCAAGGAATAAAAATAAAGCTTAATTGCAGTCACCTTTGATAACTATTACAGCTATTTATTGTATCCCAAGGCTAAAGGTACAGGAAATTACCAACATCCAGAGGTCCGTTTGTAACTAGGGGTCGTCCGTGGTCAAACTGGATAATCTGGTACAAGTACTTTCTATTCTATTTTTTACCTCTTTTGTCCCTGTAATATCGCGGGTTATATTGTGCATAGCTTCCCACTGGTCCAGAGACGGGTCAGTGACGTCCCCATAATTCATTTTTATTGGGGGAAGAAGGAGACAGGAACATGTTTCTTAATAAACAATATTAAAACAAAAATGTACAATTATCATCTGCACTACTGATATATGCAATTTTCTAAAAGATGACAATGCTCTGGATGATTAGCATTTTATCTTAAAAATAAATCTTAAATGTATAACTACCGACGGATCAAGGATTTTAAAACCAAGCACACTGACATTCCTTTTACCTTCCTTATGCCGTTTTACAAAAAATGGGTTTCAAATTATGCAAATTAGACAGAGGTGTTAATGGAGCCGGAGCCCCCTGTCTCATTTGCTTAACTTTTAAAGCCTTTTTTCTTAAAAACAAGGGCATAGAAAGTCTTAAAGAAACTCGGTCACCAGCCGCACTGCTGTGAACCCCCAAAATACTTAGAGGGTATAATTGTTGTCCAATTCTGAGCTGGCCTCACACTAAAATATCAATATATTCACGGGCAGTGTAGAAGTCAGGGTGGTGGGGTTCAGGGTAGAGCAGGCAATCTCGCCGTGTACCTGTGCACGTCCGAGATTGATCGACGAGAGCACAGGAGGACGGGGACGGTGGGACAGGATGGGTTTCACGGGAGACAGGGCAGTTTTCGGCTCAATGAATGAGAAGTATGCAGATTTTCATAAACGCAGCAACCTGAAGGGTGGGTGAGTGCTTGACTGATCTATCGGAACGCCAGCCCGACGTGCTACCTGTCAGTAATATAAGTTGATATTTCAGCGTGAGGCCAGCTCAGATTATTATAAGGACATGTCTGGACAACAATTAAGACACCCATTAGTATGTTGTGGGGTTTAACAGCCGTGTGGCTGGAGACAGTTCCATTTTAAGAAGAGCAGATCCTGTCAGAGGGGGGCGCACAAAAGTATGTCAGTTGTTCTCGGTTTACAATCCTTCAACCTGGTGTGAAGATGGGTCCATTAACCCCTTACCGACAGTGACTATTAGTAGTCACCTCGGCTGTAGGTGTATGGAGAGGACTCATGGGCTGAAGCCAAGTATATGTTAGGATCAATCAACAACCCTGGGTGTCTTGAAAATAGAAAAAAAAAAAAGTAAAAGAAAAAAAGAATAAAAAAACCTAAAAATTTTAATCACCCCCCGCCTTTCCCTAGAACTGTATAAAAATAAACAGTAAAATCATAAACATCTAAATCAATGTGTCCTAAAAGGTCCAATCTTCAAAAGATAATAGCGGTTATTCCGGCGTTTAATGCTGTAACGGAAAATAGCGCCCAAAATCGAAAATGAAACTTTTGCCATTTTGCAACATCTAAAAATTGTTATAAAAATGATCAAAAGGCCATACAGTCCTCAAAGTGGAAACATTGAAAACGTCATCACTTCTGGTAAAAAATGACACCACACACAGCTCCATATCTGTACAGGTAGTCCCCGGGTTACATACAACATATTTCCATAGAGATTTGTTCTTAGTTGAATATGTATGCAAGTCGAAACTGTATATTTTTATAATTGTAGATCCAGACAAATTTGTTTTTTGCCCCAGTGACAACTGAGTTTCAAATGTTTTGCTGTAATTGACACAGAATTATCAATAAAGCTTCATTACAGACACCTTACAGCTGATCATAGCAGACTGGGACTATAGTAAATCTTACCAGAGAGCTTCACCAGAAGTCACAGTGGGCAGAGGGGGTCCCTCTTAAACTAGGGTCGTGCTGTAATTCAGGTGTCCTTTAGTAGGGGTGCCGTGTAGAATTAAAGAGTTATTAGCTCCAGAAATGGCAAAATGAAGATTTTTTTTTGTACAGCAGGTTTCAGTTTTTGTAAAGTATGAAACAATTAGAATCCTCCTGTATAATTAGTATCCCGTGATTGTACCAACCCAAAGAATAAGTAGTCATGTCAATTGGCGGTACAGTAAAAGCCATCGAAACCAAGCCCACAAGATTGGTGCAAATGCTTGTTTTCACACAATGTCACTTATTTGGAATTATTTTTCCTGCTTCCTGGTACATGGCATGAAAAGGAAATACAGTCATGATTAGTGCAATTTGTTAGCAGAAAACAAGCCGTCATACAACTCTTAGTTATAGATTTTTTAAGGTGGGGAGTGAAAAATGGAAATGGAAAGAACAAAAAAGGGCCTTGGTCATTAAGCGCATAAAGAATAGAGAGAACAAAGTGGTAATAGGTACAAAACAGGAGTTTTATTGGAAGATATTACAGGATTATGACAACCATAAAGACTCACATATACAACTCAAACTCCTAAGAACACTCATTCTAAATGGAAGATTACAGTAACAGCTAACAACCTTCATCTAGAATACCTTAGGTTCTATTCATTTCAAAGACACACGAAAAACCAGGTTAAAATGCTTAAACCCATGTTGAAGAAGCAATTGCATGTTAACACAACACTGACAGACAAATACAGAAACAGTTTGTAAGACGATTTTTTCCCCCCACGTGACAAAAACAAAAAAAACAAACAAAAAAAAGTGTGCAGAAAACATAAAGAACTTCATATATAATATTTGGTTCGATAATTTTTAAGTGGGATAGTAACATAATAGGCTGCTTTTCAAGCAGGAAAACATAAATCAGAGGAATTATCTAAAATATTCTAACTCAATCTGTATTTACTATGTTCAATTTTTCCAAGAATTAAAAAGACTGAATACAAATATATTAATATTAAAAGGTGTTTCCATAAAAAAAAGTATATATAAATATATACATTTTAAGTGCTTACTATTACAGTCAGTGGCTGGCAGCAGCTATACCATCCCGTTTCTGGATAGGGGTCTGGACCAGGAAGTGCAAAGAGGTGGGGGAGCAGTTAGCACAGGACATGGAGTGCCTGGGGAGCATCAGTGGGGCAATTTTATTTTGGGGGGGGCTAAGCATTAATAAAAAATACATATCATATTTATATACACACATTTTTTTTTTCATGGAAAGCCCCTTTAATCTTCAAATTGAATTTATTTAGTGCTTTAAAATTGGTAGACAAAAAATGGAGTTTTAGTGCTAATTGGCGCTGATGGGTGGACAAACCAAGCAACAGAAAAACTACGATAGCTTAAATGTAATAAATAATTAGAAAAAAATCTAGAAGTGCAAATTTAAAACAAACAAGGCATTTTAAAATGTAAGAGTACAGACAAAATAGGATGTGAAAACGGAGAGGCTCCAATACACACCGGACAAGTTAAAGAAATAGACTTAGTAAGTGAGAACTATATGGCAACGTTAATAGGGGAGGGAAGCCCCCGCTATAGTCTATTCTCTTTCAGAGGCTGTTCATACAGCGACACCAAACATGTAATACACCCAAATGATCTATCTCAAGTAACAGCAACATATTCAGCAGCAGAAATGTCTCATGTTCCAGCTGGTTGCCTTACTGCCTAAAATAGCTTTGGCAATAGAGAAATCTCTAATGGGAAGACTCTTGTGTTGTCACTAGACAACCCGTTTCTATTCTACACTTATGATTTCCAGGTTGTGTTGAATCTGATGATAAGATTGGCAAGGGTTTGACCTCGGGACAAAGAGCTTATTCACACACCTCAGTTCTTTTCAGCTACGACATTTACTTCAATCCATTCTGTATTTGCACCTGTTTTTTGTATGACGTCTTTGGCGTCCAAAAATAAACTGATGGTTACATTAATAAGGCAGCAAAACACCTGACTAAATATAATGTTATCAGTTTTAGGCTGACCCTTAGAATTTTATTGTCATGTTGATCGCACAACTGGAAACAAATACGACAGGCAAAAACTTTTGCCACGGATCGTGGAAAAAAACTCAAAATGTGAAAAAAAGTAGAAATAAATGGTCAGTAGGCTGTGCTTCAAAATCACGGAAAGTATACTGAGAAAAAAAACGGATTTGTGAATAAGCCGATTGGAAAATGAACAGAGAACAGATCTGAAGTCCTACTACCTTTCTCTAAATTAGTGATCCAAGAAACAAGTGACCAATCAGAGAACCTAAAGGAATTTTTCCTCCCAGTATGTATGTTATAACCCCCAATGAACAGTCCTGCCAACACTAGTTTTCTTTATTCATCTCAGCGCCAAAAGCAATCATCAAGAGTCTTAAAGGTCGAGGAGGAACTAATCCTTTAAAGGTTATCAACCATCAAATCAACTTGTAAAAAGATCGACTGGTTGAGCCATGCTCTAGATTCACAGGATGTTTTAGCTGTTCCACCCCCCACTCTCAGTAGGTTGACTGCCCGCTACATGCGTGGCACATGGTGGGAAGAGGAGAAGGCTCCATTGGACGTGGTAGTGTAACAGCCTGCAAACCTACGCAGAGATGAGCCTCTGTAAACGTTAATTTTAAAAACTTTGCTTTTAGACCCGAACCACCCCCTTTACCGGATCTCCCGTTGTCACCTGGTGTCTGCTCCCCCTCCGTGTTATCAGCTTGATTTTGATGGCAGCATTTTCTTTAATACATCACCCACTATCTGTCCTATAATAGTGGGAAATCCTGTAAATAAATCTACATGTATAGTACACATTTGGAAGGGGAGAGACCCATGTGTAAAAACTCTATTATAAGTTTCAAACTCAACCCTACCGCTAGCCCACACCCCACTATCCCTTAAATGGCTGTCTGACGCTTATTACAACATAAAGTCTGCTATCTTCACATATGCGGAGTACTAACGGGTTTTGTATGTGTATGACAAACAAGCATTGCATTGACCTAAAACAGGGCTTAAGCCCGCATTTACTACTACTTTCAAACCTCACTTACACGAGACCTGTACGAGCTGCTACCCAATTTGATCATAGACCAGCATTTTCTGATCCCAAAACCACCCAACTCAACTACCCATTCAAATCCTCATCGCCTCTTATGCCTAAGCACCCACTATCATCACTGAGGTCTGCAAAGATCTTACAATGCAACGGGAAAATAGTTGCTTCCCATGACCCCCATGTAACCAATAGCGTACATATAATTGGGGCCTACTAAGCACCTAACTACTCTGTGGCAACCGATATCTCTTTCTAGTCATATCCTTAAGTACTAATTTCATGTGAAATATATCAAACAACACAACCCCTACTTAACGTGAAAAACCCCCAACCTCCGCTTTCCCCTCTCTTCTCCACGTCTATTTTTGCTTTTTCTCCTTTATTACTGCATACCTGACATTACCCGCCACATCCCCTCCCTTTTACCCAGGGCTCCGCGCCACCCCTATATTCCCATTATATCCAAAAAATAGATTCGTACAAAATGCTGCTGCAAGGTCTGGCTCTACACTCAAGTGACCGTCCTCTTTGACCCCATATCCTCAACTGCTTACCCACATGGTCCTATCATTCTAGGTCAAACTTACCTTCCCTAATGGACTGTATCTTTTCTTGCATCACCAAACACCACTCTCAATCCCTTTCCCTCTCCCGCCACCACGTCTTTATTCTTCTAAAACCATATTAGGTGCCTTCAATATTGAACATGATGCCACATAAATTCCCAAAACTGTGCCTTCAAGGTCATTATCTGGTGAACCAAGACTAGTCATGCCATCTCTAAACTCGAGAACAATAATACACAATGATCATATGAACTTTAAGGCTTGGTCCTAGTTCCAAAGAACATTGGCAATCGTTCCAAATAAAATTTCCTGATATTTTGCGCTTACGCCACGGGACCGTTTGTCATACGCCCTATTAATCATCTATGCTTTTATCTAGACCCTGTAGATTTATAGAAACTATGGGTAAAGCAAAGAAAAAAAGGACGTGGGTTTAGCTACCATACAAGGCATTCACCGAGAAACGTTTTGGCAAGACAACTCCAAACCCATACACGTAGGATTGACTATATTTATTCCCAAGCCAACCTTTTTTGTTTCCCGGCGGGACTATCTTCCTTCTTTGTCCCTTTGCTGTGCAGCCTTGTGTGATCTGTTTGCGCTATAATCAATAATTTGGTAATTAGTGTAGTGAAAAACAAAACATGAAAAAAACTTCCCAATTAATCAGATACCTGGTAATTAGTTAAGAAAGTGACAGCTTCCCTATAAACTCTAGACCTGTACCTAAAGCTCAGCAACCTACTACGTACAATTCTTCAATGTTCCAATGGCATTGCCTATGCATCTTTTCACCCCTCAACGACCCTTCCACCCTACATTACCCTACTTTAGTCAGTGTTTAGTTCTTCTCAAACCCCCTCAAACGAGCCCGATATTCACCCGCCAACGTCCACCACTTCCAGACTTTCCCACACTTTCTTGCTCATCGTTCCCGCGTTTGCGTTTCCTTCGAAGTCTGATAACTTAGGTGAATAAATTGGTTCCTTGTTTTAACCGAAATACTGGATAACAGTAAACACAAAAATAACATTGTCACATTGTTTTCTTTGTAGACAAATTGTAAAAAAAGACAAAACCAAGGGTGCCAGAACTACAGTGTTCTCCACATGCGACTCAAGAAGTATCTCCATGATCACAGAGGAAGAGCGCGGAAAAACTACAAAGATATGTCATAAGGGGACCTCCCAGGCAAACTCCTATTAGCTCTGACATGAATGCTAGAATTAGAGTAGCCATCCCCTCGTTCACATTCTTTCGACTATCGTTATCGTTATATCATTTTCTTTCTTTTCTCAGGCTACCGTTCCCGTTCTTCAACTGAGTCCCTCTCCCCCCTCTGTCCCTAAGGGCCACTGGGGCATAAAAAGAATGATGGAGACGTCAGACCGCAAGGTCACTATCGAATAGCTCTTCCAACCTCTTCCACCCAAAAACACCCACTTCGTGTAGAGCCATGGGGTTGCTCTCCCGTTTATTTGTACTCGGTGCCTCCTCTGTTCGGTCCCAGGAGACATACAGGGGCAAATCTCCGCCGAACCGGGGGGTAGAGACACTTCCGGGACGGACCGGCCTATTTGTTAATCGTAGAGCATCTTAGAACAGGTTTATTCCCTCTTTGAAACCCAGAGGTTTCTAATAGAACAACCCGTTTTTTGTGCATTGATTACTGCACTTATATCACCCATACAACCTTGTCATTACGAGTCATGTGTAGAAAAGTCAAACTGGCGTGACCCCCCGCCCGCTTGAAGTGCTTTCTACCCTTCCCGCATTATTTCTTTCTTTATTTTATGCCGGCACCGATAGGACTGCTTACGTCCACCGAGGCGTAGAGACAACAAACGATAAATAGGAACTATATGAAATAACTTAAAGTATTGCTGCAATAGCATCAAGCAAACTTCTCATAACTAATAGGGGAGTCAAAGATTCAAGGAATTGTGGCTCCTTCCTTGTTACACCGTGGGTATATAAGGAACATTATAATCTGATGTGGAAACCTCCCCTTAAAAAGAGCCCACTAGAAAATCCTGAGTTTGATGGTGGTGACTCATCAACCTATAGCCAGCGTGGCTTCGTGGGATATGGGATATCATGGATACATGGAACAAGATTGGAGGTAGTGGCCGCGTTGGGGTTCTATAAAATATAGCAGATTTCCGATGAGTGAGCTGAGGGTCACCATTTACAGTTTATCAGCGGAGCCACAATAAAGGACTGCCAATTAGATGACAATCCTTATAACCAATGGGTTATAGAAGGATCTTGAAGTACAACTAAATATTTTGAAATATATCTTGCGGCCTATGGCAAAACTAACTTTGTAGCTTTGACTACACTAACATCAGAAGCCAATTATAGAAGGCAACCAAGGTTCATGAATCATGAGTTGATTAGGCTATTAGACCTATAAGGTCAAATTTCCGCTGGGTTACCCTTCCCAATGGCCTGTCCACTACAACAACAGCATTTCTATCATGAGCTGCCTATACAGTGATACATTCTGGAAGCGAAATCCTAAACTAAAGATCTATAGCTGGAAACCTGGATAATTATTTTAGGGCATTGTTGTACAGTACATGGGACTGGGGAAAACTATTAGGTAGGCACGCTGCACACAAAGGCTCTTTTCCTATGGCAGCAAATATAGGGTGTGTAATTAGTTGTTTTTTGAGGTCTGTGTGTCCAAACAGTATTTCTCCCTCTGCCCGCCCCACCATATTTGCCACAAAAAAAGGTCACATCACCGTAATCACCCGGGTATTTACCAAAGTCCCACCAAAAAAAAAAAAAATAAAAAAAATTGAAGTTCTTATCACACATACAAAAGCACACGTATGATTGACCAACCAAGGCCGGCCTATTTTTTCAGGACCCCATAAATTGCTTGGGAGAGCAGAACAGCACTGCTCTGGTTCCGTTGGCTGATGAATCCTTCAGCGATCTATGGCCCATTAAAAAATACATGGAGCCTTGGGACAGCCGCAAACAGGGCCAACACAGAACACGGCTGAGGAATCCTCAGCTGTCTATGACCAAAAAATACATGGAGTCTGACGAGGACAGCCGCAAAAGCGCCGTATTTGAGGGGAAACAACGTTTGTATCGCTGGGGCCTATAAGTAAGTTCTGGATGAGCAGTGCCCGGGCAGCGAGTGGCTGCACTGGCAAATCTGCAGGAATATAGTTCTATAATTTGTGGCGGGCCACCCGAACGGTGGCGCGGCGTGCTCACCGCACCGGCCCGCCATAGAAGTCTATGGGGGGGCTGTGATTTGGCCGCAAATAGCATGCAACAGATAAGACACCCATCAGGGTGTGGTTTTTTAGCTCTTCTAAACCGAGAATGTCATGGAAGTTTCTTTCCCATTGACTTTACATTGTAAGTTTGTACCTTCCAGTTCCAATTTAGTTATATTTGGACCAGAAAAAAAGACACAGGTTTTTACTGCACTATTATTTTCCAGATGGGGGAACAGAAACTTGCTAGTGTGAAAGTCACTCCCCATTGACTTGCACAGGAGTCTGGCCTCCGTGACAAAGTCTCAAAGTTACTCCATTGACTTCTCTTCTAGTAAAGAGACGCATACAGGGGGAAAACCTTGCTGGTATTAACCTGAAAAGAATTGCAACCACTTTGTCTAAACGATCAGTGGGTGGACTGAACCCACCAAACCACGTATTGTAATGTTAAATTTCCTGGCAAAAATATTTCTTCAAGTAGATGAAATTTAACCAGTAAATTTTTAGCACAAATAGATATATCCACTGTCTAAACTTTGAACTAAATTGAATAATTAGTAAAAACCTGACCCAGTAGGAAGAAGTTTGTTTCTTAAAAAAATGGTAGCGGAACTCAGTTTCCAAAATGTTATATAGTCTGATGACAGTCTTGTAGGCAAAAAAAAAAAAAAAAAAAAAACCAAAAAAACCCCCATAAAACAATGGAGTTCATGTTAACAATCTTTCAACCATTGCCGTACATAGAAGCACAAACAGGAGCACTGACTGCACTATAAGTTACGGCTGGATGGGGTATAGGATCCTTAAGCGGATGTTGTAGTGTATATAGTCACAACATTTTACCAACAACGACCTGGATGGAGAATGTTGCACCAAAAGATATACTATGCAATAAATAACAGAACAAAAACATTTCCCGACAAGTCGATAAGCTGAAGTCATTTTTTTCTTTTTCATTTTTAAAAAGTAGAGAAAACTCTTTTGTTTTTTTTTTAAACTTTACCCTCCAGAACACAACCAATGACCATACTTACTGGAAAACAAAAAAGTGTTATTCATTGATGTTTGTAGTTTGGAGGGGGAGGTTTGGAGGAGGAGAAATACTGTTGTATACAGTAAGTCTTTGATTTTTTAACCCCTGAAAATTAATAGTGAAGAAATGCGGTCACAGATTTTCCAGCCCTGACAATGAGCTCTAATATAACTCAACTGTTATATACAAAGTAGGTATCAACATTAAAATTACTGTTCTGATAACATAGGCATAAGAAAAACGCGAACAAATGATTCGTATTTTAGAAATCTCTAAAATACCGTCTCACGTTGAGGTACTTTTTTTTTTGGTAGGTTATCTGTATTCTTCTCGGAGTAGCACCTTCACGAAAAACTCTAGTCCAAAAAACCCAAAAACTAGTTTCAACCAGTAAAATTAGCTGGAGTCAACGACAAATTCTGGTAGTGGCATTTAAAATAAGAGATCTACGTGAATAGGAATAAGCCATTCCCAGGCACTTTACTGTTATCCCGCGCCTACCTGTTCATCAACCAGAAACCTGATGTGAGATATTGGATTTAGTTTATTAGGGACCACACTTGCCATCTATCTCTGCTCTCTTTTTTTGTATGCGTTGCTCATGTGTTAGAAGGTTTAAATTTTTGCGCAAACCTTTGCCACATGTGATCAGACAAAGGTCGTTCCCCCGGTGTGCGCCTCTGGGTGAGTGGTAAGGAATTTGCCTTCTGGCTAAAGCTGCTTGCCACACTCTGGGGCCATTCGAATGTCTTCTCCCCGGTGTGTATCCTCTCATGTCCAATAAGATTACTGTTATTCTGAAAGCGTTACCACAGAACCTACACACAAAAGCGCCTCTCCCTCGCAACGTCTTCTGTGTTTGCAGACCGCGGGCCTGCCGTTCAAGATTTCTTCCCCATAAACAACGCACGTCAAAGACTTTGCCACGGATACCTTTTTAATTGGAGATATCAAGATAAACTTTGTCGTCTACTGGAAGTTTTAAAAAACTGAATCATACAGTAAAATTACAAACAGTTATAACATTATTCATATACATGTTAAAAGTGACCATGGTGCCAATATATTATTAGGAAGTGTAACCATCATCATAAAGTGACATAGTGCAAAAGTAAACACAGTAAAACACGACACCATACCGGTTTGTAGAACCTCCTCCACTCTCCTCCTACTCATTTCATGAAAAACCATTGTTTTCAGCTTGGCCACCTGTTGTATCAAGCCATGTGCATTGCCAACAGGAAGTGTATACTTTGACCTCCAGGAAACCCGAAGTGAGGTAATCATCTTGGATGGTGCATGTGTATTGAAGGTATTGAGTTGATGGCGGCCATCTTGGATAAGGGCAGCCCTCTTCTCATTCGACCAAACACCAATATGACAAGAGGTAAGTATTAAAATACCATTATTTTTAAGCGCACGTTATGTGGATCGAGCATGTATTTGTTCGCCCCAGTGTACAGAGGACTCGCTCGTGGCCAAGTACCCTCCCTATTGCCGCAGGATCCATCGGACGACAGACCTGAAGCAAGATGGGTATATGTCCCATTGTCCGAACGTGTAATCACCAATTGGGATACAATCCCACCTCATAGAGTCATGGATGAAGGTCTGGGGAGTTGTTAGAGGGTTATGCCGCGCCAATCGAATTTGAATGGGAGACGTGGGAAAAACTGGCCTTCCCGATGGGGTTTTCATATATGACTTTAACTCTGTAATATAAAGATATAGGTATTAGTTGGATGTAAAGAACAGTCTAGCGTTACATAATACAAGAGATGGTAGGGACAAAAAATACATTCAGCCAGGTGCCAACACTCCACCATGTCTGCTCCTGTGTTAGATTATGCTATTTATATTAAATTCAATATTCAAACCATATGGATGAGTGTGTAATCGATGGATCCATTTTAATTCACATTTTCTGAGAAGTTGTGCCCTGTCCCACCACCCCTTCTCAAGGAGGATGTGGTCAATGAGGATAAAGCGCAATTGTGAATCGTATGTCCTTTTCAAAAAAGTGTCGACTGACGGGAAGATCCCGTCTCTTTTATGTATCGTATATTTATGCTGTGTAATCCTGACCTTGAATTCGTTCGTGGTTTCACCAATGTATTTTTAGTCCACATGGACATATCAACATGTAAATTACATGGTCACTAGTACACGTTAAATAATTCGTATTTTGTAAGAAACTCCTTCATGTGTAAAGACTCGTCTTTTTGCATCAGTGAGCAGTTGATGCATGATCTGCATGGAAAACTCCCAGTGCGTGTAATTCCCATTAGAACCCGTTTGTATAGATATCTTAATGGTCCCACATCTTACCTCACAATACGGTCACCAATATTCTTGGCCCGCCTGTATGAAAGAGGGGGGGATTACGGAATTCAGGCACACCGGTGGTTCCTTCGCTAGTGTATTCCAGTGTTTTTTATTATGTAAGATATTCGGTCACTTTTAATATCGGAAAAGGTAGTAATAACTGGAATTCGACTGGATTTGTGCCTTTTATTTTTAGGTCTAAGTAAATCCTTCCTATTGTAAGTGTTGGCAAGATTCCTATTTTTGTCATTATTTTTTTGTTTCGGGTAACCCCTTTCCAAGAATTTTTTTGACATTTTCTCCATGTTGGACATAACTTATTGTCGACATCTGGAAATTCTTTTTACCCGAAGAAATCGACTTAGAGGTAACGATTTTAACATGCTTCTTGGGTGTGCACTGTCATATTTTAGTAGGGTATTCCTATCTGTCGTTTGACAATAGGTCTGTGTAAAATGCATGTTCTGCATAGGATACTGAACATCTAGGAACCTGAATAATAGAGTACACCACCGTAAATTTGATATCTTCATCTATGGATTCAGGTAAGTGTGAACAGTGTAAGTTCACATCATAGTCCCAGCCACAAGAGGAAGACGTCATCTATGTATCGCCACCACTCACAACATGTTGGAAGTGGGTGGGACACTAGACAAAGTCCTCCTCAAGTGACGACATCATGATATTGGCGTAGCTGGAGCCATATTTGCCCCCATAGCTACACCCCTCAATTGTGTATAAATTCTTTACAAATAAAAGTAATTGTTTCATGAATCAGGTGTGTAACATATCCAAATGAACGTGATAGTTGACGGTGAGTAGAAGTGTTATGTAGACATTTTTCTGCAGCTTTTAACCCTCTGATGTGGTCAATGGAGATATACAAGACACCACGTCGAATGAAACCAACAGAGAGGTTATGTGGGGACAAGTTAATTTTTTTGTAATTTGTGAAAAATCCGATGTGTCCACAATATATGATTTGCTTTCATTACAAAGTCTCTTCAGAACCAACATCGAGAAAAATTGCAATATGTGAAAAAACAGAGTCCCGGCCAGACACATAGGCCTACCGGGGATCCTGGGACTCTTGTGAATTTTTGGAAGTATATTATTACAGAAAACATCACAAGTACCTAACTGTTCCATACCCGATCACACCGGTGATATATATCTTCGGGTAAAAAGAATTTCCAGTGTCGACAATAAGTGTATGTCCCAACTGGAGAAAATGTCAAAAAAATTCTTGGAAGGGGTTACCCGAAAAAAATTATTGACAAAAATAGAATCTTGCCAACACTTACATAGGAACTGACCTAAAAATACTTAGACCTAAAATAAAAGGCACAACTCCAGTCGAATTCCATTTATTTCTACCTATTCCGATAAAAGGTGACCGATATCTTACATAATAAAAAAACTGGAATACCCTAGCGAAGGAATCCACCGTGTGTGCCTGAATTCCGTAATCCCCACCTCTCCACAGGCGGGCCAAGAATATTGGTGACCTCACAATACGGTCACCAATATTCTTGGCCCGCCTGTATGAGAAGGGGGGATTACGAATTCAGATGTGGACCATTAAGATCATCTATCAAACGGGTCTAATGGGAATTACACGCACTGGGAGTTTCCCATGCAGATCATCCATCAACTGCTCACTGATGCAAGAAAGCAGCGAGTATCTTTTTACACATGAAGGAGTTTCTTACAAATACGACATTATTTAACGTGTACTAGTGACCATGTAATTTACATGTTGATATGTCCTGTGGACTAAAATCCATTGTGAAACACAAACAATTCAAGGTCAGGATACACAGCATAAATATACGATACGTAAAAAGAACGGGATCTTCCGTCAGTCGACACTTTTTTGAAAAAGGACTATAACGATTCACAATTGCGCTTTATCCTCATTGACCACATTCCTCCATTGAAAGGGGGTGGTGACAGGCACAACTTCTCAGAAAATGTTAATTAAAATGGATCCATCGATTAACACACTCCATCCATATGGTTTGAATATTGAATTTAATATAAATAGCATAATCTAACACAGGAGCAGACATGGTGGAGTTTTGGCACCTTGTACTGAATGTATTTTTTGTCCCTACCATCTCTGTATTATGTAACGCTAGAACTGTTCTTTACATCCAACTAATACCTATGTCTTTATATCTACAGAGTTAAAGACATATATTGAAAACCCCCATCGGAAGGACCGTTTTTCCCACGTCTCCCATTCAAATTTGATTGGCCCGGCATAACCCTCCTCAACAACTCCCCGAACCTTCATGACTCTATGAGGTGGGATTGTCATCCCAATTGCGATTACACGTTCGGACAATGGTACTATATCCCCATCTTGCTTCAGGTCTGTCGTCCGATGGATCCTGCGGCACTAGGGAGGTACTTGGCACGAGTGAGTTCTCTGTACACTGGGGACGAACAATACGTGCTGATCCACATAACGTGCTCAAAAATAATGGTATTTTTAATACTTACCTCTTGTCATATTGGGGTTGGTCGAATGAGAAGAGGGCTGCCCTTATCAAGATGGCCGCCATCAACTAATACCTTCAATACACATCACCATCCAAGTCTGATTACCTAACTTCCGGTTTCCTGGAGGTCAAAGTATACACTTCCTGTTTGGCAATGCACATGGCTTTGATACAACAGGTGGCCAAGCTGAAACAATTGTTTTTCATGAATGAGTAGGAGGAGACGTGGAGGAGGTCTACAACCGATGGCGTGTTTTACTGTGTTTACTTTTGCACTATGTTCACTTTTATGATGATGGTACACTTCATATAATATATTGGCACCACTGGTCACTTTTATACCATGTTATATGAATAATGTTATTACTTGTTTGTCACTTTTCTGTATGATGTACACTGAATTACTGTCACTTAACCATTGACCAATCAGCAGGTCTGTTGGTCCTTAAATAGTTTGGCTGTTTGTTACTCAACTATGCTGATAAAGGTGTAACGTACACAACAACGTCGCTTTTTTATGGAATAAAGCTTCACCCCTTTCACCTACTACAAGGAGTGCTGCCTCTTCACTGAACCTATATATATATATATATATATATATATATTATATATAATTTATATACGTGGTCCCCTACTTAAGAACACTCGACTTACATACGACCCCTAGTTACAAACAGACCTCTGGATATTGGTAATTTATTGTACTTTAGTCCTAGGCTACAATAAACACTATAACAGTTATCAAGGTGTCTGTAATGAAGCTTTAGTGTTATATTGATCTTAATATAAGCTTAGTGTTAATTTGACAACCCAATATTTTTAAAATCCATGGTCACAGAACCTTAGTCCAAAAGAGATTCTGTCTAGGAAAGATAGTACATACTGTATACAATAGGTGGTATATACAAGATGACCATAAAACTGATACAGTATCACGAAAAGTTCTGTGGATACAATGATCAAATAACAGACGACTTACATCCTCAACAGAACAAAACTAAGACCCTTACTTGTATGTAACCCGGGACTGCCTGTATATATTATATTTAAACACAGAAGTTTAATTTCACATGGAAGGAAAGTCAGCCACATTCCCCCATTTTTTTTACAGCTTTCCATGTCTTAATCATTTTGCTGGATTATGTTGAATTTACATGTGGGTATTTTTATTCCACTGCCATACTAAATAAAATTTGCCTAGGGAATCCAAGCCGTTCCCAGGAGTTCTTTTTCTAATTCCAACCAGGGGAGTGGGATCGTCCCTAACCAAAACACTGTGGACTCTACCCTAGCGCTAACAGATGATGTTACCAGGGATCCATTTCCCCGTAAATTCCAAGGTAACTTTAATATTGGGCGCAGATTTACAAGCTGTCAGAATATTTCTAGTTGCCCATGGGCAACCAATCACAGCTTCCTTTAAAAACTATTCATGGGCAACTAGAATATCTGACTTTCAGACAGCTGATAAATCTGCCCCAGTGTATTTTAAATCCAAGTATTTTTTCCCTTCCAAGAATCTGAGGAGCAGACTTTGTAACTGTTAATATTATATTTTTGTTAAATATATATATTTTTGGGAAGGCTGGAAGACAGCCAAATATCTAAACATTTTCAAGAACCAGCATCTTTTAGTATGTTTACTCTAAGCTATCCAGGTGAAAGGACCTTTAGGATAATCCATAAGTTTTTAGTTAGAATTTGTGTATTACTTTAATTGTTGCTTTCATATCTTCCCTATTATAATTCCCAGAGATGACAAATCCTCAGCATGTTTATACCTATACATCTGTCTCTGATCCATTAATGAGAAAGTACTGATATTTATCTTCATTTAGTTTTACATAGATGCGCAGAGAAATCATCTATAAACGATTTAACATATTGAAGTGATGTTTGTACAAGAGAACAACCATATTATCAGTGTACATTGAGATCAAATGAAGATTTATTCCCACACTGTACTCCACTTATTTTGCTATACATGACTCAAAGCCAACCGCAAGTGTCTCAATCACCAAGTTGAAAATGATAACGTGAAACTGGACACGCTTGTCTAGAACCATAACTAAGGGTGAATTTAGCAGAGTGCAACGGTTTAACATACTATGGCACTGATCATATAACCTCATCATCGAAGTCAGCATTGCTCCTCATTAAATCCGCTTTAAATGGAGAGATAAATTGTATCAAGAACCTATAGGTGTCATCTGGTTGTCTGGCCTGGCATGAACCCAATCTGATCCTCCGCTCCACACGAGCCATTCTTTCGTTAAGTGGCGAGCCAGGATAGAGGCAAAAATTTTAGATTCAACGGGTTATAGTCTAAAGTCACTCTGGGTTATTAGAGGTTTTACCAGTTTTTTGGGATTTCAACTATTGAACCCTCCAAATTTCTTGGAAACTCTTCTCCCTTAGCTACCTGGTTGTACAGTTTCACTAGATGCGATGCAAGGACCTTCCAAACACTCTAATATTCATTACTCAAGCCATCTTTCCTTACCCCCTTTAAGCTGGAGATTGTGTGTCTAGTACCTCAGAATTTTACATGGCCATTACAGTGGCTTCTTCATTCTATTTCTGCTCAGCAGTTAGTGATGTTATTTCACTTTAATTCAAGAGGTGGAAATTAAGATCATTAACTCCCCCCTTTTTTTTCCCTATGTTATAGAGCCCTTCATAGTATCAGCAAATACGGTACTTAACAACTTTTGTGGTGAAAAGAACAATTCCCCTGTTTTATGTTTTTAGTGCCATTACATTGCTTGCTAACTATAGTTTGGTAAGGCGGTTGCTAGTAAACATCCTGCCTATCTCCTACTTTATAGTGGTTTTGGCCTGAATTTTTTTAAAATTCTCTTGCGTGCTCCATTTTCCCTAATAAGTTCAAGGATGGAAGTAGTTTTATAGTCCTGCTCTAGGGTTCTAGTTCTGTTTGAAGCTCCTCAAATTTCTATTTTTTTTTGCTTTCTAAGCCAACCTATTATTGAAGGCATTTACTACTCCTGGTGTAATCTTACGATAGGACCAAATGCTTTGTGGTTGGGTTATTGTTTTGATTGTAATTAAAGTATTCACAGAGAGTTTCAAATATACTATTTTATATATCTAAGTCGAATGTGTTGATTTTAAATGCCCAAGTCCTCTGGTTAAATTACGTGCAGCTATGCAATTTCGCTGGTTATGGGGGTGGTTCAGACCAAGTCTCGGATCTTAGCTCTACTCACTCTTTCAACTAAAGATCTACTCCACAAAGTAATCAATACAGAGGAAGACGGATGTCGGAAGTAGAAATAAGTGTTCTAGTTCTTTCAGGTGAAGACTGTCAACACATTGTGCAAATTATATTTCACTCCACACTCTTGCGGTCCCTTATGTTGATTTTAAGCTGGCGATGCTGATCGCAGAGGTTATTTGCAACCATATTAATTTCCCCCCCTCACTATGACATTAGAGTAGCATTTATTCAACCTTCCTAAATACTTTTTAACAATTGCATCTTGTTTTGCATTTTGGGGAATTAGATTAACAAAACAAAGCTTTTTCCTTGATGTCCCCCACTTAATTTAACTATCTCCCTTTTTTCATCACAGTCCACATTTGTTTAGAGTATAGATTAAAGTATTTTCGATAATTATAATCACCCCTGCCTTCTTTGTGTCAGAGTTACCCAAAAAAAATGTAGAATTTTATGTTATGGATTCTAAAGTTTTCTTTAACCACCAAATGTGACTGCTGAATAAATACAATATCACTCTTACTCTTTATTATTTAATTCCACATCAGGAATCTCTTCTTGGAGAGTTAACATTTAAAAAAGGTATTTGTGAGCCCATATTCCTAATCTATTTATATAACCAGATAATACCTTTGTGTGGGTTCACAAAGTTTCAAAGGACCGTATTTGGTAAAAAAAAAAAAGAAAATCTATAGAAACATTGTTAAATGTGATGACCTCTCTTGGGGCCCTCTGACTACACAGAGTGGTCCTTGCAGCACAAACCACAGACTGAAATATATTCCTTTCTGTCTACACTTTTCCTGCAGATTTAGGGGGACAGAAGAAAAATATTTAATTAGTACATCACATTTATTAAACTGTTCTACAAATCACCGAAATTTAAGAAAAACATTTAGCAAACTCTTTTTTTCCCTTCCTCTAAGTACAATCCAAATCATATTCCTGTAAAAGCTCTACATGGACAAGCTATCATGCCACATTCCATTTTTCTGTTTGTCTGTAAATTTTGGTCTGTACTGTTAGTTACCTTGTAAGCAATACTTCAATGATGTATGTTTTTTGCTGTATTTAAAATGTTAGAAAAATACTCTTGAAACCAAATAGAGAAAAAATCAAACACGAAACCAAACCTACATACTTTGTCAGAAATCTTTTTTTGTCAAACTCTGGATGCAGGGCTAATGGAATTTCTCTAGTCTCAGTACCACATTTGAAATATTAGTAATCACTGCCTTCTTTTTTAACCTCTTTCAATCATAATAGGTTTTCCAGTTGGGACTCCCGTTTCGTGGCAAAGTTCAAAACAAGCAGACAGTCGTTGGGTTTGTTTTCCGCTCATTGGGAACATTGAACAAGGGCTGTATACCAATTTTCAAATGTACAAGTCCTGAAATATCATAATTCTTCCTGGTTGTACTGCCAGCAATGTAGGATTGTGTTTCCCTTTTGGTCACTTCGCACCAGTTGGAGGATGATTTTCAGAGACTGATTGGGCCAACCTGGGGCCGTTTTCTGCCCTGCGTCTGCACATTAGCTGTAGCCTTCGTTCGTCCACACGTGGGAGGAGGCAAGATTTAATCATACGCTGGTGCACAATATAATATATAAATGGCCCACAAATGTTTTTTTTTTATGTTACCCAAAAGGAAAGGATTGGTCTTCATTAATAAGGCTCCATAAACCCTGCTACGTCAATGTATTTGACTCACAATTAGAAATCTTCTTTATTAAATTAATTAAAAATGCATACAAATGTGTCAATGCTATTTAAATACTGATGACATAAAAATAATAAAATTAAGGCACTTACCACCAGGATGAAGATTTTCCAAAAAAAGGCGTAGGTGTTTAATGAGTCTGGAGCCCCTCAGGCTCATTTACAATATTTTAATGCCGTTTTCTTAAAACAGGGGCATAGAAGCTTAAAGTAGAGCGGAGTCCTGCTGAGTGGGGGCAAATGCTATGATGTACACTGAATTACTGTCACTTACCATTGACCAATCAGCAGGTCTGTTGGTCCTTAAATAGTTGGCTGTTTGTTACTCACACTATGCTTGATAAAGGTGTAACAGTACACCAAAACGTCGCTTTTTATGGAATAAAGCTTCACCCCTTTCACTACTACAAGGAGTGCTGCCTCTTCACTGAACCTATATTGGAGACCCTGGCCAAGGGATCACCGGCTTCTGCACCCACCGCTAGCTGTGCTGCTCTGGATCTTCTACTTATATATATATATATATATATAAAACATCCCTCATAATTTCTGGTTGAAACACAAAAAACAACTCTACAGGATTTAATTGTAAATAACAGATTAGCTAAGTTTGAGGAACTTAAAGCTTGTAGATTGTTTACATCTCAGGACTTTCTATCTCATGCCCAAATACAGGAGGTCCAAGGGTTACATACAGGATAGGTTCTGTAGGTTTGTTCTTAAGTAGAGTTTGTATGCAAGTTGTAACTGTATACTTTATAATTGTAACCCCAGTCAAAATTCTTTTTTGTCTCTGTGACAATTGGATTTTAAAAATGTTGGGTTCTCATAAGAACCAGAATTAACAATACAGTTTTATTGCAGCCATTTTGATAACTCTTATAACTGTTTATAGTAGCACAAGGCTAAAATACAGTAAATTACAAACATCCAGAGGTCTGTTTGTAATTAGGGGTCGTCTGTAAGTCGGGTGTTCTTAAGTAGGGGACTGCCTGTAGTCAGTTCTCTAAAACAATATAAAATAATAGAGACAATATACACCCAAAAATAACCATATGAATTCATATTAAAATTATCTAGGCAAAACAAAAACAAGCAAAATGCTTATCAGACATATATAGGGATAATATAGTAAATAAAACAACATCCAAACTTGCCTTTATGAAGGAATGGGAGACAGACGTAAACAGGCTCTCTAAACAAGAGTGGGAATTATCATGGAAATCAATAACCTTGTACTCCATGTGCATTAACCATATTGATTTGGCAAAAAATAGTATTTTGCTGGCACTATTAACCAGAAAAAAAGAGAATTCTAAACTCCTCAGCAGAGCTAGCGCTCCTAACTATGGGCATGGAGATATTTTCAAATGAATGATCTAAGAAATTTGGTCTCCCATATATTATATGCTGCTAGACTATAAATAACAAGGCTTATTATCTGTGGTAGAACTAGGAGTAAGTGTTATTAAGATACATTTGGCAGCGCTGCTTATGAACTTACAACATATTCCATTTTTATTTCAACACTTTTGTTTAGAATATTTGTTAACTTTATTTGAATTTATATGTAATTAGAGGTTCATTATTTTTTTTTTATGTAATCTTATTCGATTCTCATAGTTTATAACTATGTATCACTTAGGTCTATTGAATTCATGTGTTGGTTGTAAACAATACAGAAATAAGAGGTAGGAATTTGGGATGGGTTTTTGAACTGTCTTTGGATATTGGGATATGGGCACCTTTGGAAATCAACAATGCCTACTGACCTACTGGGGCAGTATCAGGCTCCGGGAGCACAGGTGAAAAGCTTTGCTACATCTACATTGGAGCTCTAATATACAGGCGGTCCCCTACTTAAGAACACACGACTTACATACGACCCCTAGTTACAAATGGACCACTGGATATTGGTAATTTATTGTACTTTAGTCCTAGGCTACAATAATCATCTATAACATGTATCACAGGCGTCTGTAATAAAGCTTATTGTTACTCCTAGTTCTTATGACAATCCAACATTTTTAAAATCCAATTGTCACAGAGACCAAAAAAGTTCTGTCTGGGATTACAATGATAAAATTTACAGCTCCGACTTACATACAAATTCAACTTAAGAACAAACCTACAGACCCTATCTTGTATGTAACCCGGGGACTGCCTGTACTTAGCTTTTTCCGGATGTGAGTGTGAGGTGAAAGACGCATGCCCAAGGAATAAAAATAAAGCTTAATTGCAGTCACCTTTGATAACTATTACAGCTATTTATTGTATCCCAAGGCTAAAGTACAGGAAATTACCAACATCCAGAGGTCCGTTTGTAACTAGGGGTCGTCCGTGGTCAAACTGGATAAATCTGGTACAAGTACTTTCTATTCTATTTTTACCTCTTTGTCCCTGTAATATCGAGGGTGATACTTGTGCATAGCTTCCCACTGGTCCAGAGAGGTGTCAGTGACGTCCCCAATAATTTCATTTTTACTTGGGGGAAAGAAGGAGACAGGAACATGTTTCTTTAATAAACAATATTACAAAATGTACAATTATCATCTGCACTACTGATATATGCAATTTTTCTAAAAGATGAGCAATGCTCTGATGAAATGTAGCATTTTATCTTAAAATAAATTCTTAAATGATAACTACCACGAGGATCAAGGATTTTAAAACCAAGCACACTGACATTCTTTTACCTTCTTATGCCGTTTTTACAAAAAATGGGTTTTCAAATTATGCAAATTAGACAGAGGTGTTAATGGAGCCTGGAGCCCCTCTGTCTCATTTGCTTAACTTTTAAAGCCTTTTTTCTTAAAAACAAGGGCATAGAAAGCTTAAAGAGAACCTGTCACCAGCCGCACTGCTGTTGAACCCCCAAAAATACCTTAGAGGGTTATTAATTGTTGTCCAGATTCTGAGCTGGCCTCACACTAAAATATCAACTTATATTCACGGGCAGGTAGAAGTCAGGGTGGTGGGGTTCAGGGTAGAGCAGGCAATCTCGCCGTGTACCTGTGCACGTCCGAGATTTGATACGAGAGCACAGGAGGACGGGGACGGGGGGACAGGATGGGTTCACGGGAGACAGGGCAGGTTTCGGCTCAATGAAGAGAAGTATGCAGATTTTCATAACGCAGCAGCCTGAAGGGTGGGTGAGTGCTTGACTGATCTATCGGAACGCCAGCCCCGACTGCTACCTGTCAGTAAATATAAGTTGATATTTCAGCGTGAGGCCAGCTCAGAATTATTATAAGGACATGTCTGGACAACAATTAAGACACCCTATTAGGTATGTTTGGGGGTTTAACAGCCGTGTGGCTGGAGACAGTTTCCATTTAAGAAGAGCAGATCCTGTCAGAGGGGGCGCACAAAAGTATGTCAGTGTTCTCGGTTTACAATCCTTCAACCTGGTGAAGATGTCCATTAACCCCTTACCGACAGGTGACGTATTAGTAAGTCACACATCGGCTGTAGGTGTATGGAGAGGACTCATGGGCTGAGCCCAGTATATGTTAGGATCAATCAGACAACCCTAGGGTGTCTGAAAAATAGAAAAAAAAAAGTAAAAGAAAAAATGAATTAAAAAAACCTAAAAATTTTAATCACCGCCTTTCCCTAGAACTGATATAAAAATAAACAGTAAAAATCATAAACATCTAAATCAATGTGTCCTAAAAGGTCCAATCTATCAAAAGATAATAGCGGTTATTCCCGGCGTTTAAGCCTGTAACGGAAAATAGCGCCCAAAATCGAAAATGAAACTTTTTGCCATTTTGCAACATCTAAAAATTTGTTATAAAAATGATCAAAAGGCCATACAGTCCTCAAAGTGGAAACATTGAAAACGTCATCACTTCTTGTAAAAAATGACACCACACACAGCTCCATATACTGTACAGGTAGTCCCCGGGTTACATACAACATAGTTTCCATAGATTTGTTCTTAAGTTGAATATGTATGCAAGTCGAAACTGTATATTTTATAATTGTAGATCCAGACAATTTTTTTTGCCCCAGTGACAACTGGAGTTTCAAAATGTTTTGCTGTAATTTGACAAAGAATTATCAATAAAGCTTCATTACAGACACCTTACAGCTGATCATAGCAGACTGGGACTATAGTAAAGCTTACAGAGAGCTTCACCAGAAGTCACAGTGGGCAGAGGGGTCCCTCTTTAACTAGGGGTCGTCTGTAAGTCAGGTGTCCTTAAGTAGGGGGCCGCCTGTAGAATTAAAGAGTTATTAGCTCCAGAAAATGGCAAAATGAAGATTTTTTTTTGTACAGCAGGTTTCAGTTTTTGTAAATGTATGAAAACATTATAAATCCTGTATAAATTTAGTATCCCTGTGATTGTACCAACCCAAAGAATAAAGTAGACATGTCAATTGGGGTACAGTAAAAGCCATAGAAACCAAGCCCACAAGAAATTGGTGCAAATGCTTGTTTTCACCAATTTCACTTTATTTGGAATTATTTTTCCTGCTTCCCGGTACATGGCATGGAAAAGGAAATACAGTCATGATTTAGTGCAATTTGTTAAGCAGAAAACAAGCCGTCATACAACTCTTAGTTATAGATTTTTTTAAGGTGGGGAGTGAAAAATGGAAATGGAAGAACAAAAAAGGGCCTGGTCATTAAGCGCATAAAGAATGAGAGAACAAAGTGGTAATAGGTAACAAAACAGGAGTTTATTGGAAGATATTACAGGATTTATGACAACCATAAAGAATCACATATACAAACTCAACTCCTAAGAAGCACTCATTCTAAATGGGAAGATTACAGTAACAGCTAACAACCTTCATCTAGAAGTACCTTAGGTTCTATTCATTTCAGACACACGAAAAACCAGGTAACATGCTTAACCCATGTTGAAGAGCAATGCATGTTACACACAACACTGACAGACAAATACAGAAACAGTTGTAAGACCGATTTTTTCCCCCCACGTGACAAAAACAAAAAAACAAACAAAAAAAAAGTGTGCAGAAAACAGTAAAGAACTTGCATATATAATATTTGGTTTCGATAATTTTTTAAGTGGGAATAGTAACATAATAGGCTGCTTTCAAAGCAGGAAAACAATAAATCAGAGGAATTATCTAAAATATTCTAACTCAATCTGTATTTACTATGTTCAATTTTCCAAGAATTAAAAAGACATGAATACAAATAATATTAATATTAAAAGGTGTTTTCCATAAAAAAAAGTTATATATAAATATATACATTTTCAAGTGCTTACTATTACAGTCAGTGGCTGGCAGCAGCAGTACCATCCCGTTTCTGGATAGGGGTGCTGGACCAGGAAGTGCAAAGAGGTGGGGGAGCAGTTAGCACAGGACATGGAGTGCCTGGGGAGCATCAGTGGGGCAATTTTAATTTTGGGGGGGCTAAGCATTAATAAAAAATACATATATATTTATATACACACATTTTTTTTTTCATGGAAAGCCCCTTTAATCTTCAAATTGAAATTTATTTAGTGCTTTAAAATTGGTAGACAAAAAATGAGTTTTTAGTGCTAATTGGCGCTGATGGTGGACAAACCAAGCAACAGAAAAACTACGATAGCTTAAATAGTAATAAAATAATTAGAAAAAAATCTAAGAAATGCAAATTTAAAACAAACAAGGCATTTTAAAATGTAAGAGTACAGACAAAATAGGATGTGAAAACGGAGAGGCTCCAATACACACCCGGACAAGTTAAAGAAGAATAGATTAGTAAGTGAGAACTATATGGCAACGTTAATAGGGGAGGGAAGCCCCCGCTATTAGTCTATTCTCTTTTCAGAGGCCTGTTCATACAGCGACACCAAACATGTAATACACCGCAAATGATCTATCTAAAGTAACAGTCAACATATTCAGCAGCAGAAATGTCTCATGTTCCAGCTGGTTGCCTTACTTGCCTAAAATGATGCTTTTGGCAAATAAGAGAAATCTCTACTGGGAAAGACTCTTGTGTTGTCACTAGACACCCGTTTCTATTCATACACCTTATGATTTCCAGGTTGGTGAATCTGATGATAAGATTGGCAAGGGTTTGACACTCGGGACAAAGAGCTTATTCACACCTCAGTTCTTTTCAGCATACTGACGATTTACGTTCAATCCATTCTGTATTTGCACCTGTTTTTGTATGACGTCTTTGGCGTCCAAAAAATAAACTGATGGTTTACATTAATAAGGCAGCAAAACACCTGACTAAATATAAATGTTATCAGTTTTTATGCTGACCCTTAGACTTTTATTGTCATGTGTGATCCGCACAACTGGAAAAAAATACGACAAGGGCAAAAACTTTTGCCACGGATCAGTGGAAAAAAACTAAAATGTGAAAAATAAAGTAGAAAATAAATGGTCAGTAGGCTGTGCTTCAAAATCACGGAAAGTATACTGAGAAAAAAACGGATTTGTGAATAAGCCGATTGTGGAAAATGAAAGAGAACAGATCTGAAGTCCTACTACCTTCTCTAATTAGTGATCCAAAGAACAAGTGACATCAGAAACCTAAAGGAATTTTCCCAGTATGTTCACTTATACCCCAATGCAGCCTGCAAACTAGTGTTTTATTCATATAAAGCGTCCCCTCTGCATTTAAAAGGTTATCAACCATCAAAATCAACTTTTAAAAAGATGCTGGTGAGCCATGCTCTAGATTCACAGGATGTTATGCTGTTCCACCCTCTCTCTGCCTGCTGTAATCTCACATGGTGGGAGAGGAGAAGGCTCCTTGGACAGTGTAACAGCCTGCAAACCTACAGCAGAGAGGAGCTCTGGTAACTTAATTTTAAAATTTGATTTTAGAAGAAACAAATTTAAAAAGGATTCCCAGTGTCATGGTGTCTGAATCCACCCTGGTTTATCAGGCTTGATTTTGATGGCAGATTTTCTTTAATTAATCACCCCCTTATCCTGTCTATATAGTGGGAAATCCCCTGTAAATAAATTAACAGTATATGTAACATTTGAAGGAGATGACCCATGGTGTAAAACTCTATTATAGAGTTTCAAAACTCAACCTACCGACAACAGCACCAATATCCTTAAATGGGCTGACCTGGATTACAAAAATAAGTCTGCTATCTTCCAGATGCGGAGGTACTAACGGGTTGTGTACTGTGCTGAAAAACAGCTTCATTGACCTAAAAAGGGCTTAGCCGCATTACTACCTAAAACCTACTGACACCTGTACGCTGCTTACCAATGGAAATAGCCAGGATTTTCTAATCCCAAACAACCCAATAAATAACCTCTAAAAATAACTAGATGCACCTTAAAGGCACCCAATAGCATCAACTAGGTCTGCAGATCTTTACAATGCATAAAGGGAAAATAGTTGCTTCCCATGACCCCCATGTACCAATAGACAGTAAATAAATATGTGGGGACTACTAAGGCACCAGTACTGCTGTGGCAACCATATATCTGCAGTAAGGCAGAAGGACGTGTCATTAAATTAGCAAAAAAAAAAAACATAATTAACACAAAAACTAAGGTACAATAGATATAACTATTGTGGAGTGTAGAAGGTAATCTACATACAGTACAACACTAACATACTTCAAAAGAAAACAAAAAGGAGCCTATATCCAAAAAAGAGATCTTACAGAAATGCTGCTGCAAGGTCATGGCTCTACACTCAGACGCCTCTGTGACCCATTCATCTGAGTAACCATGCATATAGTCATGTAAAATGACGTCCATATACTGTATCTGTGATTATACACACACATATATACATGGCAAGCTACAACACAACTGAGGTATTCTTCTAACCATATGAGGTGCCTTCAATATTGAACAATGATGCCACATAAATGCCAAAACTGTGCCTGCAAGGTCATTCTGTGAACCAGGACTGTCAGCCTCTCTAAACTCAGAACAATAAGACACAAATGATCATATGAACTTTAGGCTTGGTCTAGTTCAAAAGAACATTGGCAATCGGTTCGCTCCGGATATTTGCCTTTACCACATTGATACAAATTTCTCTATGCTTTTATCTAGACCTGTAGATTTATAGAAACTATGGGTAAAGCAAAGAAAAAAAGGACTGGGTTTAGCTACCATACAAGGCAGTCCGACCAGAAACGTTTTGGCAGAAACTCCAAACACATACCGGTAGGTTGACTAGATTGTGAGCCCCGTGGGGACAGGGACTGATTTGGCAAGTTCTGTGCAGCGCTGTGTGATCTGTGTGCGCTATATCATATAATATTGGTATTATTGTAGTGAAAACAAACATGAAAAAAACTTCCCAATGTAATGCAGATACCTGGTAATAGTGAAGAAAGTGACAGCTTCCCTATAACTTTAGACATGTACCTAAAGCTCAGCACCTACTACGTACAATTCTTCAATGTTCACATGGCTTGCCTAGGCATCTGGTCACACATAAAAGAACCCCCTACATGAGACATTTAGCATGGGAGGTGTATAACAAAATAACCCCTATTAACGCACAAGTAAGAAGGACAAAGGTAACAACTTTAGGATCAGAGTTCACTTGCTTTCCTTGAGTCTGATAAATTAGGGAAGAAATGGTTATTGTTTTAACAGAAATAATGGATACAGTAAACACAAAATAAACAGTGTAACATTGTTTTCTTTTGTAGACAAATTGTAAAAAAAAGACAAAACCAGAGGGTGCCAGAACTACAGTGGGTCCACTGCGACTGATCTCCATGAATCACAACATACACTCATTGGCGCTGCAATCACCTCTTATATGTAAAGCTTTCTTATATTGTGATGTCTTTCTAAAGACATGCAGTCTGCACTTCCTATACAAAACATCTGTCCCTACCCGACGATGAACAGACCAAAACACTTCTACCTTGATGAACTTGTGATAAAGAATCTGTGAACACCGAGAAAACGCAACAGTGGTGGCGTTAGAGCAGCTTAGAACAGTTATTCTGTTGAACCCAGAGGTTTCTATAGAACAACCCGTTGTGGATTGAGGACTGCATAGAGCAACAGAAACCGTGTCAGTACAGTCATGTGTAACGCGCGACACAAGACCCTTGCGTTCCACATACAATTGTAGTGTCTTTTGTGCAAACTTCTTACACACTAGAGAAAATATAACTTAAAGTAGTTGCTGCAATGAGCATCAAGCAAACATTCTCATAACTTATAGGGAAGTCAAAGATTCAAGGACATTGTGCTCCTTCCTTGTTACAGCCGTGGATATAAGGAACATTAATAATCTGATGTGGAAAACCCATCCTTAAAAAGCCCACTAGAAAATCCTGAGTTGATGGTGGACTCATCAGACCTACTAGCCAGCGTGGCTTCGTGGGATATGGGATATCCATGGATTACATGAACAAGATGGAGTGTAGTGGCGCTGTTGGGTTCTATGAAAATATAGCAGATTTCCGATGGATTGAGCTGAGGGCACCATTTTACTAGTTTATCAGCGGGAGCCTAAATAAAGGACTGCCACTTAGATGACAATCCTTATAACCATGGTTATAGAAGGATCCTTGAAGTACAAACTAAATATTATTTAAATATATCTTGCGGCCTATGGCAAAAGCTAACTTTGTAGCTTTGACTACACTAACATCAGAAGCAAATATATAGAAGGCCAACCAAGGTTATGAATCATGAGTGATAGCGCTAGACCTATAAGTCAAATATTCGCTTGGGCTTACCCTTCCCAATGAGGCCTGTCACTACACACAACAGCAGTTCTATCATGAGCTGCCTATCATGTGATACATTCTGGAAGCCGAAATCCATAAACTAAAGATCTATAGCTGGAAACCTGGATAATAATTTAGGCATTGTTACAGTCATGGGACTGGGAAAACTATTAGTTAGGCACGCTGCACACAAAGGTCTTTTCCTATGGCAGCAAAATACGGGTGTATTAGTTGTTTTTGAGGTCTGTGTGTCAACAGTATTTCTCCCGTGCCCGCACCATATTGCCACAAAAAAAGGTCACATGTCACCCGTAAATCACCCGTATTTACAGTCCCACCAAAAAAAAAAAAAAATAAAAAATTGGAATTTCTTATCACACATACAAAAGACACACGTATGATACACCAAGTCAGCCGTATTTTTCAGGACCCCATAAATTTCTATGGGAGAGCAAGAACAGCAACTGCTCTGCGTTACGTGGCTGAGGAATCCTCAGCTATCTATGAGCCCATAAAAATACATGGAGCCTTGGGACAGCCGCAAACAGGGCCAACAACAGGAACACGGCTGAGGAATCCTCAGCTGTCTATGACCCCATAAAAATACATGGAGCTGCGAGACAGCCGCAAAAAGCTCAGCCGTATCTTTGGAGGAAACAACATTTGTATGCGTGGGGCCTTATAAGTAATTCTGGATGAGCAGTGCCGGGCAGCGAGTGGCTGCACTGCAAATCTGCAGGAATATAAGTTCTATAATTTGTGGCGTGGCCACCCGACCTGGTGGCGCTGCAGTGCTCACCGCACCGGCACCCATAGAAGTCTATGGGGGCTGTGATTTGGCCGCAAATCATGCAACCAGATTAAGACACCTGCATCAGGGGTTTTTGTTATGCTCTTCTAAACCAGAGAATGTCATGGAAGTTTTCTTTCCCATTGACTTTAATGTAAGTTTGTCTTCCATTCCACTTCTGTTATATTAGCCAGAAAAAAAGACACAGGTTACTGCACTATTTTTTCCAGATGGGGGAACAGAACTTGCTAGTGTGAACTCAACTCCCCAATTGACTGCACAGGAGTCATGGCACTCCAGTGACAAATGTCTACAAAGTTCAGTCCCATTGACTTCTCTTCTAGTAAATGAGACGCAATACTAGGGGGAAACCTTGCTGGTATTAACCTGAAAAGAAATGCAACCACTTTGTTCTAAAGATCAGTGGGTGGACTGAACCCCAAAACCACATATTGTAATGTAAATTTCTGGCAAAAAATATTTCTCAAGTAGAAATGAAATTTAACCAGTAAAATTTGTAGCCAAATAGATATATTCCACTGTCTAAACTTGAAATCAATTGAATAATTAGAAGAAACCTGACCCAGTAGTAAGAAGTTGTTTCTTAAACAAAATGTAGCGGAACTCAGTTTCCAAAATGTTATATAGTCTTGATGACAGTCTTGGTTAGGCAAAAAAAAAAAAAAAAAAAACCAAAAAACACACCATTAAAACATGGAGGTTCATGTAACATCTTTCAACATTGCCTACATAGAAGCACAAATCAGGAGCACTACTGCACTATAAGTTACGGCTGGAGGTTATAGGATACCTTATAGCAGGATGTTTAGTGTATATAGTAAAACCTTTTACCAAAAGACCTGATGGAGAATTGTGCACCAAAAGATATACTATGCAATAAATAACAGAACAAAAACATTTCCCCGATCAAGTCGATAAGCTGAAGTCATTTTTTTCTTTTTCATTTTAAAAATAGAGAAACTTTTTTTTTTTTTTTTAAACTTTACCTCCAGAAACAACACAATGACCATACTGGAAAACAAAAAAAAGTGTATCATTGAGGTTTTGTAGTTTGGAGGGGGAGGTTGGAGGAGGAGAATATACTGTTGTATATACAGAAAGTCTTTTGATTTTAACCCCTGAAAAATTACTAGTGAAGAAATGGTCAAGATTTCCAGCCCTGACACTGAGCTCTATATAACTCAACTGTTATATACAAATTAGTTACAACATTTATATATACTTTCTTATAACATAAGGCTAGAAAAACATTGGAACAAATGATTCGTATTTTAGAAATCTCTAAAATACTTCTCACGTCTGAGGTACTTTTTTTTTTGTATGTATCTTATCTTCTCGGAGTAGCACCTGTCAAAAAAATACTAGTCCAAAAAAACCCAAAAACTAGTTTCAACAGTAAAATTAGCCTGCGAGTCAACGACAAATTCTGTGTAGTGTGCATTTAAAAATAAGTAGACTTAGTGAATAGGAATAAGCCATTCCCAGGCACTTTATGGTTATCCCGGCCGACCTGTCATCAACCAGAACCTGATGTGAGATATTGGATTAGTTTATTAGGACCAGCTTGCCATCTATCTTCTGCTTCTTTTTTGTATGCGTTTGCTCATGTGTTAGCAGGTTTATCTTTTGCGCAAAGCCTTTGCCACATGTGATGCAGACAAAGGGTCGTTCCCCGGTGTGCAGCCTCTGGTGAGTGGTAAGATTTGCCTTCTGGCTAAAGCTCTTGCCACACTCTGGGCATTCGAATGGCTTCTCCCCGGTGTGTATCCTCTCATGTCCAATAAGATTACTGTTATTCTGAAAGCGTTTACCACAGAACCTACACACAAAGCGCCTCTCCCTCGCAAACGTCTTCTGTGTTTGCATGACCGACGGGCCTGCGTTAAGATTCTTCCCATAAACAACGCACGTCAAAGACTTTGCCACGGATACATTTTTAATGGAGATAGCATGAGGAAACTTGTCGTCTACTGGAAGTTTTAAACTGGATTCAACCCTCTGCTGGGGCCTGAACTGAACCATGGAGCCATTGTACGGTTTTATTTTCATTTTGTGGGTTCCTTGATGGAGCCGAAGATCGCTTATTCTTAAAAATCTCTTTCCACACTCAGTGCAGTTGAAGGTCCTATCGAGCTCCTTGGGGGAAACTGGCCCATAACGTCTCTGTGTAAGCTCTTCCTTCTGACCTATTGGCCACCTAACTAATCTTTGGCAGTATCCACTGGTTTTCATGTTGTACTGAATTTTCACTTTGTTTTTTGAAGGAATATTTCTTAGGTTGAATTTTTCAGTGCTGCGTTGGCTCTCAATAATCAATTCGTCATCTATTGTTGGGAAGACGGGGAAAAAAAGATATTTTACATTTGTCAAACAGTTAATGAAGATACAATATTTTGAAAGGTTCTTCCATCATTTTCAGTGCATGATATGAAAAATTAAAACCTTAGCGCATGACTAATAACTCTGGAATAAAGGCTCTCCCCCTGCTTTTGTGACTTGTCACCCAGTGATATTGTAATATTACCAAGTGACTACACCCTTGCGTCATTTGGGTTTTCCCACCATAATAGTCAATCGCATATATGTGGAATATGGAATACCTTATTGACACAAAACTATTGGTATCTAGAACCCAGAAATAAACAGGGGTACATTTCCTCCTAATACCCTACTCTTGTTAGCCCTTTGTTGGCAATGAGGGACAGAGTTTTATGTTCGTGGTGCCATTTTCAGATTTCAATGCGCCAAATTCTTTTGTTTCCTTAGAGATATGTGGCTTCCTCCTTCTTCCAAATCCAAATTTGGTTGCAAAAAGGGAGAAAAGAACAGAAAAACTAGCCTTGCATATGTATAGTACTCGGCTTTAACGTATATGTGGAGTTGAACAGAGCGTCGTCTTCCAAAATCATTTCCATAATGAAACAACTAACAATCTATAAAGTGCACTTGTCATTCTCCACTTACTAACTGGAGTTTATTATGGACTTTACACATCACCTATCAGTGCCATAGGTTTTATAAATGCTTACTTTTCATGTTATTTTTCTTTTATTTAATATTTTTCCTCCCTTTCATTTTTGGCATCTCCTGTCTAATGCCAGTGGCTCCAGTATGCAAATGAGTGTGAGAAGACTCAGCAACAATCCAGTAGGGTCATGGTCCCAGGTAACGTAGCTTTGGGGAAAGGACAGAAAAAGTAATTACAAATGTCATTTTCTGCTTTAATACATGCAGCGTTGGTTTCCAGGGAATGACAGGTGCACTTTAAAGGGGTACAGTAGCATCTGTGACATTTTGTGGGCTGAATAAATATTGATACCTTCTGTACCAGTTACGGGAGCCCAGTGCTGGCTCCTGAAGCCCCAGTTTGGCTTTTGTCAGCTGATGTGCCATCCTGGGTAAGGTCATTGTTGGAGTCAATCACCTGCTGCAACATTTCTACTAATTATGACTCTACTCTAAACTAGCTCAACAGCCCCAGGTAACAAGTGGCAAAAAAATCAACTATTTGTGGAGGAAAAAAACTAAAACTCAAAAACTTACCGACTGTGTAATTAATGACATCTCTTCCATCCAAGCAAATATTTTCACTGTTCGATTGTGGCTCCTTCGATTTCATTCTCAGAGTAACAGGTTCAATGCTGGGAAATTCTATGAGAAGAAAAAAACAAAATTGAAGTACTACAAAATGAAGTGGTCCAGTAATACCAGTTTGCTGTTCTTCTGTTTAAGGCCCCACATTTTTCAACATAGCGGAATGAGGACTTTTTTCGGGACAAGATTTTTTTTTAAAGGAAATTTTTCATCAAAATCAAACATGATAAACCAGGGACACTTAGGCCACATGCACACTGATGTATGCCCGCACAGCTACGGCCCTATGTACAATACATAACAAAAAAACTTGTACAAATGTAGCAATCATTTCCGCATTTACCTTTCAAGATTACATTTTTTTCACAAATGCTGTAGGGTTTCTTGATTATGAGTTTTTGTGGAGATGCAACCACACTCGTATTCTTGATACCAGAGGTAGATGCTCTGTGACCTTGTACTAGGAGGAGAAGATAAGGCTGCGTCACAAATTAAATTCTTGACCAGAATAATATACTTTCACTCTGCACCAAATATTGCTTTTTCTGTGTAGCTTCTCAGTTTAAAAAATATGCTGCAGACAAAACATGGGCCCACAGTATTATTAAATGGCTTTCCTGAGGAGAGAAAGACTCACCAGCTGCATATTTGATACCGTGTTTACCATCGATTTGCAAGGAGTTGTTAGAGGAGTGCTCTTGAAAATTATTAACCCTGCGAGAAACCGGTGGACTAGAAGGATAACCTGTACCAAATAGAAAACATATATACTGCGAGTAGATATATACAGCATTCATATTTTTTCAATCATCCACACCCAAATTACCCTCCTCTCCCACTACGCCAAAAAGCAGGTAGTGGTGATGAGTACAGGTCAGGAATAAATTGATGGCAATACATACCTCCCAACACACTGCAACACAACTGTGCATTTGCACTTGAAAGTTAGGCTGCAGTGAATGGCTACACAATTACTTACATTGTTCGGCGTCATCCAAGCATTCAACGTCTGAGATAACAGTATAATCTTCTAGTTGAGTCTCATCCTTGACAGCTGTGTATTCTCCAAATCTGTCAATAAATTTACCTGTTCAAAAGTCAAAACAACATTGGCTAAACTACATAATAGGAGCAATTCAGAGGTAAGAAGCCACTGTATAATAGAGTTTTCATTGCTAGGAGCTGCTGGTCACCTAGATCGTATGTATATATGCCTGTTGTACTCTAGCTATACTGCACAGTAGATTAAATATAAACATCTTTGCATTACATTAAAACTTATTTCTGCACTTTTTAAAGTGCTTTCTACACTCTCTATTTCTTTTGGAAGACACTGGCTTTTATCCCATGTCATGTCACTAGGCACTGATGTATAGAAATCTACCTTAGGCCTCTTGCACACAGACGGGGCTTAGGCGTGCATCCAGCTGGGTACAGGAGAGAGGAGGATTGAGCGTTCCCTACTCCCACCATGTTCAGTGAAAGCCATATGGCAGGTGCAGTAATAGAGCAACATATAAGACATGTCCTATATGTTTCCATGCTCAGTCAAGGTGTGGTGAGACAGCATGTGGGAACTATTTACATATTTCTTACCCACAATCCTTAAGAGAGTGTGCATTGTCTTATAGACCGATTAGAAAAGATCTGTCACAAAATTATGATGGAGTCATTGAAGACTATCTGATTATATGTTCACAATGTCATACAGCATACATGATATAATAGTCACTTGACTGTGTATGAGGTGTAACAATTTTTATGGCCATTAAATGACAGTCCTTATTTTCTAGCAGTTTTCTGCTCTGCATTGAATGAGTGATTTTGTTTTTTACCACATGGGAGGAAACTTGATGCTGTGACTGATCTCCCGCTTACTCCCCCCCCCTTCCCCTCATGTAGAGCTCTTATTTAATCTCAGACTACTGAACTTCAGGGAAGATGGCAGAGCACTTTTATTAGAGATGGCTTCTGAGTTATATAGTAGATTATAAACTTGTGCTATAAACCCAGAGTGAAGGATTTGTGCAGCTGCCTGTGCCAGTCCATAGATGCCAATGAAGTGCATAGAGGTATTTTGAATTACAGGAAAAGCTATGTGACAAAATTACACAAGTACACATCTATTTTATCATGGAGCTTACTTGTACTGGGAAAAGACACACTCCCTCTGACATCCTGGTCATAGGGGTTCATCATTCGCTGCTTCTCACCAAGCTTGACAGTTAATAAAATATCAGGATTCACCATACCACACTCTAAATGGATGCGAAAAGAGAGCAAATGATCAGCTGCTATTCCCGCTCGGAGTTATGCTAAAGCAACAAGTGAAAATCATTAATGTGGGATAATGAACAAGAAAAGCCTTACCAAGGTCTTCCAAGGTAACCTTGTAATACTAATCTAAATAATAAATAATTTCAGTTCTAAAAAGACTCACCAGAACCAACAATATTCAAGTTTTCATTTCTTTCTACTACTTGACGGCTTTTGCAACAAGGCTCCTCTTCCGGCTGTATCCTAAGGAAGTTGTTGGGATTCAGGATGACAAAGCCTGAAAGACAGGAAAAGTGTATTGCTTAAGAACATCAGTGAGGTCAATTATAATACTTCCTGATAAAATGTACTTTTAAGTCAAAAAGAAGCAGCCGCAAAGTTCATGTCAAAATATTCTAGAAAATAGCAAAATAGGAAAGTACCCAGTGAGATTAAGATCCCATGAATTTCTTTAATAACACCAGTGTAGAGGTCTTTCTGCCACCCTTCAAGGCGATCCCACTCCTTCTCAGAAAAATAAACAGCAACATCTCTGAAAATCACCTACAAATTATAACAAAGACAAAACATCACTGTTACTGCGAAGCATTTACATATTGATAGTATATAAATGGTATAGTCCAGATTACCAGGTTTGTAAGTAGGAAATGCTGAAAAATTACCCTAATTAATCAAGAATAAAAATTCAGCTGTGTATTCATTGCTGACTGATGTTATTACCGTATAAACTCGTGTATAAGCTGAGTTGGGCTGAATAACTCAGCTTATACACGAGTATATAGGAAAAAAAATTAAAATAGTACTCATCCTCCAGCGCTGACCCCCGGCCTCCTCTTCTCCCCGCAGCACCTCTTCGAGTTCCTGGCTGTGCAGCAGTTGCATGTCTATGCATAAACTAAGTCTAATGAAGCATCAGTTCCACTACAAGGTATATTCAAATCACACTCCTTATCTGTATTCTGGACGCACAGAATTGGAATCCTACTTCAACAACTTTAAAACAACAAATTCTGGCACTCGGCCGCTGGTTGAGGGGTCAGGCGTAGAATTAAGACGCCTTCCTGTAGCACGGCTGTGCTAATCATTCTAAGCCTTTCTTTCTATGCCGCAATAATTCTTCCATGACAAAGAAGAGAGGTTACTCCTAAACAGCCAAACTCAAGACAGGCTGAAAAACAAAAAGAAATCTGACTGGACCCCCTCACCTGGCAACAACACTTTTGATTATTACATTGACTCTTTTAGACAGGTTGTCTTCAATACTAGAGAAGCAAGTGTGCAGGAAAGAAGGGCCTTGGCTTCTGAGTTATATAGTAGATTATAAACTTGGTTCCTAAAAACCAACCATGAAATTACAATTAAACCTGCAGACAAGAGTGGCGCTGTAGTCCTCATGAATACATCTGACTACATGAAAGAAGGCCACAGACAGCTCACTGACAGCCAATACTACACCAAATTGAATAAGGACCCAGCTCAAAAATACACAAGAAAACTGAGGAAAGTCATTAGAGGGTTGTCTACAGATTCTGCAGACCTTCTGTACTTAATCCCTGGGGATCCCAAAATAGGAGTAGTGTATTCTATATGCTTCCTAAAATTCATAAACCAGGAAACCCAGGGAGACCAATCATCTCAGGTCTGGGAACCCTCACTGAAAAAATTTCAGGATGGGTAGAGGGTATCCTTAAACCACTGGTGAGAAATACCACCAGCTTCCTCCAGGACACCACAGACCTTCTCAAGAAACTTTCTTCCATAGGTCCTCTCCCCAAGGGCAGTATCCTGGCTACCCTGGATGTGGAATCCCTATATTCTAACATCGCACACAAAGAGGGACTAAAAGCGTTCCAAATTCATCTCAAGGCTCATAGGATTGCCTCAAACCCAGTATTACAGCAGACCAAATTTATCCTGAAGCACAATTAATTCTGCTTTGGGGAGCAAATCTACCTACAGAAGACTGGAACTGCCATGGGAACAAAGATGGCGCCACAATATGCCAACCTCGAAAATGACTTCCTGGAATCCTGCCACATCAAACCCTTAACCTACTACCGCTTTTTTGATGATATTTTGATCATCTGGACAGTTTGAGAACAACAGCTAATTACAGTTCATGATAATTTTAACAAATGCCATCCCACAATAAACCGGACATTAAAACTTCTCATATAGTGAAATGAACTACTTGGACACAACCATAAAAATCCTAAATAACTGCTTCCGGACGTCGCCATTTCAAAAACACATCTAAAGAATTTTAGGAAGACATTCCTAAATCAGGGATACCATCCTATGCTGATTGACAATTGCCATGGTAGCCTCGGGTCTTCGTTTGACACGAGGCTACATGGCTTCTGCAGATTCGTTACAATGAGCCAGTGGCTCATTGTAATGAATGTGCTGCAAAAATGCCATATACTGCAATACAGAAGTATTGCAGTATGTTGTTGGAGCGATCTGACCATCTAGGGTTAATGTACCCTGTAGTATAGGGGCTGAAAGTCATAGTGTCGCGGGCTTTTAGCACGGCACCGTCAACTCCTGTCATCGCAACAAAACATCCTTTTAAAGTGGACCTGAAAGCTGGCAAACTATACCCATGGTGTAGCTGCGGACACAGCAAGAAACAGCTCCAGTGGTGACGTCACCGAAGCAGACACCGGAGAACTCCGAACAGCGTCCACGTACATCCGAACGCGGTCACCGGCCGGGGCTGCGCCGGATCCGTGGCAGAAGCAAAACAGTGCACTGATCCCTTACCTTCCACCCAAGCACCGTAACAATAAAAGGTAAATACCAACTTTTTTCATATTGGAGGAGCGCGATATACACAAACCTTATTTATTTGCATATATATATATATATATATATATATGTATATAGCAGCACGGTGGCTCAGTGGTTAACACTACAGCCTTGCAGTCCTGGTCCTGGGTTCAAATCCCATACCGGTCAACATCTGCAAAGAATTTGTATGTTTGGCTACATTCACACTGCCGCATGGGGGACGTATATACAGCCGATATACGTCCCCCATAGACGTATGGCACCGTACCGCACCGTACCCCACGAAAAGATAGGACTCTCAATTACTATCATTGTCTGCTCTGTGGTCTCCACTGTTATTTTCTGCTCGGAATGCAGTATATGGTTTCTGAGGTAGTATTTTTAATTTCTGGGGTGGAGTCAGCGCAGGTCCATTTTATCCCAATATCAACCAAAATTGACACAAACTCAGACTCCACAGCCCTGCTCTTCGTACTTTGAACCTCTTATTAGTTAGTGCACAAAGGTCAGTTTTTTGTCACAATTTGGACCACAAATCCGATCACAAACAGGTGATGGAGATCAGAAAACAATGCATCAGTGGATCATGCAAAAACCAGTGTATTGTTTTAATGTATTTGTTTTAGATTTTGACTACCTGAAGTCAATAGGGGGAATCTACAACAAGTTTGTGGCACTGCAGGTCAAGTCTAAAAAATCTCGATCGCAGATCTGGGTATCTGCTGTAGATTCTCTCTGTGCAAATATTAAAATAAATACAAAAACTTACCGTGGGGGATACATGGCCGGCCATGTCTGTACCCGTTTCTTTGTCTTCGCAACAAAATAAAAGGTGAAAGGAGATCTGCGTGTGTAAAGGTCAAAGCCACATACGGCAATGAAAAACTTTTAGCGAAGCCTAAAAGCAAACAGAAGAAATAAAGAGGTTATACCATTGAATTTGTCTACCTGCTGTGTGCTTCCATTACCTATGTGGAAGCTGTAGCACTATGTCCTTGCCTGCTAACGAATAGGGAAAGTAGCAAGTGAGTCCCTCTGTATAACTAAGCATGCTAGAGTCTACCATCTAAAACGTTTAGGTGTAAAACATTTTATATTAATGGGTTCTGCAAGGGATATTTAGCAGTAAAGGGTTATTCCAACACTTAATGACTTTTGCACCTCCTCCAATCTTGAGAATCAACACAGCAGGTATTGTGAGGAGCTGTGTCTCCTTCATTAAAGAGTACCTGTCAGGCAAATTAATCTCCAAAACTAAATATATTTTCATAAACTGCCATTAGAAAGCATTTCCCCTAACCCTTCATTGTCCCTCTACATGCCTGTATGCAAATTACCTGATAGATGTCCAATGAATCATTATCGTATTCAGCTTTCCAGCTTATTCATGAGTGGGAGGTACAGCCCCCCCCACCCCCAGTGCTTGACTGACAGCCTGTATAATGATGTAACCCTCTTGGTGGTGGCGCCCCCTGCAGTCTGTGTGTGTATTTAAGTGCTTCAGGATGCAGCCATTTGTATTGCAGAACTGTCAGGTACTTGTGTAGCTGTTGTCTGTGTCTCACATTTGTGTATAGAAGAAGAAAACATTTCAGCAGATAAATCACAAACACTCAAAATGCTTCACTGTACATTATATACAGACATGAGAAGGGGGAGGGGTAACAGGGGTGACATCACTGCCTCAGACCATATGACCAGCCTCATTTATCTTGTAAAAGATGATTTTACTATGATTAATGAATGAATAGACTAGATAAAGATGGGATGGGATCCTTGTGAGCTGCTTGTGGTGAAACTATTAGTTACAGAGACCTGATGAGAGGTGTCCTTTAAAGGTTTAGTGAAGAAACTACACAATTCAACTTAAGAGGCCACAGCTCTGAATACTCATTAAAAGGACCAGGACTTCACCACTCTGAAGTGGTTTCATATGAAAAACTGCTGAAAATGGTTTTCTATGCAGCTTCCGTTACTCCCACTCCCCTCAATGAGAGACGGAAACAGCTTAGAACCTATGAGAATGGCAGAGTGCCAAGGACAGTCTAATCTCTGCCGCTATCAGATAAGATGGGGATAGCCTGAGACCATGACTGAAGGTTTAGGCCAGTGATGGCGAACCATTTTAAGACTGAGTGCCCAGACTACAACCAAAAACCATGCATTTATAACAAAGTGCCAATATAATCAGTAATTTATTTGTTGAACTGTTCTCCTAACATACCAGCCTCCGGAGGACACAGATACAATTGAAAGCAGGAGGGCAAATCCGGACTATCACTGCAGCAGGAGGACCTTCATAGATATTCTGGTCCTCTCCGCACCTTCTCGCTTTTCCTTCAGTCCCAAGCTGCCAAGAGATTCTAGGTGCCAGGGATCTAAATTTATGGCTTCTATTTTCCAGGATGTATCTCATACATGCTTGGCCACTGAGGTGCCACTCTATGAGGACATACGAGATACTTCCAAGGCGATTAAAGAGTTAATAGCAGTGTGATTAGTAAAACTTGACTTGCATGGAACTGCAGTTAGATTTTTTGAGTCCTGTCCAGTGAACTCTGTGCAGAGCCACCCGTGCCATAGGTTCGCCACCACTGGTTTAGGCCATTCTGGATGATCAGCAGATAACCACTCACTCTCCAACTACTTTGTGATGTGCTGCATGAAGACATATTTCCTTACCGATTATAAACCATTAATGAGGATCTTTAATATAATTTTAATCTAGCAGAATGACAAAAAGGAGAAATGGGACAGACATTTGTGGCCAAAATTCTGAGAATGATACCAAATCTGTGGCTTCTGTGTATTTAGATGTTTTAGTCAGATGTTTCTATGGTAGCTTAAGATACAAACATAAGCAACAATTATGTTTTTTAAAAGTTTATTGAAAAATAACATCCAGTTTATTCAAAAACTTAGTATTGATCCTCCTTCAGCAATGTACCACAGCAAGCTATCTGTCCTTGGCCAAATTCCCGCAGATGGCAACACATTCTTTGTTTAATCAGCAGGTTCTCATGTTTTTGTTTGTTGACCTTAATTATAAGGATTTTGCAGGCCACTGACCCAAGTGTTCACCGAGCCACCTTTACCTTGTGGCACAGGGCTCCATTATGCTGAAAAGAGTGTGGCTCCTCACCAAATTGCTCCCGGATTCTTGGGGGAAGTTGCTCTTGAATACCATTATGTATGGCAGTGTTCAGATTAACCCGACATCCATGGATGTAGAATAACTCAGTGAAAAGGTCTGGCAGGTAAAGGTGGTGAAGATGTATAACTGTAGTTCCGTCACTTCTCTGTATTCAAAATTTACACTTTTAACTTCAGGCAGCTTGCTCATGATTTATCATCTGAATCCAGATGTGGGAGACATATTTATGAAGTGCAACTTTTCAAAAAGTCACAAAACTAAGCGCAAATCCACTCCAGAAATATGATGTGCAAAAAGCTCCCAAGTCTTAAAATACTGAAACCCTGTCTCATGATAAACCTTTCCCCAGGATTTTCCCAGACGTCCAAAACAGTTCAAAAGGGGGTTTTTATAATAGGAAATACTTCCTTTTCTGATCTCTGCAGCCCAAACCCAAAACTGGCATTCTGCATGAAGTACAAGGATTAGCCTGTGAAGAACTGGGGTAAAACTTGCGGACTTGCTTATTCTGGTTTCGCTATTCAGAACACACATGCTCTTTGCCGAGTTGAATATATAATGTGAAGTAATATAGTGATAGTAACTTTACAATTATCTGCTAGTTACCAGTGTGCACATCTATAGGTTAGGTCTCCACACCGGAATTTGGTTGTGTATGAGTCTTCGTAGTATAGTCTGTTATGGTCAGACTTTTTAAAAAGATTCACCAAAAGAAATCACCAGATTAAAGAAGTAGGTTCATGCACCATGTCTGAAAACGTTTACGGTCTGTATTTAATAGAAACCTTATGTAGACATCCGCCCAGCATTATACCTGCCTCCCGCCCCACTAACAGCCTGACATTAAAGGCTTTGCTGCTTTGAAGAGTTTAAAGCCACCTATAAGTGACTAAATCCTTAGAAAAGAACAATGAAAAGACTTTCCATAAACACTTATATAAAAATCATTCCATGTCGCAAAATCTGCCATCCCAGACAACAAAAGGCACGCTCTACTCAAAGTCTTCACGTTAGTCCCTATAGAAGAAAACCACCAAAATAGGATTCTCAAAAAATGTAACCACAAAAAAATCAAAGCTGCACTCAGGAGACCACAGCTCATTTTGATGGAACGCTTAAGGGCATGACCATAAAAGTGAGGTCAGTTTTCGAAATCTTTAAGCTGAATAATATATTTAGAGCGTGTTTAAATGATGCTGTTTACATGTACCATATAACCTTGTATAAGCTGACCCAAGTATAGGCCGAGGTACCTAATTATACCATAAAAACTGTGAAAGCCTATTGACTCGAGTATAAGCCTATGGTGGGAAATTCAGCAACTACTCTCTAATAAAATGTAGAGCAGTCTCCCCTCACGAATGAAATGTCCACAGTAGCCCCTCCAATTAATATGTCCAGCAGAGTGCCCCATTAATGCAATGTCCAGCAGAGTGCCCCCATTAATGCAATGTCCAGCAGAGTGCCCCCATTAATGCAATGTCCAGCGGAGTGCCCCCTTAAAAAAATAAAGTTAGAACTGACATCCTCTTCTCCCCGTAGAACCACTTCAATTCAGGGCCAGGTCGGCAAATGCACACAAACTATGACATCAGCAGGCGGTGACACTGCCACCTGCCGGTAGATAGCATAGATGTGCATCTGCCGACCCGGCTGGGGACCCAAATAGGTGCTGCGGGGAGAAGAGGACGCCAGTGATGTATTAACTTTATTTCTTTTATATACCCAAGTATAAGCCAGGTGGGGCTTTTATTTAAGCATTGTTTTGAAAACCTCGGATTATACTCAACTATTTAAAGTAGTTAATATTGGAGGTGAAAGATCCCAAAAAAAATTCTCTGGTAAAATGAATTGTTTTCCTTTGCAGTTTTGATGGTGTTTTAAACACGCAATATGAATAAACCATTTCAAAGGAACAGAGCCAAGGAAATAATAATAATGATATACAAGAGCCTGTCACAAGTTTTCTGCTACCCAGTAGCAGACATACCAGCACATCCTATTTTGGTCTCATCTTACCACATGATCTTCTCCCATGCCTCCTCTGGATCATACAGATGGTCAGTGGGGAGCTTCAAACAGGCCTGGACATGTGCTGGCATGAGCAGGGGGACCTCGCAAGCCCTGCTTGATTTTAATCCATGACGGGGTAATGTGTTACTAACAGTTAACTTTGAGACTATGGTCCCAGCTGGATTCAGGGCATTGACCAGGTCCTTCTGTATAGTTATACTGCGATTCCTGACCTCTCTCAGAATCATCCTTATCCCACAGTGAGATCTTGCATGGAGACTGAGGAAGGTTGAAGGTCATCAAGTCTTCTATTTTCTAATAATTGTGCCAACAGTTCTTGTCTTCTCACCAAGCTGCTGCCTATTGTCCTGTAGCCCATTCAAGCCTTGTGCAGGTCCTTCTTGCCCATGGTGAAGAGGTTGGAATGTCAGGAGTGTTTGGGGAGGTGTTTTAATACAGGAAATAAGTTCAAAACAGGTTCCAGATGTGTTTCTAGATTCTGTCACTCACAGTTGAAGTGTAGCTACAATAAAAATTGTAGATGGGAAAACTTGCAAAATCGACCTTGGATCAAACACTTATTCCCCCCCCCCTGTAGAGTTATCATGGGGTTTGCACCATTTTTTGGAGCTTTTATTTTTGTCTGCTTTACTTGTCACCGCTAGGCTCCAGATCTTTCGGAGAACATTCTTGTCATCAGTTTGGTCAAGTGAATGAAAGGAAAAATCTGGAAGCAGTAACAAGTCCTAACATGTCTACACAAATACCAGATATTCACACTAAGTCTTTTAATAAGAGCAGCAAAGTCAGGATTAAGCAGATACAAAGCAATAGTTGTGGTCTTTCTGTACCTAGTTATAAAGTTTCCAGGTAAAGTACCAGCTTCTGGAGCCGGCCAGCCACACTTGTGTTCTGTCCACAATTTTAATATTTTTGCTCAATTTCGAAGTTTTTGCTCAATTTTATATTTGAGGTATCTGAGAATTTCGTGTGCAAAAAGAAAAAGGCAGAAATTGAGCAGATGTTAAACATGCGTGTGACTGGTGCAGTCTATTGGCATAGAGCACACACGGCCGATACTCACATCAGAAGGCATGTAACATTGCACATACACCAGACTATATTGCCATCTTTTCGGAGACATAACTGTAATAAATTTTTGGTTGACAGAGCTGGTTTAGGGTTTTTTACGTGTTGACTTGTCCTTTTCAGTGGTACCATTTTGGTGCACATAACTCTTTTTGCTCACTTTTTGGAACATTTTTGTGAAGGGATTTAATTAAAATGTTTTTGTCAAGTTTTGCTTTTAAGGTGTTCACCGAAGAAGAGTTATTTTACAGATTGTTACCGACAGGACAGAAGATGGCCGCTGGTCACATGTTCACATCACATGTCCTGCACCTGCCTGGGCAAGTCATGTGATCACTACTATGTTTGGCAGTAGTCGGTTGGTTGCAGTGCATCCAGTATGGTCAGTGTTGTGGTGATGGCAGTTACATACATTACTATGGTAACAGAGCAAGAAAACCTGTTAGATCATCACTGGGAGCAGAGCATAAGAGGGAGGAGGAGTTACTGAGAACTAAAGGATCTTGGGACTTGTAGTTTTAAGTGGCAGCCATCTTGGTGATAACTTTAGAGAGGCCATAAAATTTAGTGAATCATAAAATCAAACTATTTAAGCTCCATTTTGTGACTAATGACATTGAGTTTTGTTTCATTCATTTATTTATTTATAGCATTATGGTTTTTTGTATTAGACGTTCATATTGCTGGAATACCCCTTTAATTGTTTTTATTAGAAAAACTTTATTAAGTGTTTTAAACTGGGTTTTTCCCCATATTTTTTAACAGGTAGCCTTGACCAAGCGATGCTTTGATCGCTTGTTCAAGTTCTCATTCATGTAACACAGTGTAATACAGATGTGATTATATCAGTGTGTCAGAGGTGCTTCTGGTAGCATTAGACAAGGCTGCAGTCACATGTTAGCGTTTTGATTCCGTTTTATCATCGAATCAAAACGCATTGGGCCGGGCTGCAGCTGATTGCATATGTATCTAAATGCAAAACACCGGGTCCGATTGCCGAGCAAATGCGTTTGCATACAAATGCATATGCGATCGACCTCAGTCCAGTGCATTTTTATTCCATTACAAAACGGAATCAAAACGCTAACGTGTGACAGCACCCTCAGTGTTGTGTCCCATACACTGTGCATGTGACATCTCATCCAACCCCTTTACTCAGCAGTGGGAGGCGAAGGATTGGCTTAGACGTCACATGCCTAGTGTTCAGAGAACCACTGCTGGTACCGGGAAATCCCTCCAGAAAGGGAATTATATTTTAAATTTTTTTAGTACTTTCAAATACAGAGTAGAAAATGTAGCCTGACCATCACTGTTTGCAGCATGGCAAAACAGGACATGTGCGTTTTAAAGTCTAGATTTACTCGATATATACTTTTTTGACACAAAAAAACTGGAAAAACGTATTGACTCGAGTATAAGCCGAGGGTGGGAAATGCATTGGTCACAGTCCCCCCAGTATATAGCCTGTCAGCCCCCTGGAGTATATAGCCGCAAGCTGACATCATAGTGTGTGCCAATGTGGCTGACGTCACGAAAACTGTGACGGACCAGGACCTGATGTCAGAGCCACGATGGATGCCGGGGAGCGTCAGAAGTCGAGTTCACTTTTTGTTTTTTTCCTTGACTCGAGTACAAGCCGAACTAGGCTTATACTCGAGTATATGTGGTAATTTTCTCAACTTAAAATCTTGGAGAAAACAATAGGCATAACAATCAACAGTAAAAGAGTTTGTGTACAGTTTACTATAAAAATATGCTGTTATAGACTATAATTCTTCTTCCGCTACTTGGTTTGCATTTATGTTTTCCAAGCATGATTATAGCTAAACAAAGTGCATGTTAGTCCCGGACATCTTGTGTTACATATACTAATTGCTCTGAGGTCTTGGCACCCTAGTATTTACCCATGTTCTGTGATACCTGCAGTGGAGGATTCTTTCCTCTTAATCAAATTCATGCCCAAAAGCCCCAATATAATGATACTTTCAGTGATAAATACACAAGAATGTCAAACATCCCATGGCATCAGATGGAGCAGAGAAGGAGATGTGGGGAGTACATCATGGAGAAAGGCAGACGCAAGCTTAAGGGACACTTGTGGGCAACTTTTGGGCTTGGACGGCTTTTGTCACATAAAGTTTGTATTCACAGTGCTACCTACAGACAGTGACAGGTCATGCTGGGCAATGCAGCTTTACAACAACACAAGGTATGGGAGGCATGGGTGTAAATACACAGATTTGACACTGTGGTTTTTTTATAGCTGCATTTTTGTCATGGCTTTACCATCAGTACTGCAAAATTGTGATTTTGTGGTAACATAGCAGCAAAGCCAGCAGCTAAACTGTCTCACATGAGTCCACCAAAATAGTTTTAGCACAGCTGAAAAGAGTCTTTTACAACAATTCCAACGATTCCTGTATAATGCTGCTGGCTTCTTCCTAGCTGTAGATACAGCCTGTTATATCCATCAGCCCTTCTTATAAAATCATATTCAGCTATTTCTGAATTGGGCACACTTTCGAGCATTCATACGAGTCTGGACAGCATGTTTGTAATTGGCCGACCTGAAGCATGTGATGAGTCACATGTTTGTGACATCACTCAAGGTCCTTTGCCAGAACACTAAGGGTGCGTTCAAACTTTCAAGTTTTCTAATGCAGGTTTTGAAGCCAAAAGCAGGTGTGGTTCATAGTAAGTAAGACCATATCATTGAAAGAAGCTGCTCCTCTTTTTTTCACCCAACTCCTGGTTTGGACATGAAAAACTGCATCTGAAAACCTGAACTTTTGAACGCACCCTCAACCTTTAACATGAATCAGGACAGCAGGTTTGTAATTGGACGACTCGAAGCATGTAATAAGTCACATGCTTATGACACCAGTCCATGTCCTATTCTTTTGCACTGCCCTACTGCAACACCTCCCAACAATCCACCTGTTGTCTGTAGCTGTTCTATACGGTTTCCAATGGTTACCAGGAAGCATAGCAAATGGAGAGTAGCCTGGGGGGGGGGGGACACAAGGTAAAACGTCTACTAGCTGCCAAACAGCTGCAGATAGCAAATTAGAGTAAATTAGAAATTTGGTTATTTTTGCTTGGTGCAGAGTTAGGCAAAAGTTTTTATGCTTTACAGTTGTACTTTGAGTCTGGAGTTTCGTACCTGGTTTATTTGTGGGGGGAGGGGGGGGGGGATAAATCCCAGATTTTGTTAGTGGGCAAAGGCTCAAATTCTTGAGTAACTCTGGTTTGCAACCTTTTTTTTCTTTAGATGTCCAGATGGATTGAAAAATGTGATCACAGAAAACTTTGCTAGACAGCTAAGAAAAAGGTCTCAAATTTTTGCGCAAATCTGTAAATGCACCAAAAAAATGGAGCCAATATAACAGAAGAATAAGAAAAACCTAAGATAAATGATCCCTACAATCTTTTACTTTCACAATTACATCAAATTCTTGATCCTCATGACTAAATAATTAAATAACCTTCACAAGTCGAGCACCATATCATATATAACATATATAACACATATATAACACAAATCACTGTGTAGCCCCAGTCTGGCAAATGAAAGTTTTCAGACAGTTGTCAATGTACAAAAATACCAAAAATGAGCCGGTGACAGGTGGTGCTTTAAGAGAGGGGGAGGGTTCACACAGTATTAGAGATGAATAAAGTGGGGATTTTAGGAGCCAGGAAAATCAACTATAGATATGAAACGAACTGTAGGAAAATCTACTATAATCTGACAAGCTGGAATCATTTGGCTAGCAGCCAGGAGTGGAAGTCAGGTTGGATTTTTTCTCCTGGATGACACAAAGGAGGACAATAATTATTAGTAACTTTAAGAGCAGGGATATATATAATTGAGGTGGATGGGGGGGGGGGGGCTGTATATAAAGGAGGGGAGGATATGGGATATAATAAAACACATATAATGGTCTAGTACAGTGCTTTACATGAAACTAGGTACAGTTCTATAGAAAAAAAAATCAGAAACAAAAGACACAATAGGGGGGAATCATAATGCAGTGGAAGTCAAGCTTTTTAACCTTTTTAACTTTAAAATGTGCTATTTTTATGAACTGCTTGGTAAATATGGAGTATCTTCAAAGAAAAGTGCTGGAGGACTGTGGAAGTGGCAATGTCAAACCCTAAAATGTACTTTCCACAGCTCGGCCTCTGCCAGTCAGAGGCCTGAGAGGTCGCAGAAGCAAAGGATAGTGACGTCAGAGCTGAACACACATACTGCTTCTGTCAGTGACCACTGGAAACAACTGGCTTGGGGGGTTGCCAGGAGGACACATGTCTTGAGATTTTATTTCATTTTCTACACCCACTTTTATAAACTTTAGTGGAAACATGCATGGATTTGCAAATACAAGTTCTTTTAAAAGTGATCTCAAAAAGACAGAATTTCAAAATTGGAATGATGTTTTACTCTTATAGACAGCATGTGTCACTGTTTTTTTGTGGAAGAATAGAGGTAACTAATGTGACAATAATATACCTGTAAATAGAGCAGGCATATAACATATGATTGTTAAAGTTTTGGGAGGAAGAAGACACAGTCCAGATCTATACATAACACAGGTTATGGTCGCTATGAAACTGCATATAGTAAAACACATAGGGGAAATTAAACAAAATATGCCATAATTGCCAAATCTTTAACCTACTGTGCTTTGCAGGAGATTCATTATGCGTTTAGAAACTTGCAGCAGCTTATGATATTCAGTATTGGCAAATCCCTCATATTTTATTTTCAAACTGAATAAAAACTACAATTGTCCGTTATCTTCTGTTTTCATCACTTTTGTCTTCCTTTTCATATTTATTTTAAAAATACGGAAGGTACAACGGAAGAGATGACAAAAATAATTCAAAAAGCATCTGAAAACTTCTATTCAATGTTGTAATTGAAACCTCTCATCTTATGCTTCCATTATCTTTATTGGAAACAATAGTGCAGACGCCTGCGTTATTATCACCGCCAGAATAACAGAAGTGTAACTGAAGGGCGACAAAACAAAGCCATTTTTTGGTAACGTAAGAGAATAACCTAAGGTCAGCATGATGCAACTAGGCTCCAAACTGTTATGTTCTGGGATAGCGCGGTAGATACGTTTGTGTTCGGCCAGTGCATGTGCTGGATCTCACTGACCACAGTTTCGGGGACAGGACTCGTAGTTAAAGATGAGAACTTTAGGTTCAGCAGCTCTGCCTAACCCGGACGTGTTGCTTGATGCACTATAGAGCAGCCAATCAGGCAGCTTTGCACCCCTAGCAACTAGGTATGGCTTTGATTGGCCAGCATCCACCAGATGTCCACCTGGCCAATCACAGCAATGCCTAGTTGCTGGGGCGGAAAGCTGCGCTACAGTGCATCAAGCAACATTATCGGGTTAGGCAAAACTGCCAAATGGAGGATGCCGAAACTAAAGTTTGGGTCCACTCGTCTCTAACTGTAATGAAATCCAGCCAGCTCACAGACCACGCACAGTTGTGTGGTGCCAGGAAAAAAAAAATTATATATATATATATATAAAACTGTGTTGTGAACTCACCTTACACATTACTGTCCCAGAATTTAACAGACTGAGTAGATATAAGCTACATGTCACTATCTATATACACAATACATACACTATATACACAAGAAAAAACTCTTGAAAATACCACCTCATACCACCTTGCCTATAGAGAACAGACTATTTTCAGTTTCAGTTCCACCATCATAAATTTTATGTCCAAGTCATGTTCCTTTAAATGATCTGCCCATCCAAAAAAATTACGGTAGATTAAAAAAATAAATAAATAAAAAAATCACCTTTTAATGGAATAAATGGGAACACATTGATTTGCATAACAGAACGGTTATAGAAAAACATATAACTATATATAAGGCTGTTTCATAACACATAAATAGGGAAGAGTTGTGCATCAAAAAGGGGGAGTTATACCATATACATATAGCTATATGCATAGGCATACACATAGCGAATAACTAGGGCAGCGGCACCTTATGGCTGAAATAGAAGGTATATGGGATACACAGTATAGATTTATACAATACTATTTAGAAGTTGTCCAGGAACTGCAGAATGGTAATAATACTATACCTAAAAAGTATATATAGCATATGGTATATACATACAGATTATACACAGCTAGAGAAGAGCTGTAGAATACACATACATTATATGATACAATCACCTGAGCTGGAGGGAGTGGTATGAGCATGACATTGGGACATAAAGGGACTCATAAATATATATGTTACACATAGTGTTTCAGTAGGGGCCTAGAATACATATATATACAGGAGGTGAGGTATACATGCAAGGATGTGCATAGCCACACAGTATCTCACCATACATTACATATAACTACAGCAAAGTAATGGAGAATAAATATATATTATATATAGATGTTTTGTAGGTGCATAATCCAACTTTATACTTTAAATGGAATACATAGAATTAGGAGGAGTAGTATACAGGTGCACACTAGGTTTTTATACATTTCATATACTTAGGAAATAGTAAAACAGTTGAACACATACATTATATATGAGGCACAGGCACACAGTATAGCTAAGCAGTATATCTATGCAATAACATATAACTGGGTTAGTGTTGAGTTTGTGGAATACATATTTACCACATACAAGGTAGAACTATATAGATATATAGTACTGCTCTATACACTGCTAGGGCAGAATAGCACAGCGGTAGAATACACACAGATATAGATGTATATACATGTGGCATATTGGCATACATTGTAGATCTATACATTGCACATAACAAGGATAAAGTTTCATATACATACATAGCAGTTTTGGTATACAGATACAAAGTATAGCTTTATACATTATATATAACCAGGGCACAGTTGCAGAATACAGATATATTCTGTATATACCCCCCATCCCATTCTTGTACAACACAGTCCTAATTCGGAGCAATGTATACAAATGTCCCGTGTTCCTTATAAAACACGTTCTATGTGAGTCTATACATTGCACAAAACCAGTGCAACTGTGGAGCACAGATAAATGTAGGGAAGATGTATACAGACTGTATAGCGCTGTATATCTACGGTATCTAGGATAAATTTGTATGGGTATGGTATGGAGGCACACATAATGTATCCATGCATTACATATAAATATGGAAGAGTTGGGGTAGACTACATATGACATACAAGAGGTGGAATGTTAACATACACAGTACTAGGACAGTGTGTGGGACACACTTTATGTCAGTGGGGCATCGGTGGGTATATACTACATGTGCATGTCAGTGGGGCATCGGTGGGTATATACTACATGTGTATGTCAGTGGGGCATCGGTGGTAATACTACATGTATCTCGGGGGGCATCGGGTTGGGGTAAACATGTGTATTCAGTGGGATCGGTGGGTATTATTAGCACATGTATATTCGCGGGGCATCGGTGGGTTATACTACATGTGTATGTCAGTGGGGATCGGTGGGTCTATACTACATGTATCTCGGTGGGGCATCGGTGGGTATATACTACATGGTATGTCACAGGGATCGGTGGGTATTATACTACATGTGTAGTCAGGGGGCATCGGTGTGTGTAATACATGTGTGTCGAGGGGCATGGTGGGTATATAAATGTCGTATGTAAGGGGGCATGGGGTTGGGTATATATACATGTATGTCAGCGGGGCATCGGTGGGTATATACATGTGTACATGTCAGCGGAGGGGCATCGGTGGGTATTAAGTACTACAGGTGATGTCAGTGGGGGCATCGGTGGGTATATACTAATGGACAGTTGTCAGTGGGGCTCGGTGGGTATAACTACATGTGTATGTAGTGGGGGCATCGGTGGGTATATACTACATGTATATCTCGGGGGGCATCGGTGGGTATATTACTACATGTGTATGTCAGTGCGGGGCATGGTGGGATATATACTACATGTGTATGTCAGCGGGCACGGTGGGTTTATTCTACAGGTGTATGTCAGCGGGGCATCGGTGGGTATATATACATGTGTATGTCAGCGGGGCATCGGTGGGGTATAGATACATGTGTATGTCAGCGGGGCATCGGGAGGTATATACTACAGTGTATTCAGTGGGGCATCGGTGGGTTATATACTACATGTGCATGTCAGTGGGGCATCGGTGGGTGGGATATACTACATGTGCATGTCAGTGGGTATATACTACATGTGATGTCAGTGGGGGCACTCGGTGGGGTATATATACATGTGATGTCAGTGGGGCAGGGCACGGCATCGGGGGTATTATACTACATGTATATCTCAGTGGGGCATCGGTGGGATATACTCATGTGTAGTCAGGGGGCATCGGTGCTCTTCACCTGGTATATACTACATGTATATCTCAGTGGGGCATCGGTGGGTATATACTACATGTGTATGTCAGCAGGGCATCGGTGGGTATATACTACATGTGTATGTCAGTGGGGCATCGGTGGGTATATACATGTGTATGTCAGCGGGGCATCGGTGGGTATATACTACATGTGTATGTCAGTGGGGCATCGGTGGGTATATACTACATGTGCATGTCAGTGGGGCATCGGTGGGTATATACTACATGTGTATGTCAGTGGGGCATCGGTGGGTATATACCTACATGTGCATGTCAGTGGGGCATCGGTGGGTATATACTACATGTGCATGTCAGTGGGTATATACTACATGTGTATGTCAGTGGGGCATCGGTGGGTATATACTACATGTATATCTCGGTGGGGCATCGGTGGGTATATACTACATGTGTATGTCAGTGGGGCATCGGTGGGTATATACTACATGTGTATGTCAGCAGGGCACGGTGGGTATATTCTACAGTGTATGTCAGCGGGGCATCGGTGGGTATATACATGTGTATGTCAGCGGGGGCATCGGTGGGGTATAGGACTACATGTGTATGTCAGCGGGGCATCGGGGGGTATATACTACAGTGTATGTCAGTGGGGCATCGGTGGTATATACTACATGTGCATGCAGTGGGCATCGGTGGTGGATATACTCATGGCATGTCGTGGGTATATACTACATGTGATGTCAGTGGGGCATCGGTGGGGTATATACTACATGTGATTCAGTGGGCACGGTGGGATCGGGTATATATACTACATGTTATGTCAGTGGGGCATCGTGGGTATATACTACATGTGTATGTCAGGCGGGCATCGGTGGTTTTTTAGGTATATACTAAATGTTATTTCAGTGGGGCATCGTGTGTATAACATGTGTATGTCAGCGGGCATCGGTGGGTATAACTACAGGTATGTCACGGGGCATCGGTGGTATATACTGTTATGTCAGCGGGGGCATAGTGGGTATTACTACTGAGTAGGGGGCATGGGTATATACGTGTAGTCAGAGGGGCATCGGTCGGTATATACTACTGGATGCAGTGGGCGTGGAATACTACAGGATGTAGTGGGGATCGATATACTACATGTGCAGTCAGTGGGTATATACTACATTGTCGGGGGGCATCGGTGGGTATATACTACAGGTGGGGGCAGCAGTGGCTAGAGATACAGGGGGCAGCAGTGGCTATATACTACAGGTGGGGCAGCAGTGGCTATATACTACAGGTGGGGCAGCAGTGGCTATATACTACATGTGGGGCAGCAGTGGCTATATACTACATGTGGGGCAGCAGTGGCTATATACTACATGTGGGGCAGCAGTGGCTATATACTACATGTGGGCAGCAGTGGCTTACTACAGCAGCACTATACTACAGTGGGCAGCAGTGGCTATATACTACATGTGGGGCAGAAGGCTATATACTACATGTGGGGCAGCAGTGGGCTATATACTACAGGTGGGGCAGCAGTGGGTATATACTACATGTGGGGCAGCAGTGGGTATATACTACATTGGGGCAGCAGTGGCTATATACTACATGTGGGGCAGCAGTGGCTATATACTACATGTGGGGCAGCAGTGGCTATATACTACATGTGGGGCAGCAGTGGCTATATACTACAGGTGGGCAGCAGTGGCTATATACTACATGTGGGCAGCAGTGGTATATACTACAGGTGGGGCAGCAGTGGGTATATACTACATGTGGGGCAGCAGTGGCTATATACTACATGTGGGGCAGCAGTGGGATATACTACAGGTGGGCACAGTGGGTATACTACAGTGGGGGCAGGGATATACTACATGTGGGGGCCAGTGGCTATATACTACATGTGGGGCAGCAGTGGCTATATACTACAGTGGGGCGCAGTGGCTATATACTACAGGTGGGCAGAAGGGCTATATACTACAGTGGGCGCAGTGGATTCTACAGTCAGCAGCTGGGTATATACTACAGGTGGGGCAGCAGTGGGTATATACTACATGTGGGGCAGCAGTGGGTATATACTACAGTGGGGCAGCAGTGGCTATATATGCATGTGGGGCAGCAGAGTGGGTGTGCCGTGGAGGCATCTGTCAGTGTCAGCGCTGATGCTCAGGCATAGGATGCTCGGCACAGAGCGCGCAGTGACACGGGCAGACTCAGCGCTCCTGACACCCGGGCCTGTCTCTGCAGCAGGCGGGGGGCGGGGCCTGACATTCCCGCTCGCGAAACTATGGCCCCGAGGTAAAGAATTAGCACGGGGCACCGCGCACAAGACAGGTGAGTAGCGGGAGAGGGAGAGTCGGCATCGCCATACTCACCGCACACACATCACCAAGTCCGGGAGCCACCGCCGCCACCACACAACATTCCCAGCTGCATCCTTCACCTACTCCGGATCCACATTCTGGAATAGAGATCCCTCCGCCTATTCACCATAAACGGGAGTTTGGTGATGCGCCCAACGCTTGCCGTTGGGTGTGTTGCGATCACGTCACGAACGTCAGTGTGTAGCTGTGCTCCGTGCAGAACAAATAGTCCGGGAAGGGAGAAGATCATGAGTGATGTTCTTCTGACAGAACTTTCAGTCAGTCTCTTCCTGAGCGCAGAAACGTGCAGAGGGTGACTGACAGCACAAGAGAAAGGGCAGAACCTGGGGAAATGTGTGTGTGATTATTCACTAATGTAAGTCATGAAGAAACTCATCATTTTCCATGCTAATCAAATTTTTTTGTGAAAATTCTCATGTTATAATGAACATTTTTCTTTAAAATTACTTATATCCCTCACATTCAGCCATTCTATTGAATCCCCATAGACCCCGATCTGTCCCAGTTATAACTCTGACGACACAACCAAACGTCATTGTACAAAAAAACACGAAATCTCGATTGTCTGAAAATCCTGGATCTTACATTGGTTGGACTTTATGGAACGATCACTGACCCAGGGACGGGAATTCAATCATCATAGGTATATATGATGCAAGGAGCCGCTGAAAACCTCCAGACAACAGCGCCAAACTCTAATCATGATAACAAACTGGTGCTATTGTTCCATGGGGAAGCATGGACTCCGTGCATTATACTGTATATCAATAGGATGCTCAGAGTCCTGTCCTCTGCACTGTGACTCCGACTACACAAACATATAATAGTTTATAAAAAATGTGTAATACTGGTGCAGACACTTTATTAATAGATGTGCAACCAGTCTGCATATGTATTTATGTGAGTCTATGTCAGAATTGTGCCCTATGTTTTCTTGGGAAACAAAACTTTTGTTGAGTTAAGAACCACGGTAAAGAGTCACAAGTGCATTTAAAGAGTAGAATAGAGAAAGCTCAGTAGAAGAACTTGTACACATTGGGGGGAATTTAACATATGCTAGCGCCCGTGCTCCAGCGTATAATAAAGACCACGCACCCCCCCCCCCCCATATCCTGGTGGATACATCAAGTGGCTTAGAGAACTTCTGCTGAGTCTTTCATCGATTGCAGTTATATCACGGCTACAACAGAAGGCAATGGCTCCAGTCGTGGTGCGATGAGCACATGGTGTGTCACCACACTGTGACCGAGTTGGGCAGACGTTTTCACAAATCTGCCAAAATATAGGACATGTTTTATGTTTTGCGGCACAACCACCAAAGTCACTGTTTGAGAGATGTGGCTGCTCATCTGCCCATAGAGGGAGGAGGGTTGAGGAACACCCCCACTCCCACCTCCTTCTCCCATCTCCTGTCCCATTGCCTAATACAGCACTGGGACAGAGGACAGAAGGGCATGCCAGGCTGGCCGGAAGTTTGCGGAGCTGAGTTTTCGTGCCCCTGCATACAAATGGGCACAGCTCTGACAGACTGGGTGTGGGACACTGCAAGAGCCGGATCAGGTGTGTACAGCTTTATTTGTTTTAAAAAACCTCCCCAGCCTGGCTGACAAATCTTTCTAACAGTCGGACAACAATATATATATATAAATAACATGTCTTATGTTTAGATATATATAAATATAACATGTCTTATGTTTTTTAAATTTTTGCGGTGTGGTCTCTCCATAGAAATCATAGAATAGAATATTTGGGGGCAGAAATGGCTCGCATACATGATCGGAGACATACTGACGTTTTTGCTACTGGACTAAAAATGCATAAAATCATTAAAAAGACACATTACTGAATCAGCATGGTAACCCCGTTTCTGTCTGTCCTTCATCAGTCCTAAGTTGTTTGAATGATAACATTTTTCATAAAACAGTATAATAACAATGCCTATACTTTTCTGTCCCCCCAGCCTGCCAGACCCTGCACCCCAGTAAATAGCCTGCCAGCCCCTGCCTCCCCAGTATATAGCCTGCCAGCCCTTGCCCCCCAGCATATAGCCTGCCAGCCCCTGCTCCCTCTTGTATATAGCCAGCCAGCCCCCCAGTATATAGCCTGCCAGCCCCTTCCCCCCAGTATATAGCCTGCCAGCCCCTGCAGTATACAGCCTGCCAGCCCCTCCCCCCAGTATACAGCCTGCCAGCCCCTGCAGTAAATAGCCAGCCCATCCCCCCCAGTATATAGCCGGCCAGGCCCTGCTCCGTGTATGTCAAGCCTTTCCGATGTCCCCCGCAGGTCCTCTTCTTGCTTCGGATCCTCTTTGGGTCCTCTTCGGGTTCTTTGGGTCCTCTTCAGGTCCCCTTGTACAGCCAACACACACAATAACGTGGCTAACGTCATTGCCAACGTCATTGCTTGTGCACCGCTGGCATCACACGGGGACCTGAAGAGGAGCTGAAGGTACCGAAGAGGACCCAAAGAGGCACCGGAACATCCGAAGCAAAAAGATCTCAATTTTTGTGCTGAAAAACTTGGTTTATCCTCCAGTCATCTCTGGCAATCTCTGTCAACTCCATAGAGATGAAAGCGACAGCCCAGCCATGCTGCTCCGGACATCTCGGTAGTGTTAGGAGGGGTGTGAGGGGGGTACATTGGATCCCATCGGACCCCCATTTTAGTGATCTGCGTGGGTCCCATCACTGAGACCCTCAGCAATCAACAAGTTAGGCCTTGCTTCATGGAAAAACCCCTTTAAGGGCTTAATACTGTAAGAGTTGTATCCAGTCTACACAATCCTTTAGCACTGTGTAACAAGGGGAAGGGCTGCTGGGTGTATGTGCGGTTCTTAACCAATTTCTGAATTTGAATGTTTCTTTTCAAAAGGGCACAAAACAACAGAATGTGATGTGTGCCCTTTATATATTGTAATACAGAACATCTGTGGTTTCTGTATGCCTTGTAGCTGCATATCTGTCATACTGCTGTCCTCATTACCTGACATAGATTTGTGAAATATTTCACTGACTATCCTCAGGAGCCATTTACCACATAGAAAAGTAACATTTTCCTAAATTGACTTTCTTCATCATGATGTATCTGGAGAAAAAAGGCAAATGTCTAATTAAATTTGCTTTCTTAACATTGAAAATGATTAGAAATAGTAATTCATCTTAAGATAGGTGAACTGCATTTCTACCACTGAGATCCTCCCCTTTCCCACAGGTTTAGGGCAGATCCAATCAACATGTCCAGGGGTGTAGCGATTGCGGTCACAGAGGCAGATATTGTTGTATCACACAGCGGCAGCTCTGCGGGTCCAGCACCAGCACCCAGCATACTCTGGAAAGTTCCAGGGAGTACCCTGGGAGGCCAAGTTATGTGAGAATGAGGGGGTGCATGCTGTGTGAGAATGAGCCTGAAACCCTATGTGCCCCTGATCAATCAGAAGGTACCTAGACTTAGTCTGTGTAAAGAGGGGGACATTAAAGAGCAAGCTATGTGGGGAACAAGGGGACATGGGGGTCCTGGGCAGGGCCCTGAGTAGGTGTGTTAGTGTCCTAAGCAGACAAGTGAGATAGCGCCAAGGCCACAGAATCAGGGCTTTTCCTGAGGTGAAAAATTAAATGTATACTTGCAAAATTGTAGTAAACACATAAATATATTCCTTCAATGAATATATCAAACACTTAGATACCAATGACTGTGCCACACATATAAATATTTACTAACTATGAACTACACTACACATATAAAAATATCCTGCACATATAAATATAAACCAAAAATGAATGTACTATATGCATAAATATATATCAGCAGTAAATAAATAATATACCGGTATTAAACAACACATTTGGGCTCCCTCTAGGCAGGCACAGATATCTCTTACTTGTCTGTGCACATGCCTCCAGTATATATGTAGCAGTGCAGATGACCCCATTATATTGGTAACCCTGCACCTGCCCCAGCCTATATGTATCCCAAGACATGCCTTCAGTATATGCTACCAGAATATATGTAGCCAAGCACATGTCCATAGTATATATGTAGCCCCACACATGCCCCCAGGATATATGTAGCCCAGCACATGTTACCAGTGTATATGTAGCCCAGCCAATACCCCCAGTAAATATATGTAGCCCAGCAAATGCCCCCAGTATATCTGTAGCCCAGCACATGCCCCTAGTATATATGTAACACAGCACATGGCACCAGTATATATGTAGCCCAGCACTTGCCACAAGTATATATGTAGCCCAGCACAAGTCGCAAGTATATATGTAGCTACCGCTCATGCCCCTAGTATATATGTAGCCCAGCACATGCCACCAGTATACATGTAGCCCAGCAAATACCCCCAGTCTATATGAAGCCCAGCTATGCCCCTAGTATATATGTAGCCCAGCACATGCCACCAGTATACATGTAGGCCAACATGCCACATTATATTGTATCCCAGCACAGCCACTGTATATATGTAGCCCAGCAAATACCACAGTCTATATGAAGCCCAGCACATGCCACCAGCATTATGTAGGTCAGCATATGCCCTAGTATAAATTTATCCAGCACATGCACATGAATTAAAAACATTGGGATGGAGGTTGTGTGGAAAAATGTGGAATTGGACGTGTCAGAACAGGGAGGGGGGAATGTGGTACAGGCTGTGCCAGAAGGAAGCAAACAGGGAGGGGATGGGGTGCAGACGTGTGAAGGTGGGGTGTGAGAGGGAACAAAGGGATGTGGTTTATGGGAAAAGAAGACAATATGTATCTATTTCATTCAATCCACAAGATTTTTGCAGCAACTCCTCGTGCCATCTACATGGAGGATCCTCGGCTCCTGCAAAGTACCGTTTGACCTGTGACTAGGACACAGATAATTTGGATCTCATAAGGTGAAATCACACATACACCAGGAGGGTGGAGGACAGGAGGAGGCGGTGGGGCAGGAGGAGGATAGGGGATGGAGGACAGGAGGAATCGGGGGCTACAGAAGGAGGCTGGAGGACAGGAGGAGGATAGAGGACAGGGGGGCTGGATGACAGAAGGAGGATAGAGGACAGGGGGCTGGAGGAGGGGTGGGGAAGAGAGGAGTAGCTGGAGGACAAAGGATGCTGGGGGACAGGAGGAGGAGAAGGCTGAGGAGGCTGAGGGACAGGAGGAGGATTCTGGAGGAGAAGGCTGGGGGATGGGAGGAGTAGGCTGGGGAAGAAGGACGGCTGGGGGACAGGAGGAGGAAAAGGCTGGAGGAGGCTGGAGGACAGGAGGATAATAGATGAGGCTGGGGGACAGGAATATGCCGGGCAGGCTGGGGAAGAAGGATGTCGAGAAGAGGAGGGGCTGCAGAGGGAGGAGGATAAAGGACAGGGGGTTGCTGGAGGACAGGAGGAGGAGGTTGGGGACAGGAGGATGGTGGAGGAGACGGGAGACAGGAGGAGGTGGAGAGACAGGAGGAAGAGGGGGTGAGACAGGAGGAGGATGCTGGTAGGAGGAGGATAGGAGGAGGATAGTGAGGGGGGCTGAAGGATAGGATGATGCTGGAGGAGGCTGGGGAACAGCAGGAGCTGGGGGACAGGACAATGATCTAGAGGAGGAAGAGGCTAGAGCAGTAATCCCACAACTTTTTCTGCCAGGGACCAGCTGTAAACATACATTTTTTCAGGACAGTTCGGTGGGGGGTTGCGGTCTGGTGTCTAGTTTCATAGCTAAAAATGTATATTTGAATGCTCCACCATAATTCCCTGTGTGCTAGCCTACACGTTCCATTTCCTGAAGAAGCACCCCAAATTGTATTGTCCTTTCTGTAGCATCCTCCCCTCCCATGTCCCCTTTACTGCATTATGTCTTCCCTCTGTCTCCTTTCCTTTGCTTCCCTCACCATATGCTTCCAATGTCCCCTTTCCAGCCGAACTCTGTCAAAAACAAGAATATTACCTTCCTCATTCCCCTGCAAAATTCTTCTCTTTCCTTCACTAATTGTGCTGTTAGACATCATGACGCTTGTCGTCAATAAAGCAGTGCATTATTTGGTGGGTTTTTTTTTGTTTTACAGGGTTAGGCGCGGCCCAGTACCAGTGTTCCAAGGCCCGGTCTTGGCCACGGACCGGTGGTTGGGGAACACTGGCTAGAGGACAGGAGGCCACAGGAGAGGCTAGAGGACAGGAGGCCACAGGAAGAGGCTAGAGACAGGAGGCCACAGGAAAGGCTAGAGACAGGAGGCTACAGAAATAGGCTGGAGGACAGTCTGCTACAGGAGAGGATGGGGATAGTATTTACCGGAGAGAGGATGGAGGAAGATGCTACAGGAGGAGGATGATGGGACAGGAGCTCAGGAGGAGGATGGGACAGGAGTACAGGAGGAGCTGGAGGACAGTATTTACAGGAAGAGGATGGAGGCAGGTGGCCACACAATGAATGATGGATATGCAATAGGGAGCAACTGGTGTGATTAATGATAGAAATATTTGACTCTATTATGATGTATTTTATTGGTGGTTTGCACTGCTCATCATGACCCGTGTACCACATGCCCTGTTTCGATGGCACTTTAAAAAAATGTGGGTAGGAAAAGAACATGATTTTTAGCTGCAATATTTACCTTCACTGATTTTACATCTATGATTTCTGTCCATGAGCTTTCCGTGTTCTTAAGGCCAACAGGGGACCCATTGCGTGCTTCATGTGTAGAGATGTTAGTTTTTATTGTATAAATGTAGTCATCCTTTCAATCAATGAGTCTGGGTGCAGTTGTTTTTTCTAGAATGTTGTCTGTAACATCTAAGCACTAAGTCATTTCCTTTTTTTTACATAATTGAAAATATTGCAAATGTAACAAAGAACATTCTCAAGGATAAATACAGCGACCGTATAATGGTGAACAAGGTTAATAGGATACATGGGACATATTTAAAAAAAACTGCATGATTTATTATACATAAAATACTATAGAACTTAAACCCTTGATCGCTAAGTACACTTCAATTGGTAGGAATGACAGATTTTTCGGATATAAGGGCATGGAGATAAGGAGACACAATCTCAATAAATGTCGGCTAAAACGTCATATATTTTTTTGTTTTTTCTCTTGTTTTAAGGTGCACTGGACTATAAGGCACACTTTTCATTTTGAGAAATCAAAGGATTTTTTGTGCGCCATATAGTCCGAAACAAACTCGGTATTAATAACTGTACCAGCTTACCACAACATTTAAATTTAAGAACAACCTACAATATCAGGGGGCTGCCTAATCACAAAACGTAAAAAAAAAAAAAAAACAATGGCAAAAAAATATAATCATAAGGTTTTTTAGAATTAGCAATTAATAAAATGGCAAACGTGCTTTATGGGACTTTGAATTTCCTTTTGGTAATTTGGAGTGTCATGGTGGCCAGTAGATGTCAGTACTACATGTATGTGTTCCTGTCTGCAACCAAGAATACCTTTACACTTGTGATTATGTTTAAAGAGGACTGTCACATGTAAAAACGGCACTAGGATCTTCTTACTAAGGTAAGCAGCTCCTGGTGCTACAACAGACGCACAGCAGTGTAACAATGCATTGTATTTCCAAACCTCCGATACGCTAGCAGAATTGACACGATGTGCAATAGAAAACGCCAACCACGTGGTTAAGCGGTCGGCGTCATAATGGCGGGGCGGTATTAGGGCATGTGAAGCTGGCAGTCACACGGGCCTATGAAGTGGAAAGGGTGGCTGGGAGAGAAAGCAGCGCCTCAGACCGCACCCTAAGCAGATGCCCGACCAATTACAGAGCGGTCCGACGTTTCCGTTTGTATAGCGCGGCACTGTCTGCTTGCGTTATCAGAGGTGCCGGTTTGGTACAGGGACTTTAAAGTTATGGTCACCATCATAGAATTATAGAAAAAACATCTACTGAAATAGAAATTTTTGACAAAACAGTCACTGTCGGATGCTGACAAAAAAATGAAACTCGGGATTAACCGGAAACTAAGATCTTCAGCATATAGTAAAATATTAGTCCAAAAATAAATAAGAGCAAAAGATTGCGCCTCTTCCATCTTGTAAACTGTTTATGGTCATGTGTTAGGCCCCTTCACACTTGCGTTTTTCACGCGCGGTTTTCTGACGATACGTTGTGGCGCACAGAACTTGCATGCACTCGACCTATAACAAAGGGGTCTTTTCAGACTTGAATTGTATTTCCGCACACACGCGCGTTTTTTTTAACGCACCGTTTAACTCTCGGAATGTCTACTTTTGCAAAGTCAAGCGCGAGTGGAAAAAAGCACCATACAAGTCTATGGAAGATGCATCAAAAACGCATTGCACTTGAGACACAGCAAGGTCACAAAATGAGTTTTCAGCATCACTTGCCATTAGAAAAGATAGAGCTCAGTCTGGGTCCATTTCACGCGTGAAAAATGCATTGGAAATTTGCATGAAAACGGTGTGAAAAACTGAGACACTGAACCAACTCTGACTGAAAACTGATTGACACTCTGATGACAAAATGTGCGTTTTGCACTGTCCAACACCCTGATCAGACTAAGTGTGGAAGGGCCTTAAGGAACCCCGAAGAAAGGACACGGTCCGATCTCAGGTATAGGAGAGCTTCTGATACCATGAATACGGGACATCCATAAATGGTCGGCACCTCTGGTGGCGGCTATAATCTTCTGTACTACCCTCACTGGATTGATGTTTTGATATGATTAAATACCAAATTTTTTTTATGTTTGATTGGATTACCTTGGAAGTTGGATTTCTACATTTTGAATTATAGCAGAAGATGACATATGTCCAGCAAGCTAAATTGATGATTTCTTGGTTTACTACAAGAGCGAAATACAATGATTTCCCTGGTGGAGAAGAATTAGACTTATACTGGTGCCCTGGAAGTATTACAAACCGCTTGGGTATAATTATATGTAATGGTTACAAATGTTTGCGCCTCTGATAGTATTACAAGCTAGGCTAAATTGTTAAAAATTGTATCTTAAAAGAATTAACCAAACAAAAAAAAAATAGAGAAAATATATAGTCATTTAAAAAGTAACAGCAGAGCCAGCGACCACCCAAATGATATAAGGCACAAGTTTTCTATGACAGAATCTACAATAATAAAACATATTGGTTGCTTCTGAAGCCATTTCTCCAAGTTACCGACGATGGTCACCTCGAATTTCTGGCGGCAGGAAGCAGCAATTGTCGGGTGCGGTCACAGGACGCGTTGTATCACATGCGCTGAAGAGAGCTTTGCGTAAATTAAAACAGCTTTTAAACACTTCGTTTACAAAAAAAAACAACGCTAACAAATCTTAAAGGGGTTGTCCGAGTTAAAAAAAAAAACTATAGTGGCCGGGAGCGGGCTGCTAAAAACAATAAAGCTGTACTTACCTCCGGTGACTTCCCGTATTGAGCTGCTGTAGCTCGGTCCGGGCGCCATGGAAACAAAAATGGCCGCCGGAGCAGTGCTGCAATCAGCTTCAGGCGGCCGTGGCGGTACGCCTATCCGTACATATGAACAGCATTGTGTATGGGGGCCGGGAGGTGTGTGTACGGCGGAAGAGATGAAACTGCAGCGCTTTGCTCCCCGGCGGACATGTTTGTTTACATGGCGCCCGGAACGAAGCGGACAGCCGACTCTGGAAGGGAGGGGCACGGAAGGTAAAGTACAGCTTTTATTGTTTTAGGCAGCCCGTCCCGGCCACATAGTTTTTTCGTTTTCAGAACTCGGACAAACCCTTATAACACATGTTGTTGTTTAACGCACGGTTGACTCAAGTGTTAACATTTTCACTTTATATACGCAAGTGTAACAGCTTTTTTCATTAGGACATGTATTTTCAGCTGTGTTTTTCAATTCATGCGTTAAACACCTCAGTTAATGCAAGCCCTATTGCGGGATATTTTATCATTCCACTCATCAATTCTCCCCCTGCAACTGGAGACACTAGACAGAAGCAATAACTAGTTTAAACCTTATTTTGCATAATCATGGACTTACTTACAAAACAAACCAACCGTTATATATATATTTTTTAAAAAGGACGTTATTGGTTCCATGAAAAGGTAGAGAATGTCTTAGTTGAGCTGTTTTACCACAAATAACTCAAAATATAGAGGATTTGTGAAAAAAAACATTTCACTTGAATTCAAATCGGCTGCAAAAAAAATGGAGAATTTTCCCGATGTCATTGCAGGTACTATTGATTATACACAGACGCAGCGCAGCACCGCTGCTTACTGCGTATGGTATACAGGCAGCTTACACAGGTCGCGCAATTGACGGTCATTGCGCCGACTGTGTAGAGTGGAGGAGCTGGAACTACATGTCAGCTGTCCGGCCTCCGTCTAGCTCCGGGATCGGTGTGAGATGCGCGGAGGGTGGACTCACTATCCTGCGACTCGACACCCAAGCCACCAAAGACGAGGGAAGAAGAAAACCGGCTCCAAAGAGGTGGAGTATTATGTTTTTTTTTTGTATGGGGCAGGGGGTGTGCAGTAGGGATGGCAGGGGGATAAATTATATGCCTTGGGGCAGGGGGGGGGAATTAATTATATGTCTGCGGCGGGGGGGGCATTAGGGCTGGGACAGGGGGATTAAATTAGAGGTCTGGGGGGGGGGGGGGGCAGTAGGGCTGGCAGGGGGGCATAAATAAATATATGTATGGGGCAGCGGGGGTCATTAATTATATGTCTGGGGCGGGGGGGGTTGCAGTAGGGCTGGCAGGGGGCCATAAATTATATGCTTGGGGCAGGGGGGGGGCAGTAATTATTGGCGGGGCGGGGGGGGCATTAGGGGCTGGCAGGGGCATAAATATATATCTGGCTGGGGGGGACGCAGTAGGGCTGCAGGGTGCATAAAATTATATTCTGGGGCAGGGGGGGCATTAATTATATGTCTGGGGGGAGGGGGGCATTAATTATATGTCTGGGGCGGGGGGACATTAGGTTGGAAGGGGCATAAAGTTATATGTCTGCGCGGTGGGGAATGTTGTATATCTAGACTGGCGGGGGGGGCATTATTGATATATATAGGACTGGCAGGGGCATAATTATTTTTTAAATGGGTGTGGGCAAATCAAAAACAGTGTTCAGGTGTACAGAAGTAACACGTTTTTTTAAATGTATAATAGTTTCTAAATATGACAACCTGAGTACAATTAAAATGAAATCGTGAACACATCTGCGTACAAATATGTTGTAAAGTCTTAATATAGATATAGGATTAGTTCGATTAATTCGTGTGTATCTCGTGAACCGGGTTGCCGTTAGAGCTTTGTAAAACAATTTTGTAAACAATTTCTATTCTTCTGATACTAAAAGAGACATATATAGCGGTTTGGTTTTCTAGATATTAGTAAATTAGTAGTCTGTACACGTGGGGAGTCCTATATTCTATAATGTCCCAATAGAAGGATTCAGAAAAGAAAATTCGTAGAGCTGAAAAAAGTCATGGGGATGAAAAAATTCATAAAAAAGAAAAATTTGCATGAATTAAAAAAAAGATAAAAAAAATGGAATAGTTAAACAAATTGTTTAGAGTGATGTCTCCAGGAGGTTTTTATGGTTGCACAAAGTGAGGCCATTAATTGTTCGACTCTACAGTATTTGCAAAAGGATATAGGATGTTTAAAATATAATCACTCCACAGTTGGTTGATTAAGCGTCTTTCGCTCTGTTCGAAGTGGGAAACGTTCAACTATTTGTGGAGGTTTTGGTAGTGTGTTTTAATACGTGATGCGCGTCTCCACGTGTGTAGGGATCTGTGTGTGTCATCCGGGGACGCTTCCACAGGGAAACAGGTTCGTGCGTTTCACCACTCCTCACTCTCCTCCTTCACGGTATGGATTCTGGACTGTTGGATGCCCGCGGAGGATGTCAGCGCTTGAAATATACAAACCGTTTCCAAACAAGAGGCTGAGCCCACCCAACGACGCGTCGGTGAAGTTTCTTGTATTGCTATCGCGGGTGGGGGTGTAATGGATCAATTGTGTGAGGGATGTTAGGTTCTGTAAGAGTCCGTAATTTGTGGATAATGCTAGACGCTTTCAACGCGCCATGCTTTTCCTCGTAGCCTTGCAAATTGTGGGAGAGCTTTAATTATATGTCTGGTGCGGCAGGGGACACTTCTATATCAGGCTGTGATGGGGGCACAGTAATTATAGGGGCGGGCATTATTGTTCTATCTGGGGCGGCAGGGGGCAAAGATGGAAGGAGAGGGACGGGTGCATTGTGGGCCCAGAGTTTTACCCGTCGCGCGGGGGCGGAAGCAAAGGGCGCGCCCCGGTGAGATAGGTAGAGGACCGGGCGGATCGGCTGGACAAACTAGGGTATCGGAAGAAAACGGCAAACACTGAGGAAGGTAAGAAATCGGGAGTGATCAGAAAGGAAGAGGTGCCCAGGGCGGATATATGATTGTAGGGGGAAGGCAAACACCGACCGAGCTTGTGAGGAGAGGGAACTGCAGAGAACCGTGTCGTTCCTTCGGCGGAAAAGGAAGTAGAGGGGGGGTTCTGGGTCGGACAAAGAACGGAGAGAGAGCTCTGGTGAGTGGTAGGCGCGGAACGGCGGGGACGGAAAGGACGAGGGTCTGGGCGAAGGATCTCGGTCACTTTCTCCGCGAAGAGACATATATAGGGAGAAGGAAGGGGGGAATATGCTAATGTGTATGGGCCGGTAGGAGGGGGGTTTATGAATGATATGTATGGGGTAGGTCTGGGGACATAAATTTATATGTCTGGGGGCGGGCTGGAGCACATTTAATTCTTTTTCTGGGGTGCCCGTTAGCGCGCGGAAACCCAGAATGAAGGGCACGATGGGTAACCGTCTCGCTTTCGGGTGTCAGCGGACGTCCTACGGAGAAAGACACGGGAAAGTATCCGATCACAGGACGCCGGCAGGGCGCAGATTAGCGATCCCCAACCGGGTTGACACATTTGGACACCACGGAGACGGAGACGCGTGAAGGCCGAAGAGCTCGCCGCGCACGCGTAACCACGCGAAAAAGATAACAGCGCAGAGCCTTTCCGGAGGAGGGCAAGGCAAGATCCTGCGCACGGTAGACTCCGTTCAAATCAGGAATGGAATGGAAGCGGAGGGGAAGGTACCGGCGCCCTTATTGCGAAGTACCGACCCACCCAGTGGGGAGGAGGAGTGACGGATGGGAAGGAAGGGGAAAGCGTGATCCATGACGATAGGGAGGCGGTCGCAGGCTAGTGGGCTGTTCGGAAATCATTCTCTGCGTGGGGTCGCCGAAAGGGAGATGGACGGAACAACCAGCGTGGAATAAACGGGCGCGACAGATGATAGTAAGCATATAAGAAGGGGCTAAACCCCCTGACCCCGAGCTCCGGGACGCGTCTCCTCTTTCCGGGCGGGGGGGTAAATCGACGGTGTACGACAGGATAGAGAAAGAAGAATATAAGTAGCAGGTCGAGATTGTAGGGGGAATATTGTGTCGGGCACTGGTAGACACCGTTCAGGGGTGCTTTCGTATCTACAGGATTTGTCTGCGGCACAAGTTAATTTCTGGGTGTTCTAGCGAGAAGGGACAATGGAAAGTGCAGCAGAACATAAGACGTCTGTGTTGGTAAAACTGTTGCAGGAAAGGCTGTATACATGGTGGAGGAAGGGAGACAAAACGGGAAGGAAGAGGAAATAAGGGGAGAAATATGAGGATGGAATCATGAGAACAAGAAGAGAACCACGAAAAAAAAGTTGGATACGTCCACCGGGTCACTGGATGAAATAGGGACGGGAAGGAAGGCGTGCGGGGAGGCTCTACTGATGCCGGAGCGGATAGGGAACAGAAAGACGACACGGGGCGCGTCTCGCAAAGGGTGGGACAAGGATGCGTGGACCAAAGAGCGACAGCGGACAGGACGAGAGACTTTGTTGAGGACGGACGTCCCTCGGCATAATCTCGGTCAGGTGCGGACAGTGGTATTGGCCCTCTCAAATAGGAAGCTGAGATGGAGTCCGAGACGGTGTTAGCGAGCAGTAAAGAATTGGCGCGTGCGGTTGATGCTGACCCCCATGCACGGGATTGTAGCCAGAAACATTCCAGCGAATGCTATCCCTGACGGAGTAGGGAAAAGGGTGAGGGAATTAGAGATTGGATAAGAGGTACCCGGTGCACGCATCAGGAAGCACGAGGAATATAGCAGGGGGAACGTGAGGAGGCGTAGCCGGAGGTGAGAAGGGAAAGAGGGTCGGGAAGGAGGATGCACGGAGTGAGATGTGAGGGGGATAGAGGACGCTTGGAACGGAGACGAGGAGGAGAGGAGGGGGACAAGAGCGGAGAAGATTATAGGAGGTATGGAGAAATGAAAAAAAAATAATCCTTCGGCCAACAGCATGGAGATGAGTTGCAGGAAAAAAGACTGTCTCGTTATTAAAGATCCATTAAAAATGTCCTGTAAAGATGCAGGAAAAAACATGATCGCAGAAGCGGGGCAAATACACAAAGAGACATCACCAAACTACCAAGCTTTCTGGGGTGCAAGGCGCCTAATGTAGGAAACTATGCAATTGGAGATGGGTACGTTGGATCTAATGAAATCGATTCAAGGTATACACCGGGAAGATGATTGGAAGATATAGAAGGATAAGGGAGCCACATGACTAAACAGAACACACCAACCACAGGGCCACATGATCTCAAACAGACCAGCCCAACAGGGCCACTGACACAAAAAGGCAGAACAATAGGGACACAAAGTAAAAAACAGGAAAAAATAAACGGTCCGGTAACCCACCATAGAGCCAAAGACACAAACAGGCCGCCCATAGATTGCCCATGAATCAAACAGCCCCTAAACCGAAGATCACAAGTCAGAGACAAAATTGAAGAAAAAACTGCGCAATAGTATGGACAACACTGAGCAAGAAATAACCTCCAATAGGGTTAGCCCCCAGAACAGACACCAAGAACGCCACGCCGAAAACACGGAAATCTACGATCAAGCATAACTCCCCTCCATTCAAAGTCGGCCCAAACATCATGAATGAAACTCACAACGAACCCGGGAACACCACCACATTACCAAAGCTGGATAGCCAAAACAATACCAGGACGCACCACCCAAAATAAAAGGATTCACCTACCCGTTAAGGATCTCAGAGAAAAATTTACGGAAAATCCCCAAAAACGAAGCGGAAAAAACAGGGAATCAAACCTTGTTTACCCAAACCAGCGACGAACACTAAATTTCCAATTATAAACACCGCCATAACCCTCCCCGTCAATTCCACCATCAAACCTAAGTTGAGTACAAAAAGTTGAAAGGAAATACAAGACTCTTCCGCCCAGTAAATACAAAGAGCAAAACAGGAGGAGCAATAAAGGTATAACAAGAAACAAGAGAGCAACCCCCAGGGCACTAACAACGATCTCCTCAACAGCACACACGAGACCAAAGGGTACAACCGACCGCCCACAGAGACAATGGTAACAAACGGGACCCGCTCACAGGACCACATGACAAAACAGAACGCCCATAGAGACAACAGACACAAACGACGCCCTCAGTCACATGGTAAGTAAACAAAATGAGAGAGAGACAAATGAAATGTTAGTAGGACATATGTTAAATCATTTCGCATTTAGGACCCAAGGGATTGCGAGTTTTCCCCGTCACTCGCCAATTTGATATGGCCCTATGGGAGGAAAAATTGTTGTTTAACGCATCAAATCCATTTGCTCCCTTAACTATGGTACGGTAGATACATCGACGATGTATCTCTGGTGTGGTCCTTGGACACCCGGGAGACAGTCGTCGAGGTTTATCACCTAATAAACTATAAGACTTTAACCTCACATTCAACATCTTGAACATGGGAGGGTCCATTTCATTCCTTGACATCGCACTTTAAGGTGACACTTCACAGAATAAAAAAAGGGGGTACCAACCACACTTTTTGTAAGCCAACGAGTGGTTTAAACACATGTGCGGGCTGATAGGGTGCCATCCCAGCCATACAGTTAGAATTCCCCATCGGGGAATAGATCCGTGCCCAAAGGAGGCCTCTTCCACTATGGAAGCTTTTCACACTAGTTGTGATGACCTGAAATTCCCGCTTCCGGGCCAGGGGTTAAATAATGCCATCTGTACCGGGCCAAAAGAATCGTGGATTCGCAATTCACGCAACTGATCCTTATGGACAACCCACTGGCGGCTTCTAAAATACTCCAACAGACCAGATTTCAGTACTAAAATCTGTAACCAATACAAGAGATCACCGACGATTGTCAGAAAATACTTACCTATATTACAACATCATGACATCTGAGAGAGATTTCTATGAGAAGGCGTCACCTGTCTCCACTCGAAGCTTCCACTCTGGGCAACATATTATCGCCAAATTATTTACTGTCAAAAAGATGGAACAAGCCTGGTTAAACACCAAAGGCAGCTATTGCTGCGGTGGTGGGAGCAAGTCGGTGCAACCATATGCAGATTAATGGTAAAAACACACTTTTAAATACCATAAAACAAAATTTCCTATCAAATTCAGAGGTACAGAATTGCAGAGACCACTGGGTGGGTCTACCTTATTGAATGTTCGAGTGTATCTTCAATATGGTTTGATGCACCGCCGCTAAATTAAAAGATCGGGGTGTCCGAACACATTATGGAGCACCCCAAAACGATTTGCTAGCACCCGGAATCTGGCGGTGCATCCAGACATTTAGGACTGCACTCAGGTTCAGTCTCACCATGAGTGTAATGGCAGAGGAATCATGTTGCCGCTGACAGGAGAGGGGGGGTGATCGCTCAAAAACATTATTTATGAGTGAGGCACAATGGATCTTCTGGAAACATCGAAATCCCTTGGGTCTAAATGACGAAAGATGAGTTAACAATGTTCCTAACATTTCATTGTCTCTCTCTCATTTTTTGTCCCATGTGACTTTGAGGGGGTCTTTCGTTTGTGTCATGGGCTCTATGGGCGGTTCTGTTTTGGTCATGTGGTCTGTGGGAGGTCTTTGTACCATGTGCTTGTGGGCGGTCGTTGGTACCATGTGGCTCTTTGGGCGGTCCGTTTGTACCATGTGCTTGGGGCGGTCCGTTGTTACCATGTGGCTCGTGGGCGGTCTGTTGGAGTCATTTGGCTCTGTGGGAGGTCTGTTTGATCATGTGGCCCTGTGGCAGTATGTTTGTGTCATGTGGCTCTATGGGCGGCCGGTTGTTAGGGCTCTGTGGCAGTATGTTGAGTCATTGTGGCCCGTGGGCAGTCTGTTTTGAGTCATGGCTCTAGGGCGGGACTGTTGAGTCATGGGCTCTAGGGCGGCCTGTGTTTGAGTCATGTGGCTCTATGGGCGGCCTGTTTGGTCAGGTGGCTCTCTGGGCGGCCTGTTGTGTCATGTGGCCCTGTGGGCGGCATGTTGTGTCATGTGGCCCTGTGGGCGGTCTGTTGAGTCATGTGCCCTGTGGGTGGTCTGTTTGAGTAATGTGAGCCTCCTGCTATATATCCAGCATACTTCCAGTGTTCCATTATAGGATGGAAGGAAAGCTACAGATGTCCGAAAACGCGTAACCTCTTTTTTGTTTTGTGTTACAATTCTCTATGTTTTTTTCCTGCATTCTTTATGGACATTTTAATGGATGTTAATAAAGAAAAGCTTTTACGCAACTCACTCATGATGGTGCGAAGGATTTTTTAATTCTCCATGCACAGTTACTGGGGACGGACCAGGCTATTTCTCCAGGAGGCACAGCTATCTGAACACCTGACGAGATTCAGCGGTAAGGGTGAGCACGCACTATTTTTGTATTTTCTTGTTTGCATTATAGTAGTTCATATTCTTGTACATAGCAGCCAGATTAGAGTAGTTCTATCTTGTACATAGGAGGCAGTATTATAGTATTATTAGTCCTGTACATAGGGGGAAGAGTCAGTATTATAGTAGGTTATATCTGTACTAGGAGAAATGTATATAAGGCTTACCGGGTCGGTGGTGCATATTTACGATCGACAGGTCACCATTTCTTTGCACATTAGATTCACTTACTAGCAAAAGATGTTCTTGTTTTGCATTAAGGCATCTACCAACAATTTTTCTGTTTAACACCACCCGCAGTATCGACCACCCCATTTTTGACTCCGCCCATAAAAATGGGCCCAATTTTACAGTTTTTTCCCATTTTAATTCCCAGTCCGCCCAGGATCAACCAGCCATTTTCACATTAAATCACTAAACAGACTGTGAAAACAATGAAACCAGTAATGTGGACAGGTGGACAAATTCATTTTGGTGCAAAAATTAGGGCCGATCCTAAGGGAAAATAAAAATGCCCCCCCCCCAATTAAAATAATAAGAAAGGCCAATGGTATGAAAACATTCTACAATGTAGGTCTCTCAGACGTGAATATAGATAAAATAGAAAAATATGTCCTTCAGTGAAGGAGGGCTAAATGAGATAGCCGAAACGTTTTTGCACCTGTTACTGGTGAAATAAAACACTAGTTTCCCCCAGATGCTGCTTCTTGTTTGGAGTTTGGATTGGGACCTTGGCACTGAGTCTGATCACTAGAAGCTTGCACCACACGGAAAATTGATCAGTTTTCAAGTGTGCATCTATCCTTGGATGTAAAATATGAACCAAAATGTATTACTACGCAAGAAATAATACCAGATTACATGTCTACACACATCAATATACAAGCTTTACCTGTCCTGCACATCGGGGTGCGCTCCGCCCCAGAAATCACTTACTGTTAGGTTGCCGTGGTCTCTTCTATGTCTGTGTTCGGTTTGTACATACCGTTTTTCCTGTAGTTTACTCCTTTTTGTCATCATTCTCCACGGTAAAGGACACATCAAGGAAACCTTATCCCAGTCAGTCTATCTCTGCAAAATGTGGCTGGCCACCTTGGTAACTGTGACCTTATGGAGAACATCTCCACACTCCATCTCTACAAAAAAATACAGTCAATTTAAGTCCTCTAAATAACAGCAAGTTTACCCCTGCATCTAGAGATAATACATGCGACCCATCCATATACTATAAATACTACCATATAATTTCCCCAACTTTAATCCAGAGCACCAGACACATTCCTCGTATAAGGTAGCCATGCCTCATTATAGAGCCAGCCAATATATAATCCAGCCAGCCCATGGGATATAGCTGCCCCGTCACGGCCCCCCAGTATAAGCAAGCCACGCCCCCAGTAGTATATAGCAGCCCTTCCCCATGGAGTATATAACAGATGCCCCTGGGTAGTATATAGCAGCCTGAACCTCGGTAGTATATAAGCAGGCCCTGCCAACCCTTTGGTATAAGCCAGACGCCCCCCCCCAGTAGTATATAGCAGTTGTCCACCTGCTGTTATAGCCATGATCCATGTAGCATATAAGCATCCTGCCCAATGTAGTGTATAGCAATCATGCCGATGTAAGTATATAGCATCCTGCTCCACAGGTAGATTATCACATCCTGCCCCCATGTAGTATATAGAGCTCATCCTGCCTCATGTAGTAGATAGCCATCTTGCCCCCTGTAGTATATAGCCATCCTTTGCCCCCATGGAGTAATAGCCATCGGCCTCCTCTGTAGTCAATAGCCAGCCTGCCCACCCTGTAGTATGTAGCCAACCTCCCACCATGTAGTATGTAGCCAACCTCGCCCCAGGGTAGTATCTAGCACCCACCCCCTGTAGTATTAGGGACAGCTGCCCCCAGTAGTATATGGCACCTGCCCACTGTAGTATATAGGCAGCCTGCCCCCTGCTGTAGTATTATAGGCAGCCTGCCGTCCTGTAGGATATAGGCAGGCCTGCCCCCAAGGTAGTATGTATCCGACTGCCCACCGATTATATAGCCAACTTGCCCCCGCATTAATAACCAGCCGTCCCCCCTGTAGATTAGCGCCTGCCCCCCCCACCGTAAGTATATAGCTGCTGCCACCAGTAATAGCCAGTCTTCCAACAGTAGTATATAGCCAGATCCGCTGGAAGGGACACCAGTCTGTTGTCCTATCACCCCTAAGTGCTGACAATTGCTAGCGGTCTACTCTGGTGCCCAGCTCCAGGACAGGACGTCTAAACAGTTTTGGCCTCATTGGCCTGTGTCTGTGGTTTCGTATCCGGTTTCTTTTTTTTTGATATAATGTTTTTTTATGTTAGTTTTCCAAACAACGAACAAACAAATATCAGCATAAAATAAGCATTGAAATTTCCATATCAACACACCAAATACAGAGGTTCTTATCGGGTCTGGCAGCATGCCACCCAAATCTCTTGTCCTGGCCTATGATCAACCAAGCCAGCCCTCGCAATGGTTATACAAGCATTATCAGACGAGTATCCACGCGATATAAGATATGGACAGTAACTGAAACCTATATTATATAGCAGGTGCATATCCCAAAGGGTGAACGGTTCTGTGGTATCACTACCATGTCTGTGGTTGGAGCAAACATTAGCGTGCTAATGCCCTCCTGTTAAATAAAGACCCGGATAAATCATAAGAGAAAAAAAAACAGTAGTAGAAACATGTTACAGTAGGGGTAACATTCCATAATCACAATGACGACAAACATGTGGGAGGAAAACAAAAAGAGCTGGGTGTCCACGTCACTCTTCCTCTCGCCCTAACTCATATGCCAGAAGCGATCCCATTGTTCCCATATTTTACAAAAAACTAGGATGCGGTCATTGAGGGAGGCGGTCAGGGATTCACCGTTGCGATTCCCCTTATTCTAGAGAGAAGGTCTAAGCGGTATACAAATATGCTCATCCTGTCCTTCACTGCCTTACTTTCTCCATCAAACAGATCAGAGTTGATGATGTGTATAACTCCTTGGAGCTTAGATGTGCAACCTCGCATAGTCTTTTGGCAGTCTTTCACATTTGTGCCCCTATGAGGGCTGTCTGATAAACTTTTGTTTGTTGAGAACCACTGTAAAGTCACCATGCATTAAAGATTAAATACTGAAGCTCATAGAAGAGACTTTGTACACATTGGTTTGAATGTTACATATCTCCCCCGCCGCTCCACTAGTAGACCACGCCCCCCCCCCCCATTCCTTGGGATACATCAGTGGCTTCATAGTCGTCATACGATGCAGTTAATCACCGCTCCCCGCAGGCAATGTCTTCCAGTTCGTGGTGCGATTATCACATTTTGTGTCCCCCCACTGTGACCGTAGTTTTGCCTGCCTCCGTTTTCACAAATCTGGGCCAAATATAGGACAGGTTTTATGTTTTGGCTTGTCGGCCAACCACCAAAGTCAAACCTGTTTGAGAGATTTGGCTGCTCCTCTGCCCATCGCAGGTCGGAGGAGTTTAGTACCCCCACCACCTCCCACCCTCACGTTCTCCTTCTCTTCTCCGTCCCATCTCCTGTCCCATTGCCTATACACACTGGACGAGGGACGAAGGGCATGCCTTCTGGTGGCCGTACGTTTGCGGATCTTGATTTTTCGTGTGGCCCCTGCATACAAATGTTCACTCTTGACACAGACTGGGGTGTGGGACAACTGTCAAGATCCGGTATCATTTGTTTCAGCTTTATTGTTTTAAAAAACCTCCCCACCCCCTGGCTGACAAATCTTTCTACATTTAGTCTGACAAACAATATATATATAAAGAACATGTCTATTGTAGATATATATAATATAACATGTCTTCTGGTTTTTTAAATTTTGCGGTGTGGTCTCTCCATATAAATCCTGAATAATAATCTTTGGGGGGCAGAAAAATGGCTTCGCATACATGCTCGAGACAATACGTGACGTTTTTGCCTACTGTACTCACAATGCATAAAATCCTTACAAAGAACATACTTAATCCGCAATGGTCACCCCCACCCCACCCCACCCTTTTCTGGTCTTTCCTATCCTCAGTCTCCTTTTTTTTAATAGATACCACCTTTTTCCTCCCACGCGTAAACGTCCCCCTTCCTATCTGTTTCTTTCCCCCCCTCCCTACCCTCCCCTGTCCCCCCCGTCCCTCGTCCCTTGCCGCTCCCCTATCCATCCCCCGTCCACCCTTCTCTAACGCCTTCCCTCCCCTTCCAAGGGATGCGGCCCTTTCTCCCTCCTACGCGGAGTTATGCCACTCCCTTTCCCCGACCCCCTGCTGCTCTCCTTCCCTCCGCGGCGCTTCTCCCTAGAGCGCCTCTTTGTAGATAGCCAGCCATCCCCCCAGGTAGATAGCCTGCCAGCCCTTCCCCCCCCAGTATAAATAGCCTCCAGCCCCTGTCAGTATACAGCCGGCCAGCCGCCCCTCCCCCCATATACATCCTGTCCTCCACCTGGCAGTAATATCCACTCCTCTCCCTAGCTCCGCCCCCCCGAGTTATAGCTCGGCAAGGCCTGCTCTTCCTGTATGTCAAGCTCGTTCCGGTGTCCCCCGCAGGGTTCCTCTTCTTTCTTCGGTCGGATCCTCTGTATTTGGTCTCTTTCGCGGTTTCTTGGGGTCCTCTTCAGTTCCCCTTGGTACAGCCAACACCATCACAATAAACGTGGCTAACGTCATTGCCAACGTCATTAGTTCTTGTGCACCGCTGGCATCACCCTGGGACCGAAGAGGACTGAAGGTACCGAAGAGGACCCAAAGAGGCACCGGAACATTCCGAAACAAAAGATCTCAATTTTGTGCTAACAACTTGGTTTATATCCTCCATCCTCTCTGGCATCTCTGTCAACTCCATAGAGATGAAAGCTACAGCCCGCATTGCTGCTTCCGGACATCTCGGTAGTGGTTAGTAGGGGTGTGATGGTGGTACATTGGATCCCAATCGGACCCCCATTTTAGTTCGATTCTGTTTGATGCGGGGTTCCGCCATCACTGAGACCCTCAGCATCACAAGTTATGCCTTTGGCTTTCATGGAATAAAACAAACCCCTGTAAAGGGCTTAATACCGTAAGTTGTATCCAGTCGACATCAATCCTTTAGCACTGTGTACAAGGGGAAGGGCTGCTGGGTGTATGTGGGCGGTTTTTAAAAAAACCAATTTCTGAATTGTGAATGTTTCTTTTCAAAAAGGTGCACAAAACACCAGAATGTTATTTGTGCCCTTTATCATATTGTAATCAAGAACATCTGTGGTTTCTGTATGCTGTAGCTAGCTGCATATCTGTCATCTGCTGTCCTCATTACCTAGATAGATTTTTTAAATATGTTCCTGACTATCTCAGGAGCCTTTACCCCACACATAGAAACGTACATTTTCCTAAATTGTACTTTCTGCATGCATGATGTATTCTGGAGAAAACAACTGCAAATGTTCTAATTAAATTTGCTTTCTTAACAAATTGGAACATGATTAGAACTAGTAATTTCACTCCTTAAGATAGGTGAACTGCTGCATTTCTCCACTCTAGTATCCTCCCCTTGCCCGCCAGGTTTTAGGGCAATCCAATCAACAATGTCCCTGGGTGTAGCTATTGGGCGGTCAGCATAGTGCATATATTTTGTCTTCACACAAGCGGTCAGCTCTGGGCGGTCTGCAAACCAGCACGCTCGCCATCATACCTGGAAATTCCCAGGGAGTACCCTGGGATGCTGCCAGTTTGTGAAGAAGATTGGCGTGCATTCTTGTGTGAGAATGAGCCTGAAACGCCGTAGTGGCCCCTGAGTCAATCAGAAGTTAACCTTAGACTTAGTCTGTTGTAGGAGGCGGGATTCATAGAATCAAAGATGGCAAGCTATGGGTGGGGCAACAAGGGGACCAAATTGGGGGTCCTATGGGCAGGGCCCGTGAGTAGGTGATGTGTTGTGTCCTAGAGCAGCACAAGTGAGATAGGCGTCCAAGGGCCGACAGACTCAGGGCTTTTCCTGAGGTGAAAAAGTTAAATTTATACTTATAACTTGCTAATTGTAGAACACATCATAGATTCCTTCAAATGAATAGATCAAACACTAATGTAAACCAATGAGCTTGGTGCCAGACATATCATATTTACTTAACTACTAACTAACACAACTACAAAATATAAAAATAAATCCTGCATATAAATAAACCCAAAATGACAATGTACTATATGCATAAATATATACACAGCGTAAATAAATACTATAAACCGTGTATCTATCAAAAACACATCACATTTGGGCTCCCGCTAGACAGGCACAGATATATCTTACTTGTTCTGTGCACATGTCTCCAGTATATATTCTAGCAGTGCAAGATGCCCCCCATTATATTGGTAACCCTCACCTGCCCGGCCCAGCCTATCTGTAATCGTGCCCATACCATGCCTTTCAGTATCATTCTCACCAATCATATATGGTATCCCAGCACATTCCATCTTCTATATTTCTCCCCCCCAATTGCCCCCTGCATCTCTTTATCGCCCTCCCCCTTTTACCAGTGTATATTTAGCCGCAGCCCAATACCCCATAAATATATGTATCCCAGCAAATCCCCCCATTATATCTGGTAGCCCGCACATGCCCCGAGTATATATTTAACACAGCACATGGCACCAGTAGATATGTACCCAGCACTTGCACAAGTTATAGTAGCCGCCCACCAAGTCGCAAGTATATATTTAGCTAACCACTCTCATTGCCCCTAGTATATATGTAGCCCAGCAACATGCCACCATTATACATGTAGGCCAACACATCCACAGGAAATATGTATCCATCACATGCCACCGTATATATGTAGCCAGTAGCAAATACCCAAGTCTATATAGCCCAGCTCATGCCCCTAGTATATATGTAGCCCAGACATGCCACCAGTAAACATGTAGGCCAACACATTGCCACAGTATAGGTACCCAGCACATGCCACCTGTATATATGTAGCCCAGCAAATACCCCCAGTCTATATGAAGGCCCACACTGCCACCAGCATATATGTAGGTCAGCATATGCCCTAGTATAAATTTAATCCACAGCACATGCACATTAATAATAAACCTTGGGATGGAGGTTGTGTGAAAAATGTGTAATTGGGACCGCCGTGTCAGACAGGGAGGGGGGAATGGTTGGGTACAGGCTGTGGCCAGAATGAAGCCAACAGGGAGGGGATGGGTGCAGACTGTTTGAATAGGTGGGGTGTGAGAGGGAACAATAGGGATGTGGTTTATGTGAAAAGAGACACTATGTTCTATTTCATTCATCCACAAAGATTTTTTGCATGCAACTCCTCCGTGCCATCTACACTGGAGGATCCTCGGCTCCTGCCAAGTAACATGTGGACCTGTGACTAGTACACAGATAATTTTTGGATCTCATAATGTGAAATCACCATACACCACAGGAGGGTGGAGGGAATGGAGGATGAGGGCTGGGGGACAGGAGGCAGGATAGGGACTGGAAGTTGACAGAGAGGAATCTGGGGGCTACAGAAGGAGGCTGGAGGACGGAGAGGATAGATGACAGGGGGGTCTGCTGGGATGACAGAATGAGGATAGAGGGACGGGGGGCTGGAGGAGGAGGCTGGGGGAAGAGAGGAGTAGGCTGGGGACAAAGGATGCTGGGGGACAGTAGGAGGCGAAGGCTGGAGGAGGCGGAGAACAGGAGGGAGGATTCTGGAGGAATAAGTCTTTGTGGATGGGAGGGTATGCCTGTGGGACAGAAGGAGGCTGGGGGACAGGAGGAAGGAAAAGGCTGAGGAGGCTGGAGGACAGGAGGATAATAGATGAGGCCTGGGGACAGGAATATGCCGGAGCCGCTGGGGGAACAGAAGGATGTCAGAAGAGGAGGGAGCTGCAAGAGAGGAGGAGGATAAAGGACAGGTGGTGCGGGAGGACAGGAGGAGGAGTTTTGAGGACATGAGGATGGTGGGAGGAGACTGGGAGACCAGGAGGAGGCTGGCGTACCGGAGGAGCTAGAGCAGGCTGTGTGACAGAGGATGATGCTGGTGTAGGCGGATTATAGGAGGAGGATAGTGGACGGGGGCTGAAGGATAGGATGTGCTGGAGGGGGTCTGGTGCAACAGCAGGAGGCTGGGGAACAGACACAATGATTCTAGAGGGGAAGATGCTAGAGCAGTAATCTCCAACCTTTTTCTGCCCATTGACGTCAGCTGTAACATCATTTTCTTCAGGGACAGTTCGGTTGGGGGTTGCGGTCTGGTGTCAATAGTTTCATAGCTAAAAAGTATTTTTGATGTCGCACCATAATTCCCTGTGTGCTTATCTTACAACCGTTCCATTTCCTGAAGAACACCCCAAATTGTATTGTCCTTTTTCCTGTTAGAGCATCCCCCCCTCCCCATGTCCCCCTTTACTGCATTATGTCTTCCCTCCGGTCTCCTTGGTTCCTTTGCTTCCCTCACCATAATGCTTTCCAATGTCCCCTTTTCCCAGCCAACTAAACTCCTGTCAAAACACGAATACTTACCTTCCTCATTCCCCTGCAAAATTCTTCTCTAAATTCTTCTCTTCCTTCCCGTCACTCATTTCATTAATTTTATGACATCATGACCTTGTCGTCAAAAGAGCGTGGCATTATTGGTGGTTTTTTTTTTTGTTTTCCAGTGGTTAGAGGCACGCCCGTACCAGGGTGTTCCAAGGCCCGGTCTTGGGCCCACGGACCGTTGGTTGGGGAACACTGGCTGAGACAGGAGGCCACAGGAAGAGTCTAGAGGCATGAGGCACCGGAAGAGGCTCAGAGGACAGGAGGCCCCAGGAGAGGCTAGAGGACAGGAGGCTACGAAATAGGGGCTGGAGGACAGTATCTCTACAGTAGGTATGAGGGGGGATAGTATTTACAGGAGAGGAAGGAGGGACAGGATGCTACCGAGGAGGGATATAGGACAGGAGCTACAGGCGAGGATTGGGACAGGAGCTACAGGAGGATGCTGAGGACAGTATTTACATGAAGAGGATGGAGGCAGGTGCCACACAAATAATGATGGACTATGCAAATATGAGGCAATGGGTTGATTAATGATAGAATGATTTTGACTCGATAATGATGTATTTTATTGGTGTTTTGCACTGCTCATCATGACCCTGTATAACCACTGCCCTGTTTCGATGTCCTTTTAAAACATGTGGGTAGGAAAAGAACAGATTTGTTATGCTGCAATAGGTTATACCTTCACTGTGATTTTTACATCTATGATTTCTGGTCCGCATGAGCTTTCCTCGTGTTCTTTAAGGCCAACATGGGACCCCTTGCGTGTTCATGTGTAGAGAATGTCTATTTTTATCTTAGAAAATGTAGTCATCCTTTTCAAATCAATAGTCTGGTGCAGTCTGGTTTTTTTCTTCTAGATGTATGCTGTAATACATCTAAGCACTAGTCTTTCCTCCTTTGTTTTTCATAATTGAAATCTATGCAAATGTAAAAAAGATACCTTCTCAAGTATTAAATACAGACCTGTTAATGGTGAACAAGGTCTATAGGAAGACATTGACATATTGAAATTTAAAAAAATACTGTCATGATTTATATATACTCAAATACTATATAAATTAAAAACAAAAACCTCTTATCATCTCATTACACACTTCTTCCTTTATTATGTAATCCGTAATTTTTCCGGACGATAAGGCGCATTGGAGTATAAGGCGCACCTCAATAAATGCCCCTGCTAAAACGTCATATATAAGTTTCAACTGGACGATAAGGCACAATTTTCATTTCTCTGAGAAATCAAAGGTTTGTTTTTTGTGCGCCATATAGTCCGAAAAAACGGTATTAATACCTGTACCAGCTTACACAACATTTAAATTTCAGAACCAACCTCAATATCAGGTGGGGCGCCTGAATCACAAAACTCGTAAAAACAAAAAAAAAAAACCAATGGCAAAAAAATACTTAATCCGAAAGGTTTTTAGAGATAGCAATTAATTAAAAATGGCAAGCTGCCCTTTTAGGCTTTTGAATTTGCCTTTGTTAAATAGTGTAGTTTGTCATGGTGTGCCAGTAGATGTCAGTACTACAGTCTGTGTTCCTGTCCTGCAACAAGACTACTCATTTTTACAACTTGTGATTAAATGTTAAGATGACCTGTCACCTGTAAAACGGGATAGGATCTTTCTTACTAAGGTACGCCTCCTAGTGCTACAACCACAAACCAGCAGTGTTACACTCTATTGTTATTATTATTCCAAACCTCTCCGATAACGCTACAGAATTGCCACGATGTGCAATAGAACGCCAACCACGTTGTAAGCGGTCGGATGGGTCGTAATCATGGCGGGGCGGTAATTAGAGGCATGAAGCCTGGCAGTCACCGTGGCGCTTTAGTGGAAAGGGTGGGTCCTGGAGAGAAGGCAGCGCCTCAGACCGCCCCCTAATGAATATGCCCGAGCCACTACAGAGAGCGGTCCGACTTTCCTTTTGTATAGCGCTGCACTGTCTGCCGTGCGTTATCAGAGGTGGCCAGATTTTACAGGTGACTTTAAGTAGGTTCTACCATTCATAGAATTATAGAAAAAATCTACTGAAAATAGAATTTTTGCAAACAGTCACTGTCGTATGCTGAAACTCGGGATTAAACAGGAAACTGTAGATCTTCGCCTAATAGTAAAATATTAGTCCAAAAATAAACTAAAGAGAGCAAAAAGTTGCACTCTGCCATTCTTGTAACCTGTTTAGGTTAATCAGTTTAGGCCCCTTCCAAACACTTGCCGTTTTCCACTGCCCTCGTTTTTTCTCTTTCTGACCTCAATCCTTTTTTATCTCCCACTACCCATTTCCTTTCACATCTTCCCCATCATTTTACCCCTTTTGCTCTTTTTCCTACCATTTCCTTTTCTTTACCCAATTCCCTGCCTACACATCTCTTATCTGGTATAAATCTTTTTTCCACCGAGTCCATAGGTGTTAGGAGACACAGAAGGGGTAGAGAAGATGAAGGAAAGGGGGGGGGAGAGGAAGAGCAGCAAGCCGTATTTTGTGTCCACTCATCAGGAGGGTTCCGTGCTTTCTCGTAGACTTTTTTCCCCTCCTCGCGGGTATTCATCGGGTCGAATTCTCCACCCCTCCGCACTCGGCAGATCCCTCTTATCTATGTGATATGCATCAACAACGCTTGCACTCTGAGACACGCACGCAGTCCAATGCGTTTTTTTCATGCTCAATCTTGCCATAGAAAAGTAGAGCCAGTCCTGAGTCCCATTTCCACGCGTGAAAAATGCATTGAAATTGCCTTGAAAACGCGTGTGAAAAACTGAGACACTGAACAACTCGACTGAAACTCGTTGCACAACTCTGATTCAAAAGTGCGTTTTCACTGTCCAAACCTGATCATTACTCAAGTGTGGACGGGGCCTTATAGTAACCACAGAAAGGCCCTCTGTCGGATCTCAGGTATACGGAGAGCTCTCTGTACCTGAATATAACGGACATAAATTTCGGAAGAATAAACGGTGGAGGGCTATAATCTTCTGTTACTAAACTACCACCTCCTCTGATGATGTTTTTCAATATGATTAATACATTTTTTTATGTTTTAAAATTGGATTACCTTGGAAGTTTGGATTTCCCTACATTTTGAATATAGCAGAGATTACATAGTCCAAGCAAGCCAAATGGTGATTTCTTCTGTTTACTTACAAATCTCAATACAAATGATTTCCCGTGTGGAGAAATTAGCCTTATATACTGGTGCACTGGAAGTATTACAACCAGGCCTTTGGGTATAAGTATAATCTGTAATTGTTTTACAGGTTTGAGCCTCTTGTAGTATTACACAATACAAGCATATGCTAAATTGTAAATTTTTAATCTTAACAAATTAACAAAACAAAAAAAAATAGTAAATATATCATTTAAAAAGTAACAGCAGAGCCACAGCGACCGGCCCCCATTTGCTATCCTTCCCAATTTTTCTATGACAGAAATTACAATAATAAACTATTGGTGCTTCTGAGCCTTTCTTCTCTCCAGTTAACCGTAAATCGGATGGCCCCCCGCACTACTCCTACAATTTCTGGGGCAGGAAGCAGCATTGTCAGGGTTCGGTCACAGGACGCGTTTATCACTGCGCGGAGAGAGATTTGTCGATTAAACAGCCTTTTTACACTTATGTTTTTACAAACAAAAAAAAACACCGCTAACACATTCTTAAAGGGTTGTCGGCTAGTTAAAAAAAAAAGACTTATGTGGCCGGGAGCGGGCTCCTAAACAATAAAGCGGTACTTACCGTCCTGGTGCCTCTCCCGTATCTGCGCGGCTGTCGCTCCGGTCCGCCGCCATGGAACTAAACAAACATGGCCGCCGGAGCAGTTGCTGTCAATCAGCTTCCGGCCGGCCTGGCCGGTACGCCTATATCAGTCCCTATACACAGCATTGTGTAGGGGGGCCGGGAGGTTGTCGTGTCCGCCGGAAGCTGAATGCAGCGTCTGCTCCGCGTCGCATTTTGTTTGCATGTCTTCCCGGACCGCCGCGACAGCCGCTGGATTACGGGAGGGCACCGTAAGTAAGTCAGCTTTATTGTTTTAGGCAGCCCGCTCCCGGCCACATATGTTTTTCGTTTTTCAAAATCGACACCCCTTTACCACATGTGTTTGGGTTAACTAACGCACTTTTGACTCAAGTGTTAACATTTTCATTTCTTCTACTGATACGCAAGTGTTGAACAGCTGTTTCCATTAGGAACTTTTCTTTTCAGCTGTTGTTTTAAATGCAGTCGTTAAAAACACCCTCGTAAATGCATCCCTATTGAGGGGAGGTATTGTATCATCCACTCATCAATTCTTTTTTTTCCCCCTTTACTGGCGACAACGAGCATAGCATAACTAGTTAACTTATTGGCATCAATCCTGGACTTAACCAAACCCAAAATTTATATATATATAGTTTTTTGAACAAGACGGCTAATTGGTTTCCATGAAAAGGTAGAGAATGTCCTTAGTTTGAGCTTTTCACACAAATACTCAAATCTATGAGGATTTGTGAAAAAAAACCATTTCCTTGAATTCAATTCGGGCTGCAAAATGATATTTTCCTCCCGATGTCATGCAGGTACTATTGATTATTAACACAGACGCGCGCAGCACACCGCTGCCTCGTCCTGTGTATATAACAGGCAGCTACACATGTCGCGCAATTGACGTCATTGCGGTGAACCTGTGTACGTGTAGGGATGCCTGGCACTTACCATGGTCAGCTGTCCGGCCCTCCGTCTAGCTCCGTCGGCTTCGGTGTGAGAGGCGCGAGGAGTGACGTCACTTCCGCGCACTCTTACAACCAAGCCACCAAAGACCGATGGAAGAACCTGCTCCAAAAGAGGTGAGTATTATGTGTTTTTTTTGTCTGGGGCGGGGTGCAGTAGGGCTGGCAGGGGGCATAAATTATATGCTGGAGCAGGGGGGGTGCATTAATTTATATTGTCTGGGGCGGGGGGGGCATAAGGGTGCTGGCAAGGGGCAATAAATTATATGTCTGGGGCGGGGGTGTGGTGCATTAGGGCTGGCAGAGGGGGCATAAATTATAAGGTCTGGGGCAGGTGGGGCATTAATTATATGTCTGGGGCGGGTGCGTAAGGGCTGGCCAGGGGGCTAAATTATAGGCTTGGGGGCGGGTTGGCATTAATTATTGTCTGTGGTCGGGGGGGGCACTTAAGGGCTTGCAGGGAGTCAAAAATTATATATCTGGGGCTCGGGGGGGAAGCAGTAGGGGCTGCCAGGGCATAACTTCTATGTCTGGGTCAGGGGGGGCATAATTAGATGTCTGGGGTCGAGGGGTCATTAATTATATGTCGGGGCGGGGGGACATTAGGGTTGGCAGGGGCAATACATTATATGTCTGGGGCGGTGGGGAATAATTGTATATCTAAGAAGACTGGCGGGGGGGCGTATTGGTAGATCTAGGACTGGCGGGGGCATTAATTATAGTTTTAAATGGGTGTGGGCACAATCAAAAACAGTTTCAGATGTACAGAAGTAAACAAAACGTTTTGTTATTTACTAATAGTTCTAAATATGACAGACGAGTAGCATTAAAAGGAAGAGTGTGACACATCTGCGTACAAATCATGTAAAGATCTTAATATAGATATAGGAACTTAGTTTCGACTTAATTGATTGTATCTCGTTAACAGGGTTTCCTTTAGCAGCTTTGTAACAATTTTGTAACAATTTCTATATTCCTCTGACCTTTAGAGACAATATAGCGTTGGTTTCTCTAGATATATATATTAGTAAGTCCTGTAACATGGGGATCCATATTTCTATAATGTCCCAATAGAAAAGATTCATAAAGTTAAAAAATTCGGTGAGCTGAAAAATTCCATTGGGATGGAAAAATCATAAAAATAGAAATTGCAATCATTAAAATAAAGATAAAAATGAATGTTAAACAAATTTGGGGGGGGGGGAAATTGCATTGGTAACTCCATGAGGTTTTTATGTTGCACAAAGTGTAGGGCCCTACACTTGTGTACTCTTACGCCCTATTTCCAAAAGTATAATAGGATGTTTAAAAATCTATCACCACAGTTGGTTGATTTTATATATGATGCGTGATTCTTACTCTGTCTGTTCGAATTGGAAACGTTCATCTATTGTGCGAGGTTGTTGGTAGTCGTTTTTAAGGTTATGATGGCGTCCTCCACGTGTTGTCGGGCAAACTAGTCTGTGTGGTCCCTCCGGGAGCGCTTCCACGGGAACAGGTTCGTGCGTTTCAGACACTCCTCACTGTTCCTCTTTCCACGGTAGGAGTCGTGCAACTGTTGGATGCCGTCGGAGGATGTCGAGTTTTGGAGATATACAACGTTACCCGCAAACAATAGGCTACGAGCCCACCCCACAAGTCGTCGTGATGAAACGTTTTACTGCTATTTTCCTCAATGAGGGTGTGTCACACATGGATCCACATTGTGCGAGTGTTTCGCGTTCTTTAAGAGCCGTTATTTGTGGCTATAATGGCTAAGACTCTTTCAAGCGCAAAGATTTTCCTTCTTCCTCAGTAGCCTTGCAATTGTGAGAGCTTTATTATATGTCTGGGCAGCGGGCAGGGACCTTCTTCTATCACAGGCTGCGACTGGGGGCACTTCCATTATATGGTGGGGCGCTTTTGTTCTGTGGGGCTGGCCAGGGGCTAATGTATGTCTGGTAGTGCAGGGGTGGAGGGCAGTATTCGTATTGGCTGGCCGGCCTTGGCACAGTGGCCTATCCAATTTCTACAGCTTTTGATTCCTGTGGCGACCGACCGGGCTTCATTATCTGTACTGGGGCTCGCAGGGCATTATTAAGTTTGGATTCCTATATCTGGCTGGCGGGGGCATCGATACATGTCTGGGGCGGAGGCGCTATTATTCTTATCTGGGGCAGGCAGGGGGCATATTATCTATTTCTGTGGGTAGGAGTCGGGGTATCAAATTACTATTAGATCTGGGCTGTAGTTGGGCCATAAATTCGTATGTTAGAGGGCGGGCGTGTGAGCCATTAATTTCTTTTTCTGGGTGGGATGGGGCCATTAATTTTATGTTTGGGGTGGGCGGGGCCCTTAATTCTCTATGTCTGGGAGAGCAGGTACTGGGGCCATTAATTCTTCGGTCTGGGGCAGGCTGGGGACATAATTCTATGTCTGGGGCACGGACTGGGGACCATTAATCTATGTCTGTGCAAGATGGGGCCAATTAATTCTAGGTCTGGGGCAGGCTGGGGCCACTTAATTTCTAGGTCTGGGTAGGCTCGGCCTTCTTTCACCTTACACCTGGTCATAGTCGGAAGCTCATCATACTGGGGTGGGAGGTGGGGAGGTAAGGGAGGTTAAGGATGAAAAGAAGAAGAAAAAATTATCCTAACATTATGGTGGGCACTATTTGGATGTGGTTACTTAACTTGCCGGAGGGGCTCGATTACAGTTTTGGGCAACAGTATGGTTGGAGCAAAACGGACAATGGTAAAAGGTGTCAGAAACCTACAGACGTCTGTGTGGTAACTTTGCAGGGAAAGCGTAATACTGGTGGAAGAAGCACAGGTTAATGCTGGACTAATGAGAAGATGAGGATAACGAGACCAATCCTGAGGTACGTCAACCCGTTCAACTGGATGCAATATATGGTATGGATCTCTCATTTGTTTTCTTTTGTAGCTGTGATATGATGACAATACTGAATTTTTTGACCGTTTGCTTCTGGTGTGGGGGGGGGGGAAGTAATTATTGTAAGTATTATAGTAGTTTATTCTTGTACATAGGGGCAGTATTATAGTAGTTATACTTTGTACACTAGGGGGCAGTATTATTAGATTATATTCTTGTACATAGGGGGCAGTATTATAGTAGTTATATTCTGTACATAGGGGGCAGTATTATAGTAGTTATATTTCTGTACATAGGTGCAGTATTATAGTAGTTTAATTTCTTGTACTAGGGGGCAGTATTATAGTAGTTATATTCTTGTACATAGGCAGTATTAGTAGTTATGGAGGAACATTGACAATAAGTCCTTCGGCAACCAGCATGATGATGAAGTTGCCGGTAAAAGCTTTTCTTTATTAAAGATCCATTAAATGTCCATAAAGATGCCGGAAAAAAACATGATATAATGTTGTATCACAAAACAAAAAAGAGTACGCATGTTCGGCCTGCTGTAGCGGTCCTTACTCATACCTATAATGAACACTGGAAGTATGCGGGATATATAGCGATAAGGTCACCATGACTCAAACAGATCCCCCACAGGGCCACATGACTCATACGCACAGATCCACAACCAAGTGCCGCCACATGGAGCCAGGCTCCCACTGTGCAAAACGACCACAACAGGTCCGCCTCATAGAGCACATGACAACCAACATCGGAGGCGCCCATATGAGCCACCTGACTCAAACAAGGTCCGCCCATAGGACCACTGACTCAACGAGCCGCCCATAGGACCACATGACTCTAAAAGCTCACAGTCACTTGACTAAAGGCAGATCCATGCACTCAAACAGTGTGCCCACAGGCCCAAGCACAACGGATGCGCACATAGAGCCACAGTACACTAAGACTGCCCACAGGGCCACATTGACTCAACCGACCGCCCCACAGAGCCAAAGGTGTACTCAAAACCAGCCGCCCGCGACAGGCCACAGGTAAAACGGACCGCACAGAGCCACATGGTACAAACGGACCGCCACATAGTCCACAGTGGTGACAAACGGACCGCCACCAGACCCCATTGGTACAAACGGACCGCCCACAGTACCACATGCTGAACAAAACAGACCGCCCATAGAGACCACATGACACAAACAGACCGCCCTCAAGTCACATGGTACAAACAAATGAAGAGAGATCAAATGAACGTTAGTGATACTGTTAAACATATTTCGCATTTAGACCCAAGGGATTGCTTTTTTTTCCCCTTCACTCGCCAATTTGTATATGGCCCTATGGGGGAAAATTTTTTTTATACGCATCAAATCCATTTGCTCCCTTAATAATATGGTACGGTAAGATACTCGACGACTGTCTCCTGGTGTGGCTGGACACCGGGAGACAGTCGTCGATTTTATCCCTACATAAATCAACGGACTTTAACCTCACATTCACATTTGAACATCGGGAGAGTCCATTCATTCCTGACATCGCACTTTCAGGTGACACTTCACGAATAAATTACCACCAAACTTTTTCTAGCCACGAGTGGTACACACTGTTGCGGGCTGATAGTTGCCATCCCAGCCATAGTTAGAAATCTCCCCATAGGGAATATATCCGTGCCAAAGAGCCTTTTCCACTATGGAAGCTTTTCACACTAGTGTGATGACCTGAAATCCCGCTCCGGGCCAGGGGTTACAATAATTCCATCTGTAACCGGGCCAAAAGAATCGTAGATTCTCAATCACGCACTGATCTCTTATTGGACAAACCCACTGTGGCTTCTAAATACTCCACAGACCATATTTAGTACTAAATTCTGTAACCAATACCAAGAGATCACCGCGATTGTCAGAAAATACTACCTATATTACAACATAATGACATCCTGAGAGATATTCTATGCGAAGGCGTCACCTTTGTCCCACTCGAGCTTCCACTCTGGGCAACATATTATCCCCAATTATTTCTTGTCCAAATGGAACAAAGCCTGGTTAACACACAAAGCAGCTATTGCTGTGGTGGGGAGTAGGTGCAACATATGCGATACATGGTAAACCAACACTTTTAAATCCCATACAAACAAATCTTCCTATCAAATTCAGAGGTACATGAATTGCGAGACCACCTGGGTGGTCTAACCTATTGAATGTTCCGAGTGTCTCTTCAATATTGTGATGCACCCCCTAAATTAAAAGATCGGGTGTCCGAACACATTACTGGAGCGAAACCCCAAACGATTGCTAGCACCGGAATCTGAGCGGTGCATCCAGACACTTTAGGGGATGCCACTCAGGTTCAGTCTCACACAATGCGTGTAATGGCCATAGATCATGTTGCCGCTGACAGGAGAGGGGGGGATCGCTCCAAAAAATATTTATGAGTGAGGCCAATGGATTCTTACTTTGGAAACTCGCAATCCTTGGGTCTAAATGCGAAATATGATTAACATATGCTATAACATTCATTGTCTCTCTCCTCATTTGTTTGTACCATGTGACTTGAGGGGCGGTCTGTTTGTGTCATGTGGCTCTATGGGCGGTCTGTTTTGTGTCATGTGGTCTGTGGGCGGTCCGTTTGTACCATGTGGCTCTGTGGGGCGGTCCGTTTGTACCATGTGGTCTCTGTGGGCGGTCCGTTTGACCAGGTGCTCTGTGGGCGTCGTTTGTACCATGTGGCTCTGTGTGGCGGTCCTGTTTGAGTCCATTGGCTCGTGGGGGTCTGTTTGAGTCATGTGGCCCTGTGGGCAGTCTGTTTGTGTCATGTGGCTCTATGGGCGGTCTGTTTGTGTCATGTGGCCCTGTGGGCAGTCTGTTTGAGTCATGTGGCCCTGTGGGCAGTCTGTTTGAGTCATGTGGCTCTATGGGCGGCCTGTTTGAGTCATGTGGCTCTATGGGCGGCCTGTTTGTGTCATGTGGCTCTATGGGCGGCCTGTTTGTGTCATGTGGCCCTGTGGGCGGCCTGTTTGTGTCATGTGGCCCTGTGGGCGGTCTGTTTGAGTCATGTGGCCCTGTGGGTGGTCTGTTTGAGTCATGTGAGCCTTTCCTGCTATATATTCCAGCATACTTCCAGTGTTCATTATAGGTATGAGTAAGGACCGCTACAGCATGGTCCGAAACGCGTAACCTCTTTTTTGTTTGTGTACACATTATCTCATGTTTTTTCCTGCATCTTTATGGACATTTTAATGGATCTTTAATAAAGAGAAAGCTTTTTACTGCAACTCATCTCATGCTGGTGCCGAAGGATTTTTTCATTTCTCCATGCACAAGTCTACTGGGGACCGGACCAGGCTATTTTCTCCAGGCGAGCACAGCTATCTGAACACCTGACGAGATCAGCGCTAAGGGTGAGCACGCACTATTTTTGTCTTTTCCTTGTTTGCATTATAGTAGTTATATTCTTGTACATAGCAGCAGTATTATAGTAGTTATATTCTTGTACATAGGAGGCAGTATTATAGTAGTTATATTCCTGTACATAGGGGGCAGTATTATAGTAGTTATATTCCTGTACATAGGAGAAATGTATATAAGGCTTACCGGGTCGTGTGTTTGCATCATTTACTGATCGACAGGTCACATTCTTTGCACATTAGATTCACTTACTAGCAAAAGATGTTCTTGTTTTGCATTAAGGCCATCTACCAACAATTTTTCTGTTATAACCCCACCCGCATTATCTGACCACACCCACTTGTTTTGACTCCGCCCATAAAATGGGCCCAATTTTACAGTTTTTTCCATTTTAAATTCCCAGTCCGCCCCTGATCCTAACCAGCCATTTTTCACATTAAATCACTAAACAGACTGTGAAAACAATGAAACCAGTATTTGGGACAGGGTCGGGACAAGTCATTTTGGTGCAAAAAATTAGGGCCGATCCTAATGGGAAAATAAAATGCCCCCCCCCATTAAAAATAATAAGAAAGGCCAACTGGTATGAAAACATCTACAATTAGGTCTCCCAGACGTGAATATAGCATAAAATAGAAAAATATGTCCCTTCAGTGAAGGAGGGCTACATTGAGATAGCTGAAACGTTGCACCTGTCTACTGGTGAAATAAAACACTAGTTTTCACAGAGTGCTGCTTCCTTGTCTTGGATTTTGGATTGTGGACCTTGGCATCTTGAGTCTGATCCCTAGAAGCTTGCACCTACACGAATCTGAATCAGTTTTTCACAGTGCTGCTCTATCCTTGGTTGTAAAATATAGACCAAAAATGTATTTACTACTCACATAAATATATACCAGCATTACATGTCCTACACACATCAATATATACAAGCATTACATGTCCTGCACATCTGGGCTGCGCTCAGCCCCAGACATCACTTACTGTTAGGTTGCCGTGGTCTCCTTCTATGTCTGTGTTGGTCTTGTCCATCCCGCTTTTTCCTGTAGTTTCCTCCTTTTTGTCAATCATTCTCCATCAGGTAAAGAACATCAAGGAAACTTCTCCCAGTCATGTCTTATCTCTGCAAAATGTGGCACCTTGGTAACTGTGACCTCTGGAGAACATCTCCACACTCCATCTCTAAAAAAAATCACAGTCAATTTAATGTCCTCTAAATAACAGCTAAGTACCCCCTGCATATAGAGATAATACACTGCGACCCATCAATATACTATAATATACTACCAAATAATTTCCCCCACTTTAATCCAGTAGCCCCAGCACACTTCCTCAGTATATAGGTAGCCCATGCCCTCATTATATAGCCAGCCAATATATATCCAGCCAGCCCCATGGTATATAGCTTGCCAGTCACCTGCCCCCCAGTATATAGCCAGCCAGTCCCCCAGTAGTATATAGCCAGCCTTCCCCCATGGTAGTATATAACCAGCATGCCCCTGGGTAGTATATAGCTAGCCTGACCCTCGGTAGTATATAAGCAGCCTGCCACCCTTTGGTATATAGCCAGCACGCCCCCAGTAGTATATAGGCAGCTTGTCCACCCTGTAGTATATAGCCACCCTGATCCCATGTAGCATATAGCCATCCTGCCCAATGTAGTGTATAGCCATCCTGCCTGATGTAGTATATAGCCATCCTGCTCCCATGTAGCATATATCCATCCTGCCCCCATGTAGTATATAGCCATCCTGCCCTCATGTAGTATATAGCCATCTTGCCCCCTGTAGTATATAGCCATCCTGCCCCCATGTAGTATATAGCCATCCTGCCTCCTCTGTAGTATATAGCCAGCCTGCCCACCCTGTAGTATGTAGCCAACCTGCCCACCCTGTAGTATGTAGCCAACCTGCCCACCGGGTAGTATATAGCCAGCCACCCCCTGTAGTATATAGACAGCCTGCCCCCCTGTAGTATATAGGCAGCCTGCCCCCCTGTAGTATATAGGCAGCCTGCCCCTCTGTAGTATATAGGCAGCCTGCCGTCCTGTAGGATATAGGCAGCCTGCCCCCATGTAGTATGTATCCAGCCTGCCCCCCATTATATAGCCAACTTGCCCCCCATTATATAACCAGCCGCCCCCCTGTAGTATATAGCCAGCCTGCCCCCCCCACCCGTAGTATATAGCCTGCCTGCCCCCAGTATATAGCCAGTCTTCCCCCCAGTAGTATATAGCCAGATCCGCTGGAAGGGACACCATGTCTGTTGGTCCTATCACCCTCCGTGCTGACAATGCTAGCGGTCTTCCTCTGGCTGCCCAGCTCCAGGTACAGGAGTCTAAACAGGCTTTGGCCTCTATTGGCCTGTGTCTGTGGTTTCGTATCCGGTTTCTTTTTTTTTTATATAATTGTATTTTTATTGTAGTTTTTCCAAACAACGTAACAACAAATATCAGCATAAAATAAGCATTGAAATTTTCCAATATCAACACACAAATACAGGTCTTATCGGGTCTGGCAGCAATGCCCACATCAATCTCTTGCTCTGGCTATGAGTCACCAACCCAGCCATCGCAATGGTTATACAGCAATCATCAGACGCGTATCCACGCGATATAAGATATGGACAGTAACTGAAACCTATATATATATAGCAGGTGCATATCCCAAAGGGTGAACGGTTCTGTTGGTCTCACTACCGATGTCTGTGGTTAGGCGCACAACATTAGGTGCTAATGCCCTCCTAGTAAAGACCCGGATAAAATAATAAAGAGAAAAAAAAACAGTAGTAGAAACATGTTACAGTAGGGGTAACATTCATACTCACAATGACGACAAACATGTGGGAGGAAACAAAAAGGTGGGTGTCCACGTCACTCTTCCTCTCGCCCTAACTCCTCTGCCCAGAAGCGATCCCATTGTTCCCATATTTTATCAAAAACTAGGATGCGGTCATTGAGGGAGGCGGTCAGGGATTCCACCGTGCGGATTCCCCTTATTCTAGAGAGAAGGTCTAAGCGGGAGGGGGGGCTTGCCTTTTCCAGAATTGCGATATCAGACACCTCGCTGCAGTAAGTATATGTAAACACATCCTAGTGGTTGCCTTGGCCAGGGGCTGAGGGGAAACGTTCAGTAAGTAAAAGAGGGGAGAAAGCGGGACGTCCACTGCTGTAACTGCTTGGATAAGGGTCCTCACCTCTTGCCAGAAGGGCTGAATGAATGGGCAGCACCAAAAGATATGCTGAAGGGTCCCGCCAGCAAGGCCACATTGCCAGCAGGTGTATCTGGAAATAGTTTGTGGAGCAAAGAGGGTGTATGGTACCACTGCAACATCAATTTGTACTGGTTTTCTTTGTATGTGGCGCACCGGGAGGTCTCATTAGCCCTCCGCCAAATCAGCTGCCATGTCTCTTTATTGCTATTGTCACCATGTAGATATCCGATATAAGGCCAGCAGTATGAGTGGCATTTTTGTAAATGTGTTCAAATCGTATCCGGTTTCTGAGCCTAAGGTTCCCCTCCCTGAGCTGTTTTCCGGTGACCGTAAAAAAAAAATTTCATTTCGGGAGGGGGGTTAACTTCTTTACGACCTCACTCATCTGGTACAGAGACACAGAGAGTGGGTTTAGTCATTTCTCTTCTGCTTGGCGACCCTTAAATTTGGGCTTTTTCTTTACCCTCCGAGTCTCTTTTTCACTCATCTCTTGGCACTTTTTTTCTGCTCTTGGACAGATTTATGATGAACCAGACCATCGTGCTCTTGCTGTTTCTCGTATTCAATGCGAGAGGGTAAACAAACAGCAGAGGAGTACTGCGCTGCTTCCCGACAGTACATGACGGATTCGGGGTGGAAAGTTCTGGCCCTCAAGGATCAGTTTTTGACTGGTCTCTCAGACCGTGTTAGCAACCTGTACTTGCCCATGCTGAACCAGGGACTCTGAATGAGGCTATGACTCTTGTCGGTCGGTCTGACCAACGTTTAAGGTCCAGGCGACTGCCACAAGGTTCTCCAGTCCAACCATTGAGCTCCAGACTACCCTCTAGTCTAACCAAGCCGGAACCTATGGAGATCGACAATGTAGCAGCAGTTCAGAGGAGGGCGCAACGATGGAGACTACGACTATGTTTCTGTTGCGGCAGTTCCGCACATCTGCTTAACGCTTGTCCTAAGAAGCCACAGCTGTGATCGGGAGCGCAGCCTAGGAGCTCAGGTACTCCCTGCAAAATGTAGATTGCTATTGCCATGTATAGTTAAGTTCCAATTGGCCTCAGTTCTTGGACAGGCCCTTTTGGATTCAGGTTCTTCTGCAAACTTCATTAATATTCATTTTGTGTCTCAACTGTTCCCTTCTTTGATTCCGTTATCTCTTCCTATACAGGTGTGGATTTGCCCCCCCCCCCCCTACAAACGGTACTGGTCAAATTCTGCACGCCCACGCCGCAGGTTAAACTAGTAAGTAGTGATATTCATGAAGAAATGTGTTCATTCTTAGTTATGAAAAATTTAACTGTAAACGTGGTTCTGGGATTGCTCTGGTTACTGACTCACAACCCGGAAATAAACTGGGAAACATAAGAGTTAGTCAGAAAGAGTCCCCAGTGCAATGACTATTTGACTAAGGTACACTACACTCTGTGGAGACTAATAGCCCCAAACTCCTAGCCTTTCTCTCTGATTGACCTTCTCCTTGATGCTAAGTTACCTAAGGGCCGAATTTATAACCTGTCTGTACTTGAGCGTGAGTCTTTGAAAAATTACATTGACAAGAGTTTAGCCATTGGACATATCCGTCCCTCTGAGTCACCCACTGGGGCCGGGTTCTTCTTTGTACAAAAGAAAGATGGCAGCTTATGGCCCTGTATAGACTACATAGAGTTCAACAAGATAACAGTGAAAAACCTCTACCCCTGATTCTTGATCTCCTCAATCAGGTCTCTGGGGCTCAGGTCTTTTCCAAGTTAGCTCTCCGGGGAGCCTACAATTTGGTCCGAATCCAGGAGGGGGACGAGTGGAAAACCGCTTTTCATACACCCTTGGGGCATTTTAAATACCTGGTCATGCCTTTTGGTCTGAGTAATGCCTCAGCGGTTTTTCAGGGGTTTATGAATTCTATTTTTTATGACTTGATTGGTGTTTTTATGGTGGTGTATCTTGATGAAATTTTAGTTTTTTTCCTCAGATCTGGCTGAACACCAGGAGCACCTTCACCTGGGCCTGTTCCGCTTCCGTAAAAACAACCTTTTTGCTAAGTTGGAAAAATTTATTTTTTGTGTACAAAAGGTTTCCTTTCTGGGCTATGTGATTACTCCCTCAGATGTTCAGATGGATCTGAATAAGGTTCAGGCAATCACGGATTGGGTTCAACCCACCAACCTACAACGGTTCCTAGGCTTCGCTAATTATTACAGGAACTTTATTAAATACTTTTCCGTGATTGCCTAACTGTTGACGGATCTTACTCGTAAGGGGGCTGACCCAAGTGATTGGTCACCCGCAGCCTACTTTGCTTTTGAAAGGCTAAAGGAAGCCTTCTCTACAGCCCTGTTCTTCTCACGTTTTGATTTTGTAGTCACCTATCGGCCGTGGTCTAAAACTATGAAGGCAGATGTCTTGTCCTGTAGTTTTCGAACCCCCGAGCCCCCTGTGTCCGGGACTGAAAACATTCTTTCACCAGGGATTGTGTTGGCAGCTGTCTCCTCCCACCTCTCCTCCAAAGTTCTCGCTGGTCAAAAATTTCACTCCTGAAGACCATCCGGAAGGCAAACTATTTGTACCACTTACCTGTCATTTAAGAGTGTTGGAGGAGACGCACTGCAGGACATCAGGGAATTTAAGGTACCAGGAGCTTCTTAAGAGGAGTTATTGGTGGCCTCGGATGTTCGACGACATCAAGGCATTTGATTCCCAATGCCAACTAGGCCATGGACTGATATTTCAATGGAGTTTATCATAGGGTTTTGCAGCCAGATCTTGTGCAGTGAGCTCTGCAGATTTTTGTGGCAGATAACTTTTAAAAAAGCATTAGCAAAGCGAGTGTATGAGCTTGGCGGCGAGTGTGCATTGATCTGAAGTGTGTGCAGTGTCTTAAGTGTGACTTACGTTTAAGGGACTTAAGTTTGAGGGGCTTTAGCAGGTAACTTCTGTGTTTTGTGTTTGACTGTAAATTCTTCTTTCTGTGCATAATTCTATTGTAATCCCCATTAGAATAATGGACTCCATAAGTGGCATTGCTACACGGTGTACATCCTGTGCCATGTATGCTTTCCTTGAACAGCCGTTCGAGGGGGAATACTGCTGTGTGGGGTGTGTGAAAATTGCTCATCTGGAAGCCCAGATTCTGGATCTAAATGAGCAAGTTTCAAGGCTGCGGGCAATTGATAATATGGAACGAAGTTTGCTGCTCCTGGAGCACAAACTCTCTGGGGAAGATGGTTGTGGGAAGGGAAGTATGGAGGTGCAGAGTGAGGGGACAGCTAGTTGGGTAACATGTAGAAGGCGGGGTAGAGGGAAGAGTTGTAGAGAGTCTAGTCCTGATCTGGTGCACCCCAATAAGTTTGCCAGGCTGGCGGATGAGGGGGATATCAGCTCTGGGGTAGCAAAGCTGCAGAAAGATGTGGCCGCTAGCAACCAGGGGACTCTCTGCTCCAGTAAGAAGGGTAATGGGAGCACAGGCAAGGTCAGACAGGTGCTGGTAGTGGGAGATTCGATTATTAGGGGATTACACAGGGCAATCTGTCACAAAGACCGTGCATACCGAACAGTGTGTTGTTTGCCGGGTGCTCGGGTTCGGCATGTTGCGGATCGGGTTGACGGATTACTGGGAGGGGCTGGTGAGGAACCAGCGGTCATGGTCCACATTGGCACTAATGACAAAGTAACAGGTAGGTGGAAGGTCCTTAAAAATGATTTCAGAAATTTAGGCCAGAAGCTCAGGGCAAGGACCTCAAAGGTAATTTTCTCCGAAATACTGCCTGTAGCACGTGCCACACCAGAAAGGCAGCGGGAGATCAAGGAGGTAAATAAGTGGCTCAAAAGTTGGTGTAGGAAGGAGGGTTTTGGGTTCATGGAGAACTGGGCTGACTTTTCTGTGGGCTACAGGCTCTACAGTAGGGATGGGCTGCACCTCAATGGGGAGGGGGCTGCTGTTTTAGGGGAAAAAATGGCTAGAAGGTTGGAGGAGTGTTTAAACTAGAGACCTGGGGGGAGGGCAACTACACTTGTGCAGGGCAAATAGACGGTGTACATAGAGAGCTGCTCATTACAATGTACAAATACCTGAACGGACAGTACAAGGATCTCTCCAAAGATCTTTTTATACCTAGGCCTGTGACCAGGACAAGGGGGCATCCTCTACGCCTAGAGGAGAGGCGATTCTACCATCACCATAGACAAAGGTTCTTTACTGTAAGAGCAGTGAGACTATGGAACTCTCTGCCGCAGGAGGTTGTTATGGCGGACTCTATGTACATGTTCAAGAGAGGCCTGGATGACTTTCTGGAGAGAAAAAATATCACGGGTTATGGGGATAAAACATTTATTTAATTCTTGAAGGTTGGACTTGATGGACTTGCGTCTCCTTCCAGCCTTATATACTATGATACTATGATACTATGATAGATTTACCGCTTTCTCAGGGAAATACTGTTATTTGGGTGGCGGTAGACCTTTTTTCTAAAATGGGACATTTTATCCCCAAAAAGTTGCCTATGGCAGATGCCCAACTCTTCATCCAAACTCCAAAGCAGCAGCCAGAAGATGCATGAGCCGCTCATGCCCCTAGTATATATGTAGCCCAGCACATGCCACCAGTATACATGTAGGCCAACACATGCCACAGTATATATGTATCCCAGCACATGCCACCTGTATATATGTAGCCCAGCAAATACCCCCAGTCTATATGAAGCCCAGCACATGCCACCAGCATATATGTAGGTCAGCATATGCCCTAGTTAAATTTATCCAGCACATGCACATGAATTAAAAACATTGGGATGGAGGTTGTGTGGAAAAATGTGGAATTGGACCGTGTCAGAACAGGGAGGGGGGAATGTGGTACAGGCTGTGCCAGAAGGAAGCAAACAGGGAGGGGATGGGGTGCCAGGACGTTGTGAAGGTGGGGTGTGAGAGGGAACAAAGGGATGTGGTTTATGGGAAAAGAAGACAATATGTATCTATTTCATTCAACCACAAGATTTTTGCAGCAAATCCTCGTGCCATCTACATGGAGGATCCTCGGCTCCTGCAAAGTACCTTTGACCTGTGACTAGGACACAGATAATTTTGGATCTCATAAGGTGAAATCACACATACACCAGGAGGTGGAGGACAGGGGAGGGCGGTGGGGCAGGAGGAGGATAGGGATGGAGGACAGGAGGAATCTGGGGGCTACAGAAGGAGGCTGGAGGACAGGAGGAGGATAGAGGACAGGGGGGCTGGATGACAGAAGGAGGATAGAGGACAGGGGGCTGGAGGAGGGGTGGGGAATGGAGGAGTAGGCTGGAGGACAGAAGGATGCTGGGGGACAGGAGGAGGAGAAGGCTGGAGGAGGCTGAGGGACAGGAGGAGGATTCTGGAGGAGAAGGCTTGGGGAAGGGAGGAGTAGGCTGGAGGACAGAAGGACGGCTGGGGGACAGGAGGAGGAAAAGGCTGGAGGAGGCTGGAGGACAGGAGGATAATAGATGAGGCTGGGGGACAGGGAATATGCCGGCAGGCTGGGGAAAGGAAGGATGTCGAGAAGAGGAGGGGCTGCAGAGGGAGGAGATAAAGGACAGGTGGTTGCGGAGGACAGGAGGAGGAGGTTGGGGACAGGAGGATGGTGGAGGAGACTGGGAGACAGGAGGAGGCTGGAGGACAGGAGGATGCTAGAGCAGGTGTGGCAGGAGGAGGATGCTGGTGGTGGAGGATAGGAGGAGGATAGTGGGGGGGCTGAAGGATAGGATGATGCTGGAGGAGGCTGGGGAACAGCAGGAGCTGGGGGACAGGACAATGATCTAGAGGAGGAAGAGGCTAGAGCAGTAATCCCCAACTTTTTCTGCCAGGGACCAGCTGTAAACATACATTTTCTTCAGGGACAGTTCGGTGGGGGGTTGCGGTCTGGTGTCATAGTTTCTAGCTAAAAATGTATATTTGAATGCTCCACCATAATTCCCTGTGTGCTTAGCTACACGTTCCATTTCCTGAAGAAGCACCCCAAATTGTATTGTCCTTTCTGTAGCATCCTCCCCTCCCATGTCCCCTTTACTGATTATGTCTTCCCTCCTTGTCTCCTTTCCTTTGCTTCCCTCACCATATGCTTCCAATGTCCCCTTTCCCAGCCGAACTCTGTCAAAAACAAGAATATTACCTTCCTCATTCCCCTGCAAAATTCTTTCCTTTCCTTCACTAATTGTGTGTTATGACATCATGACGCTTGTCGTTCAATAAAGCAGTGCATTATTTGGTGGGTTTTTTTTTGTTTTACAGGGTTAGGCGCGGCCCAGTACCAGTGTTCCAAGGCCCGGTCTTGGGCCACGGACCGGTGGTTGGGGAACACTGGCTAGAGGACAGGAGGACCACAGGAAGAGGCCTAGAGGACAGGAGCCACAGGAAGAGGCTAGAGACAGGAGGCCACAGGAAGAGGCTAGAGACAGGAGGCTACAGAAATAGGCTGGAGGACAGTCTGCTACAGGAGAGGATGGGGATAGTATTTACCGGAGAGAGGATGGAGGAAGGTGCTACAGGAGGAGGATGATGGGACAGGAGCTCAGGAGGAGGATGGGACAGGAGTACAGGAGGAGCTGGAGGACAGTATTTACAGGAAGAGGATGGAGGCAGGTGGCCACACAATGAATGATGGATATGCAATAGGGAGCAACTGGTGTGATTAATGATAGAAATATTTGACTCTATTATGATGTATTTTATTGGTGGTTTGCACTGCTCATCATGACCCGTGTACCACATGCCCTGTTTCGATGGCACTTTAAAAAAATGTGGGTAGGAAAAGAACATGATTTTTAGCTGCAATATTTACCTTCACTGATTTTACATCTATGATTTCTGTCCATGAGCTTTCCGTGTTCTTAAGGCCAACAGGGGACCCATTGCGTGCTTCATGTGTAGAGATGTTAGTTTTTATTGTATAAATGTAGTCATCCTTTCAATCAATGAGTCTGGGTGCAGTTGTTTTTTCTAGAATGTTGTCTGTAACATCTAAGCACTAAGTCATTTCCTTTTTTTTACATAATTGAAAATATTGCAAATGTAACAAAGAACATTCTCAAGGATAAATACAGAGACCGTATAATGGTGAACAAGGTTAATAGGATACATGGGACATATTTAAAAAAAACTGCATGATTTATTATACATAAAATACTATAGAACTTAAACCCTTGATCGCTAAGTACACTTCAATTGGTAGGAATGACAGATTTTTCGGATATAAGGGCATGGAGATAAGGAGACACAATTCAATAAATGTCGGCTAAAACGTCATATATTTTTTTGTTTTTTCTCTTGTTTTAAGGTGCACTGGACTATAAGGCACACTTTTCATTTTGAGAAATCAAAGGATTTTTTGTGCGCCATATAGTCCGAAACAAACTCGGTATTAATAACTGTACCAGCTTACCACAACATTTAAATTTAAGAACAACCTACAATATCAGGGGGCTGCCTAATCACAAAACGTAAAAAAAAAAAAAAAACAATGGCAAAAAAATATAATCATAAGGTTTTTTAGAATTAGCAATTAATAAAATGGCAAACGGCTTTATGGGACTTTGAATTTCCTTTTGGTAATTTGGAGTGTCATGGTGGCCAGTAGATGTCAGTACTACATGTATGTGTTCCTGTCTGCAACCAAGAATACCTTTACACTTGTGATTATGTTTAAAGAGGACTGTCACATGTAAAAACGGCACTAGGATCTTCTTACTAAGGTAAGCAGCTCCTGGTGCTACAACAGACGCACAGCAGTGTAACAATGCATTGTATTTCCAAACCTCCGATACGCTAGCAGAATTGACACGATGTGCAATAGAAAACGCCAACCACGTGGTTAAGCGGTCGGCGTCATAATGGCGGGGCGGTATTAGGGCATGTGAAGCTGGCAGTCACACGGGCCTATGAAGTGGAAAGGGTGGCTGGGAGAGAAAGCAGCGCCTCAGACCGCACCCTAAGCAGATGCCCGACCAATTACAGAGCGGTCCGACGTTTCCGTTTGTATAGCGCGGCACTGTCTGCTTGCGTTATCAGAGGTGCCGGTTTGGTACAGGGACTTTAAAGTTATGGTCACCATCATAGAATTATAGAAAAAACATCTACTGAAATAGAAATTTTTGACAAAACAGTCACTGTCGGATGCTGACAAAAAAATGAAACTCGGGATTAACCGGAAACTAAGATCTTCAGCATATAGTAAAATATTAGTCCAAAAATAAATAAGAGCAAAAGATTGCGCCTCTTCCATCTTGTAAACTGTTTATGGTCATGTGTTAGGCCCCTTCACACTTGCGTTTTTCACGCGCGGTTTTCTGACGATACGTTGTGGCGCACAGAACTTGCATGCACTCGACCTATAACAAAGGGGTCTTTTCAGACTTGAATTGTATTTCCGCACACACGCGCGTTTTTTTTAACGCACCGTTTAACTCTCGGAATGTCTACTTTTGCAAAGTCAAGCGCGAGTGGAAAAAAGCACCATACAAGTCTATGGAAGATGCATCAAAAACGCATTGCACTTGAGACACAGCAAGGTCACAAAATGAGTTTTCAGCATCACTTGCCATTAGAAAAGATAGAGCTCAGTCTGGGTCCATTTCACGCGTGAAAAATGCATTGGAAATTTGCATGAAAACGGTGTGAAAAACTGAGACACTGAACCAACTCTGACTGAAAACTGATTGACACTCTGATGACAAAATGTGCGTTTTGCACTGTCCAACACCCTGATCAGACTAAGTGTGGAAGGGCCTTAAGGAACCCCGAAGAAAGGACACGGTCCGATCTCAGGTATAGGAGAGCTTCTGATACCATGAATACGGGACATCCATAAATGGTCGGCACCTCTGGTGGCGGCTATAATCTTCTGTACTACCCTCACTGGATTGATGTTTTGATATGATTAAATACCAAATTTTTTTTATGTTTGATTGGATTACCTTGGAAGTTGGATTTCTACATTTTGAATTATAGCAGAAGATGACATATGTCCAGCAAGCTAAATTGATGATTTCTTGGTTTACTACAAGAGCGAAATACAATGATTTCCCTGGTGGAGAAGAATTAGACTTATACTGGTGCCCTGGAAGTATTACAAACCGCTTGGGTATAATTATATGTAATGGTTACAAATGTTTGCGCCTCTGATAGTATTACAAGCTAGGCTAAATTGTTAAAAATTGTATCTTAAAAGAATTAACCAAACAAAAAAAAAATAGAGAAAATATATAGTCATTTAAAAAGTAACAGCAGAGCCAGCGACCACCCAAATGATATAAGGCACAAGTTTTCTATGACAGAATCTACAATAATAAAACATATTGGTTGCTTCTGAAGCCATTTCTCCAAGTTACCGACGATGGTCACCTCGAATTTCTGGCGGCAGGAAGCAGCAATTGTCGGGTGCGGTCACAGGACGCGTTGTATCACATGCGCTGAAGAGAGCTTTGCGTAAATTAAAACAGCTTTTAAACACTTCGTTTACAAAAAAAAACAACGCTAACAAATCTTAAAGGGGTTGTCCGAGTTAAAAAAAAAAACTATAGTGGCCGGGAGCGGGCTGCTAAAAACAATAAAGCTGTACTTACCTCCGGTGACTTCCCGTATTGAGCTGCTGTAGCTCGGTCCGGGCGCCATGGAAACAAAAATGGCCGCCGGAGCAGTGCTGCAATCAGCTTCAGGCGGCCGTGGCGGTACGCCTATCCGTACATATGAACAGCATTGTGTATGGGGGCCGGGAGGTGTGTGTACGGCGGAAGAGATGAAACTGCAGCGCTTTGCTCCCCGGCGGACATGTTTGTTTACATGGCGCCCGGAACGAAGCGGACAGCCGACTCTGGAAGGGAGGGGCACGGAAGGTAAAGTACAGCTTTTATTGTTTTAGGCAGCCCGTCCCGGCCACATAGTTTTTTCGTTTTCAGAACTCGGACAAACCCTTATAACACATGTTGTTGTTTAACGCACGGTTGACTCAAGTGTTAACATTTTCACTTTATATACGCAAGTGTAACAGCTTTTTTCATTAGGACATGTATTTTCAGCTGTGTTTTTCAATTCATGCGTTAAACACCTCAGTTAATGCAAGCCCTATTGCGGGATATTTTATCATTCCACTCATCAATTCTCCCCCTGCAACTGGAGACACTAGACAGAAGCAATAACTAGTTTAAACCTTATTTTGCATAATCATGGACTTACTTACAAAACAAACCAACCGTTATATATATATTTTTTAAAAAGGACGTTATTGGTTCCATGAAAAGGTAGAGAATGTCTTAGTTGAGCTGTTTTACCACAAATAACTCAAAATATAGAGGATTTGTGAAAAAAAACATTTCACTTGAATTCAAATCGGCTGCAAAAAAAATGGAGAATTTTCCCGATGTCATTGCAGGTACTATTGATTATACACAGACGCAGCGCAGCACCGCTGCTTACTGCGTATGGTATACAGGCAGCTTACACAGGTCGCGCAATTGACGGTCATTGCGCCGACTGTGTAGAGTGGAGGAGCTGGAACTACATGTCAGCTGTCCGGCCTCCGTCTAGCTCCGGGATCGGTGTGAGATGCGCGGAGGGTGGACTCACTATCCTGCGACTCGACACCCAAGCCACCAAAGACGAGGGAAGAAGAAAACCGGCTCCAAAGAGGTGGAGTATTATGTTTTTTTTTTGTATGGGGCAGGGGGTGTGCAGTAGGGATGGCAGGGGGATAAATTATATGCCTTGGGGCAGGGGGGGGGAATTAATTATATGTCTGCGGCGGGGGGGGCATTAGGGCTGGGACAGGGGGATTAAATTAGAGGTCTGGGGGGGGGGGGGGGCAGTAGGGCTGGCAGGGGGGCATAAATAAATATATGTATGGGGCAGCGGGGGTCATTAATTATATGTCTGGGGCGGGGGGGGTTGCAGTAGGGCTGGCAGGGGGCCATAAATTATATGCTTGGGGCAGGGGGGGGGCAGTAATTATTGGCGGGGCGGGGGGGGCATTAGGGGCTGGCAGGGGCATAAATATATATCTGGCTGGGGGGGACGCAGTAGGGCTGCAGGGTGCATAAAATTATATTCTGGGGCAGGGGGGGCATTAATTATATGTCTGGGGGGAGGGGGGCATTAATTATATGTCTGGGGCGGGGGGACATTAGGTTGGAAGGGGCATAAAGTTATATGTCTGCGCGGTGGGGAATGTTGTATATCTAGACTGGCGGGGGGGGCATTATTGATATATATAGGACTGGCAGGGGCATAATTATTTTTTAAATGGGTGTGGGCAAATCAAAAACAGTGTTCAGGTGTACAGAAGTAACACGTTTTTTTAAATGTATAATAGTTTCTAAATATGACAACCTGAGTACAATTAAAATGAAATCGTGAACACATCTGCGTACAAATATGTTGTAAAGTCTTAATATAGATATAGGATTAGTTCGATTAATTCGTGTGTATCTCGTGAACCGGGTTGCCGTTAGAGCTTTGTAAAACAATTTTGTAAACAATTTCTATTCTTCTGATACTAAAAGAGACATATATAGCGGTTTGGTTTTCTAGATATTAGTAAATTAGTAGTCTGTACACGTGGGGAGTCCTATATTCTATAATGTCCCAATAGAAGGATTCAGAAAAGAAAATTCGTAGAGCTGAAAAAAGTCATGGGGATGAAAAAATTCATAAAAAAGAAAAATTTGCATGAATTAAAAAAAAGATAAAAAAAATGGAATAGTTAAACAAATTGTTTAGAGTGATGTCTCCAGGAGGTTTTTATGGTTGCACAAAGTGAGGCCATTAATTGTTCGACTCTACAGTATTTGCAAAAGGATATAGGATGTTTAAAATATAATCACTCCACAGTTGGTTGATTAAGCGTCTTTCGCTCTGTTCGAAGTGGGAAACGTTCAACTATTTGTGGAGGTTTTGGTAGTGTGTTTTAATACGTGATGCGCGTCTCCACGTGTGTAGGGATCTGTGTGTGTCATCCGGGGACGCTTCCACAGGGAAACAGGTTCGTGCGTTTCACCACTCCTCACTCTCCTCCTTCACGGTATGGATTCTGGACTGTTGGATGCCCGCGGAGGATGTCAGCGCTTGAAATATACAAACCGTTTCCAAACAAGAGGCTGAGCCCACCCAACGACGCGTCGGTGAAGTTTCTTGTATTGCTATCGCGGGTGGGGGTGTAATGGATCAATTGTGTGAGGGATGTTAGGTTCTGTAAGAGTCCGTAATTTGTGGATAATGCTAGACGCTTTCAACGCGCCATGCTTTTCCTCGTAGCCTTGCAAATTGTGGGAGAGCTTTAATTATATGTCTGGTGCGGCAGGGGACACTTCTATATCAGGCTGTGATGGGGGCACAGTAATTATAGGGGCGGGCATTATTGTTCTATCTGGGGCGGCAGGGGGCAAAGATGGAAGGAGAGGGACGGGTGCATTGTGGGCCCAGAGTTTTACCCGTCGCGCGGGGGCGGAAGCAAAGGGCGCGCCCCGGTGAGATAGGTAGAGGACCGGGCGGATCGGCTGGACAAACTAGGGTATCGGAAGAAAACGGCAAACACTGAGGAAGGTAAGAAATCGGGAGTGATCAGAAAGGAAGAGGTGCCCAGGGCGGATATATGATTGTAGGGGGAAGGCAAACACCGACCGAGCTTGTGAGGAGAGGGAACTGCAGAGAACCGTGTCGTTCCTTCGGCGGAAAAGGAAGTAGAGGGGGGGTTCTGGGTCGGACAAAGAACGGAGAGAGAGCTCTGGTGAGTGGTAGGCGCGGAACGGCGGGGACGGAAAGGACGAGGGTCTGGGCGAAGGATCTCGGTCACTTTCTCCGCGAAGAGACATATATAGGGAGAAGGAAGGGGGGAATATGCTAATGTGTATGGGCCGGTAGGAGGGGGGTTTATGAATGATATGTATGGGGTAGGTCTGGGGACATAAATTTATATGTCTGGGGGCGGGCTGGAGCACATTTAATTCTTTTTCTGGGGTGCCCGTTAGCGCGCGGAAACCCAGAATGAAGGGCACGATGGGTAACCGTCTCGCTTTCGGGTGTCAGCGGACGTCCTACGGAGAAAGACACGGGAAAGTATCCGATCACAGGACGCCGGCAGGGCGCAGATTAGCGATCCCCAACCGGGTTGACACATTTGGACACCACGGAGACGGAGACGCGTGAAGGCCGAAGAGCTCGCCGCGCACGCGTAACCACGCGAAAAAGATAACAGCGCAGAGCCTTTCCGGAGGAGGGCAAGGCAAGATCCTGCGCACGGTAGACTCCGTTCAAATCAGGAATGGAATGGAAGCGGAGGGGAAGGTACCGGCGCCCTTATTGCGAAGTACCGACCCACCCAGTGGGGAGGAGGAGTGACGGATGGGAAGGAAGGGGAAAGCGTGATCCATGACGATAGGGAGGCGGTCGCAGGCTAGTGGGCTGTTCGGAAATCATTCTCTGCGTGGGGTCGCCGAAAGGGAGATGGACGGAACAACCAGCGTGGAATAAACGGGCGCGACAGATGATAGTAAGCATATAAGAAGGGGCTAAACCCCCTGACCCCGAGCTCCGGGACGCGTCTCCTCTTTCCGGGCGGGGGGGTAAATCGACGGTGTACGACAGGATAGAGAAAGAAGAATATAAGTAGCAGGTCGAGATTGTAGGGGGAATATTGTGTCGGGCACTGGTAGACACCGTTCAGGGGTGCTTTCGTATCTACAGGATTTGTCTGCGGCACAAGTTAATTTCTGGGTGTTCTAGCGAGAAGGGACAATGGAAAGTGCAGCAGAACATAAGACGTCTGTGTTGGTAAAACTGTTGCAGGAAAGGCTGTATACATGGTGGAGGAAGGGAGACAAAACGGGAAGGAAGAGGAAATAAGGGGAGAAATATGAGGATGGAATCATGAGAACAAGAAGAGAACCACGAAAAAAAAGTTGGATACGTCCACCGGGTCACTGGATGAAATAGGGACGGGAAGGAAGGCGTGCGGGGAGGCTCTACTGATGCCGGAGCGGATAGGGAACAGAAAGACGACACGGGGCGCGTCTCGCAAAGGGTGGGACAAGGATGCGTGGACCAAAGAGCGACAGCGGACAGGACGAGAGACTTTGTTGAGGACGGACGTCCCTCGGCATAATCTCGGTCAGGTGCGGACAGTGGTATTGGCCCTCTCAAATAGGAAGCTGAGATGGAGTCCGAGACGGTGTTAGCGAGCAGTAAAGAATTGGCGCGTGCGGTTGATGCTGACCCCCATGCACGGGATTGTAGCCAGAAACATTCCAGCGAATGCTATCCCTGACGGAGTAGGGAAAAGGGTGAGGGAATTAGAGATTGGATAAGAGGTACCCGGTGCACGCATCAGGAAGCACGAGGAATATAGCAGGGGGAACGTGAGGAGGCGTAGCCGGAGGTGAGAAGGGAAAGAGGGTCGGGAAGGAGGATGCACGGAGTGAGATGTGAGGGGGATAGAGGACGCTTGGAACGGAGACGAGGAGGAGAGGAGGGGGACAAGAGCGGAGAAGATTATAGGAGGTATGGAGAAATGAAAAAAAAATAATCCTTCGGCCAACAGCATGGAGATGAGTTGCAGGAAAAAAGACTGTCTCGTTATTAAAGATCCATTAAAAATGTCCTGTAAAGATGCAGGAAAAAACATGATCGCAGAAGCGGGGCAAATACACAAAGAGACATCACCAAACTACCAAGCTTTCTGGGGTGCAAGGCGCCTAATGTAGGAAACTATGCAATTGGAGATGGGTACGTTGGATCTAATGAAATCGATTCAAGGTATACACCGGGAAGATGATTGGAAGATATAGAAGGATAAGGGAGCCACATGACTAAACAGAACACACCAACCACAGGGCCACATGATCTCAAACAGACCAGCCCAACAGGGCCACTGACACAAAAAGGCAGAACAATAGGGACACAAAGTAAAAAACAGGAAAAAATAAACGGTCCGGTAACCCACCATAGAGCCAAAGACACAAACAGGCCGCCCATAGATTGCCCATGAATCAAACAGCCCCTAAACCGAAGATCACAAGTCAGAGACAAAATTGAAGAAAAAACTGCGCAATAGTATGGACAACACTGAGCAAGAAATAACCTCCAATAGGGTTAGCCCCCAGAACAGACACCAAGAACGCCACGCCGAAAACACGGAAATCTACGATCAAGCATAACTCCCCTCCATTCAAAGTCGGCCCAAACATCATGAATGAAACTCACAACGAACCCGGGAACACCACCACATTACCAAAGCTGGATAGCCAAAACAATACCAGGACGCACCACCCAAAATAAAAGGATTCACCTACCCGTTAAGGATCTCAGAGAAAAATTTACGGAAAATCCCCAAAAACGAAGCGGAAAAAACAGGGAATCAAACCTTGTTTACCCAAACCAGCGACGAACACTAAATTTCCAATTATAAACACCGCCATAACCCTCCCCGTCAATTCCACCATCAAACCTAAGTTGAGTACAAAAAGTTGAAAGGAAATACAAGACTCTTCCGCCCAGTAAATACAAAGAGCAAAACAGGAGGAGCAATAAAGGTATAACAAGAAACAAGAGAGCAACCCCCAGGGCACTAACAACGATCTCCTCAACAGCACACACGAGACCAAAGGGTACAACCGACCGCCCACAGAGACAATGGTAACAAACGGGACCCGCTCACAGGACCACATGACAAAACAGAACGCCCATAGAGACAACAGACACAAACGACGCCCTCAGTCACATGGTAAGTAAACAAAATGAGAGAGAGACAAATGAAATGTTAGTAGGACATATGTTAAATCATTTCGCATTTAGGACCCAAGGGATTGCGAGTTTTCCCCGTCACTCGCCAATTTGATATGGCCCTATGGGAGGAAAAATTGTTGTTTAACGCATCAAATCCATTTGCTCCCTTAACTATGGTACGGTAGATACATCGACGATGTATCTCTGGTGTGGTCCTTGGACACCCGGGAGACAGTCGTCGAGGTTTATCACCTAATAAACTATAAGACTTTAACCTCACATTCAACATCTTGAACATGGGAGGGTCCATTTCATTCCTTGACATCGCACTTTAAGGTGACACTTCACAGAATAAAAAAAGGGGGTACCAACCACACTTTTTGTAAGCCAACGAGTGGTTTAAACACATGTGCGGGCTGATAGGGTGCCATCCCAGCCATACAGTTAGAATTCCCCATCGGGGAATAGATCCGTGCCCAAAGGAGGCCTCTTCCACTATGGAAGCTTTTCACACTAGTTGTGATGACCTGAAATTCCCGCTTCCGGGCCAGGGGTTAAATAATGCCATCTGTACCGGGCCAAAAGAATCGTGGATTCGCAATTCACGCAACTGATCCTTATGGACAACCCACTGGCGGCTTCTAAAATACTCCAACAGACCAGATTTCAGTACTAAAATCTGTAACCAATACAAGAGATCACCGACGATTGTCAGAAAATACTTACCTATATTACAACATCATGACATCTGAGAGAGATTTCTATGAGAAGGCGTCACCTGTCTCCACTCGAAGCTTCCACTCTGGGCAACATATTATCGCCAAATTATTTACTGTCAAAAAGATGGAACAAGCCTGGTTAAACACCAAAGGCAGCTATTGCTGCGGTGGTGGGAGCAAGTCGGTGCAACCATATGCAGATTAATGGTAAAAACACACTTTTAAATACCATAAAACAAAATTTCCTATCAAATTCAGAGGTACAGAATTGCAGAGACCACTGGGTGGGTCTACCTTATTGAATGTTCGAGTGTATCTTCAATATGGTTTGATGCACCGCCGCTAAATTAAAAGATCGGGGTGTCCGAACACATTATGGAGCACCCCAAAACGATTTGCTAGCACCCGGAATCTGGCGGTGCATCCAGACATTTAGGACTGCACTCAGGTTCAGTCTCACCATGAGTGTAATGGCAGAGGAATCATGTTGCCGCTGACAGGAGAGGGGGGGTGATCGCTCAAAAACATTATTTATGAGTGAGGCACAATGGATCTTCTGGAAACATCGAAATCCCTTGGGTCTAAATGACGAAAGATGAGTTAACAATGTTCCTAACATTTCATTGTCTCTCTCTCATTTTTTGTCCCATGTGACTTTGAGGGGGTCTTTCGTTTGTGTCATGGGCTCTATGGGCGGTTCTGTTTTGGTCATGTGGTCTGTGGGAGGTCTTTGTACCATGTGCTTGTGGGCGGTCGTTGGTACCATGTGGCTCTTTGGGCGGTCCGTTTGTACCATGTGCTTGGGGCGGTCCGTTGTTACCATGTGGCTCGTGGGCGGTCTGTTGGAGTCATTTGGCTCTGTGGGAGGTCTGTTTGATCATGTGGCCCTGTGGCAGTATGTTTGTGTCATGTGGCTCTATGGGCGGCCGGTTGTTAGGGCTCTGTGGCAGTATGTTGAGTCATTGTGGCCCGTGGGCAGTCTGTTTTGAGTCATGGCTCTAGGGCGGGACTGTTGAGTCATGGGCTCTAGGGCGGCCTGTGTTTGAGTCATGTGGCTCTATGGGCGGCCTGTTTGGTCAGGTGGCTCTCTGGGCGGCCTGTTGTGTCATGTGGCCCTGTGGGCGGCATGTTGTGTCATGTGGCCCTGTGGGCGGTCTGTTGAGTCATGTGCCCTGTGGGTGGTCTGTTTGAGTAATGTGAGCCTCCTGCTATATATCCAGCATACTTCCAGTGTTCCATTATAGGATGGAAGGAAAGCTACAGATGTCCGAAAACGCGTAACCTCTTTTTTGTTTTGTGTTACAATTCTCTATGTTTTTTTCCTGCATTCTTTATGGACATTTTAATGGATGTTAATAAAGAAAAGCTTTTACGCAACTCACTCATGATGGTGCGAAGGATTTTTTAATTCTCCATGCACAGTTACTGGGGACGGACCAGGCTATTTCTCCAGGAGGCACAGCTATCTGAACACCTGACGAGATTCAGCGGTAAGGGTGAGCACGCACTATTTTTGTATTTTCTTGTTTGCATTATAGTAGTTCATATTCTTGTACATAGCAGCCAGATTAGAGTAGTTCTATCTTGTACATAGGAGGCAGTATTATAGTATTATTAGTCCTGTACATAGGGGGAAGAGTCAGTATTATAGTAGGTTATATCTGTACTAGGAGAAATGTATATAAGGCTTACCGGGTCGGTGGTGCATATTTACGATCGACAGGTCACCATTTCTTTGCACATTAGATTCACTTACTAGCAAAAGATGTTCTTGTTTTGCATTAAGGCATCTACCAACAATTTTTCTGTTTAACACCACCCGCAGTATCGACCACCCCATTTTTGACTCCGCCCATAAAAATGGGCCCAATTTTACAGTTTTTTCCCATTTTAATTCCCAGTCCGCCCAGGATCAACCAGCCATTTTCACATTAAATCACTAAACAGACTGTGAAAACAATGAAACCAGTAATGTGGACAGGTGGACAAATTCATTTTGGTGCAAAAATTAGGGCCGATCCTAAGGGAAAATAAAAATGCCCCCCCCCCAATTAAAATAATAAGAAAGGCCAATGGTATGAAAACATTCTACAATGTAGGTCTCTCAGACGTGAATATAGATAAAATAGAAAAATATGTCCTTCAGTGAAGGAGGGCTAAATGAGATAGCCGAAACGTTTTTGCACCTGTTACTGGTGAAATAAAACACTAGTTTCCCCCAGATGCTGCTTCTTGTTTGGAGTTTGGATTGGGACCTTGGCACTGAGTCTGATCACTAGAAGCTTGCACCACACGGAAAATTGATCAGTTTTCAAGTGTGCATCTATCCTTGGATGTAAAATATGAACCAAAATGTATTACTACGCAAGAAATAATACCAGATTACATGTCTACACACATCAATATACAAGCTTTACCTGTCCTGCACATCGGGGTGCGCTCCGCCCCAGAAATCACTTACTGTTAGGTTGCCGTGGTCTCTTCTATGTCTGTGTTCGGTTTGTACATACCGTTTTTCCTGTAGTTTACTCCTTTTTGTCATCATTCTCCACGGTAAAGGACACATCAAGGAAACCTTATCCCAGTCAGTCTATCTCTGCAAAATGTGGCTGGCCACCTTGGTAACTGTGACCTTATGGAGAACATCTCCACACTCCATCTCTACAAAAAAATACAGTCAATTTAAGTCCTCTAAATAACAGCAAGTTTACCCCTGCATCTAGAGATAATACATGCGACCCATCCATATACTATAAATACTACCATATAATTTCCCCAACTTTAATCCAGAGCACCAGACACATTCCTCGTATAAGGTAGCCATGCCTCATTATAGAGCCAGCCAATATATAATCCAGCCAGCCCATGGGATATAGCTGCCCCGTCACGGCCCCCCAGTATAAGCAAGCCACGCCCCCAGTAGTATATAGCAGCCCTTCCCCATGGAGTATATAACAGATGCCCCTGGGTAGTATATAGCAGCCTGAACCTCGGTAGTATATAAGCAGGCCCTGCCAACCCTTTGGTATAAGCCAGACGCCCCCCCCCAGTAGTATATAGCAGTTGTCCACCTGCTGTTATAGCCATGATCCATGTAGCATATAAGCATCCTGCCCAATGTAGTGTATAGCAATCATGCCGATGTAAGTATATAGCATCCTGCTCCACAGGTAGATTATCACATCCTGCCCCCATGTAGTATATAGAGCTCATCCTGCCTCATGTAGTAGATAGCCATCTTGCCCCCTGTAGTATATAGCCATCCTTTGCCCCCATGGAGTAATAGCCATCGGCCTCCTCTGTAGTCAATAGCCAGCCTGCCCACCCTGTAGTATGTAGCCAACCTCCCACCATGTAGTATGTAGCCAACCTCGCCCCAGGGTAGTATCTAGCACCCACCCCCTGTAGTATTAGGGACAGCTGCCCCCAGTAGTATATGGCACCTGCCCACTGTAGTATATAGGCAGCCTGCCCCCTGCTGTAGTATTATAGGCAGCCTGCCGTCCTGTAGGATATAGGCAGGCCTGCCCCCAAGGTAGTATGTATCCGACTGCCCACCGATTATATAGCCAACTTGCCCCCGCATTAATAACCAGCCGTCCCCCCTGTAGATTAGCGCCTGCCCCCCCCACCGTAAGTATATAGCTGCTGCCACCAGTAATAGCCAGTCTTCCAACAGTAGTATATAGCCAGATCCGCTGGAAGGGACACCAGTCTGTTGTCCTATCACCCCTAAGTGCTGACAATTGCTAGCGGTCTACTCTGGTGCCCAGCTCCAGGACAGGACGTCTAAACAGTTTTGGCCTCATTGGCCTGTGTCTGTGGTTTCGTATCCGGTTTCTTTTTTTTTGATATAATGTTTTTTTATGTTAGTTTTCCAAACAACGAACAAACAAATATCAGCATAAAATAAGCATTGAAATTTCCATATCAACACACCAAATACAGAGGTTCTTATCGGGTCTGGCAGCATGCCACCCAAATCTCTTGTCCTGGCCTATGATCAACCAAGCCAGCCCTCGCAATGGTTATACAAGCATTATCAGACGAGTATCCACGCGATATAAGATATGGACAGTAACTGAAACCTATATTATATAGCAGGTGCATATCCCAAAGGGTGAACGGTTCTGTGGTATCACTACCATGTCTGTGGTTGGAGCAAACATTAGCGTGCTAATGCCCTCCTGTTAAATAAAGACCCGGATAAATCATAAGAGAAAAAAAAACAGTAGTAGAAACATGTTACAGTAGGGGTAACATTCCATAATCACAATGACGACAAACATGTGGGAGGAAAACAAAAAGAGCTGGGTGTCCACGTCACTCTTCCTCTCGCCCTAACTCATATGCCAGAAGCGATCCCATTGTTCCCATATTTTACAAAAAACTAGGATGCGGTCATTGAGGGAGGCGGTCAGGGATTCACCGTTGCGATTCCCCTTATTCTAGAGAGAAGGTCTAAGCGGTATCCCAGCACATACCACCTGTTTATATGTAGCCCAGCAAATACCCCCAGTCTATATGAAGCCCAGCACAGGGGGCTCCCTCTAGGCAGGCACAGATATATTACTTGTTGTGCACATGTCTCCAGTATATATGTAGCAGTGCAGTGCCCCCATATATTGGTAACCCTGCACCTGCCCCAGCCTATAGTATCCCAAGACATGCTCATATATGCTACCAGAAATATGTAGCAGCACATGTCCATAGTAATATGAGCCCCACACATGCCCCCAGGATATAGTTAGCCCAGCCACATGTACCAGTGTATAGTAGCCCAGCCAATACCCAGCATACTATATGTTAGCCAGCAATGCCCCCAGTATATCTGTAGCCCAGCACATGCCCCTAGTATATATGTAACAACAGACAGGCACAGTATATATGTAGCCCAGCACTTGCCACAAGTATATATGTAGCCCAGCACAAGTGCAAGATATATGTAGCTACCGCTCATGCCCCTAGTATATATGTAGCCCGCAACTGCCACAGTATACATGTAGGCCAACACATGCCACAGTATATATGTATCCCAGCACATGCCACCTGTATATATGTAGCCCAGCAAATACCCAGAGTCTATATGAAGCCCAGCTCATGCCCCTAGTATATATGTAGCCCAGCACATGCCACCAGTATACATGTAGGCCAACACATGCCACAGTATATATGTATCCCAGCACATGCCACCTGTATATATGTAGCCCAGCAAATACCCCCAGTCTATATGAAGCCCAGCACATGCCACCAGCATATATGTAGGTCAGCATATGCCCTAGTATAAATTTAATCCAGCACATGCACATGAATTAATAAAACATTGGGATGGAGGTTGTGTGAAAAATGTGGAATTGGACCGTGTCAGAACAGGGAGGGGGGAATGGTGGTACAGGCTGTGCCAGAAGGAAGCAAACAGGGAGGGGATGGGGTGCAGACTGTGTGAAAGGTGGGGTGTGAGAGGGAACAATAGGGATGTGGTTTATGGGAAAAGAAGACAATATGTATCTATTTCATTCAATCCACAAAGATTTTTGCATGCAACTCCTCGTGCCATCTACATGGAGGATCCTCGGCTCCTGCAAAGTACATGTGGACCTGTGACTAGGACACAGATAATTTTGGATCTCAATAAGGTGAAATCACCATACACCAGGAGGGTGGAGGACAGGAGGAGGAGGCTGGGGGACAGGAGGAGGATAGGGGACTGGAGGACAGGAGGAATCTGGGGGCTACAGAAGGAGGCTGGAGGACAGGAGGAGGATAGAGGACAGGGGGGGCTGGATGACAGAAGGAGGATAGAGGACAGGGGGGCTGGAGGAGGACTTCTCCTCCTCCTGTCCCCCAGCATCCTTCTGCCTCCAGCTACTCCTCCTCTTTCCCCACCGCCTCCTCCTCCAGCCCCCTGTCCTCTATCCTCCTTCTGTCATCCAGCCCCCCCTGTCCTCTATCCTCCTCCTGTCCTCCAGCCTCCTTCTGTAGCCCCCAGATTCCTCCTGTCCTCCGTCCCTATCCTCCTCCCTGTCCCCAGCCCTCCTCCTGTCCTCCACCTCCTGGTGTATGGTGATTTCACCTTATTGAGATCCAAATTATCTGTGTCCTAGTCACAGGTCCACATGTACTTTGCAGGAGCCGAGGATCCTCCATGTAGATGGCACGAGGAGTTGCTGCAAAATCTTTGTGGATTGAATGAAATAGATACATATTGTCTTTCTTTCCCATAAACCACATCCCTATTGTTCCCTCTCACACCCACCTTTCCACAGTCCTGCACCCCATCCCCTCCCTGTTTGTCTTCCTTCTGGCACAGCCTGTACACCATTCCCCCCTCCCTGTTCTGACCGGTCCAATTCCACATTTTTACACACAACCTCCATCCCATGTTTTTTAATTCATGTGCATGTGCTGGATTAAATTTATACTAGGGCATATGCTGAACTCCATAGGGCTGGTGGCATGTGCTGGGCTTCATATAGACTGGGATTTGCTGGGCTACCTATATACAGGTGGCTGGTGCTGGGATACATATACTGTGGCATTGTTGGCCTACATGTATACTGGTGGCATTTGCTGGGCTACATATATACTAGGGGCAGAGCTGGGCTTCATATAGACTCTGGGTATTTGCTGGGTCTACTATATACAGGTGGCATGTGAGCGGGATACATATATACTGTGGCATGTGTTGGCCTAATGTTACTGTGGCAGTTGCGGGCTACATATATACTAGGGGCATGAGCGGTAGCTACATATATACTTGCACTTGTGCTGGGCTACATATATACTTGTGGCAAGTGCTGGGCTACATATATACTGTGCACTGTGCTTTGTTACATATATACTAGGGGCATGTGCTGGGCTACAATATACTGGGGGCATTGCTGGTCTAACATATAGTATGGGGTATTGGCTGGGCTACTATACACTGGTACATGTGGCTGGGCTAACTATATCCTGGGGGCATGTGTGGGGGCTATATTACTATGGACATGTGCTTGGCTACATATTTCTGGTAGCATATACTGAGCATGCTTGGGATACTATAGGCTGGTGCAGGTGCAGTTACCAATATAATGGGGGCACTGCACTGCTACATATATACTGGAGACATGTGCACAGACAAGTAATATATCTGTGCTGCCTAGAGGGAGCCCCCGCTGGAGGAGGCTGAGGGACAGGAGGAGGATTCTGGAGGAGAAGGCTTGGGGAAGGGAGGAGTAGGCTGGAGGACAGAAGGAGGCTGGGGGACAGGAGGAGGAGAAGGCTGGAGGAGGCTGGAGGACAGGAGGATAATAGATGAGGCTGGGCTTAATCCTTTTATCTATAGCTTGAGAAATAAGGAGGTCAAAGGGGCATTGATAAAAGTTTTCACCAGGAAGAAAAGTCTTTAAAACCTTAAATTGTTTAAAGGTAATCATGTGAGATTAGGCGATTTCCACCCACAGATGTCTTCACGTGTATTTACAGCTGTACTAAAAAATAATATCACTTAGGTTTAGGATATATGGAAAAGCAGGACATCTCTTTATGGCTGTAGCAAAAATAAATAAATAAAAAATTCAGAATATAGTGTCAAGCTGTATGTAAATATTGCACTTATGATTCTTGAATTACATTACTGCTATATTATATGCAAACATGAGGTTCTTAGAGTACAGTTTCATCACAGTGGGAGAGCCCATGTGCCAAGACAAACTTTTCTCAATGGGTTTAGGCCTCCAAAATGAATTCCTGGCGAGTTATTTCTAGCTACATGATATTTATTAGCCCCTTATAGTTATAAGATTATAACTTTTACATTTTCAGTTTACAGAGCTGTATGAGCGATTGTTATCTTCATAGTGCTGCAGACTAAATCAGGCAATATTTATTTTAACATCATTTTCAAATAAAAAGGGAAAACATAACAATTAGTTATCAATAATAACAAAAATATATTCTTTTTTTAATATTGTACTTTATGTTTAAGATGCATTTTTTGTAAAGTTTTAAAGGAGGAGTAATTCCAATTACAAAAAAATCACATTTAAAAAATTATTAATTAATAGTGCTGAAAATTATCTCCCCTACTTAAGGAAACCCGACTTACAGATGACCCCTAGTTACAAACGGTCCCCTCTGCCCCCCGTGACCTCTGGTGAAGCTCTTTGAATGCTTTACTTTACTCCCAGCCTGCAATGATCAGCTGTAATGTGTCTGTAATGAGGTTTTATTGATAATCCTTGGTCCCATTACAGCAAAAAAATTTTGAAAATCCAATTGTCACTGGGACAAAAGAAAATTTTGTCTGGAGCTACAATTATAAAATATACAGTTCCAACTTACATACAATTTTAAAGTACAAACCCAAAGAACCTATCTTGTATGTAACTCAGGGACTGCCCCTAGAGGTTTTTAACCATAAGGTTTGTTCACTGATTCAATAAACTTCAATGCTACTGTATTGCAGTATGATGTCATTTTGCTGGATCTGTATTTTTAGGATCTATTAAAAATATCTGCTATGACATTCCATAGAAACTTTGGAGAGGGTCTCGGTTGGCATATCATCTGATTGGTGCACCGATTATAATCTCACAGGGAACAACAATTGGAATCAATATGGTGCCACCTAATGCACCTTTGTCATTTAAGTTCCTTTACACAGGTTTTAGGTGTGGGTGTCTGGTGTCTCTCCATACACCCTTAACTATGATGTGGAGCTGTATGCTGTTACACATCTCTAAGGTTTAAAACAGATTTGGATAGGTCTGAGTGCATATATGCATATATGCACTGGCAGTAGCGTAAAAGTCACAATCTCAGTGAGTTCAACCGCGACCAGGCCCGCTGAGAGAGAGGCCCGCAGGCTGTCAGTTTAGAAGAACAGCATCTGTTCAGGTCGCACTAAACGGGGTGTAGGTAGATGCAATTTTTTTAAACAGTGAGTGCCCCGGGCCCCTTGCAGGCAGAACGTAGCTGGGTGCAGGCCAATGTCAGCGCTTCTGTCAGGTGGGCCCCGTAGCTCTAAATGTTTAAAAGAAGTTCAAAGTGCAGTGCTGGGAGCAGGAAGCAGTGTGGGAAAGCTAGTACTCCTCCTCCTCCTACTAGAAGACATGATCTGGAGGCGGGACAGAGAGAGAAAGGTATGCAGTGACCCGGAAGGTCCAGAGGCTGCTTTGTGCCTATCTAAACGATAACTGTAAGTGCACAGTGTCTAAAAGTTGTTTATACAGTTCACATACATATATGTCTGCGAGGCCGCGCTAGGGGCTCTAATTAGTAAGGGAGGCCGATAGGGGCTCTTAATAGTCAAGGGAGGCTCTGGGCTGTGCTTTGGGGTATGCTAGGGCTCTTAATTAGTTAGTAAAGGGAGGCCCCGCTAGAGGTTTTATTAGTAAAGGAGGCCGCTAAGGGTTCTATAGTATAGTACAGGAGGCCCAGCTAGGGGTTTTTATTAGTTCAAGGGAGGCCCGCTAGGGGGTTTTTTTTATTAGTAAAGGAGGCCTTTTATGGACTGTTTTAGTGTTCATTTTGTGGCCTATTTGGTTGGGCGTGTGGTTTGCCCCAGGATTTTTCTAAGTTAAAAGTATTTTCGCAGCGGCTCAAAAAAGGTTGGAAAAAGCACTGAAGTAGGAGGGAGACCACCTGTATTTTGATATAGGACATTGCAATTGCAAAGCTGTGGGATACCATATAATGTTTGTTTATTTATTTTGTGTTCTAGGGGAAAAGGAGGTATTGGGTTCGGGTGGGTTCGGTGGTAGGGGTGTATGTGGATTTTTTAAAAACTTTTGTATCTTTTTAAAAACCCTAGAGGTATAAATTTTAACCAGGGTTGTTTGGTTGTGTTTTTGTTGTGAGGCGGCAGTTTCGCGCTCTCCAAACGCGGCAAAAATCCATAAACGGGAGGCAGGTTACGGGGACAGACGGGGGTGCAGGTGAGGGCTGATTTTGTGCGTAAAAGTTTTACTTTCTTGTAATGTTATTTTATTTTAAACATTTGCCATTGTACTGGCAAAGCTGAAAAATTGAAAAAAAAAAACGTGCGTAACGTTCTGTGGGCTCAGTTTTTACGACTTCACTCTTCGCTCCAAATAAATGAAACCTAATTGAGGAGGGGGGGAGCGGTGTTTGCATTGCGATCCGTTTGTGTGCGATAGCTGGGGATTGATACCAAATTTATATAGGTTTTATTTGTTTAACATTTTCAAAAATTAAACGAATGTGCTACAAAAAAGAAGAAGAAAAAACTTTTGCCATCTTCTGACGTAATAACTTTTCATACTGTGGTGAATGCAGGAGATGTTTGTTGAGGCGTTCATTTTTTGCGAAATGAGGCGACGTTTTTCATGGCTACCATTTGTATCGGTGCGACATTTTGATAATTTTATTTTTAATTTTTATGTATGTCAAAACGGTTTTGTGGGGTTGTGGTAAAAGTGCCATTTCGGACATTAGCGCCACATGTCCCGCTCGGAGAGCGCATAAACAGGTCAGAAAGGAAACGGTGGGAGAGGGAGAGACGAGCGGGAAGGGGGGGGAAGATGGATGATACCTAATATGTTTGGTGATTTTTACTGTGGATTATGTTTGATATACGTTATAGGGGGAAAGGGGGGGTGTGAAAGGGAGGGGGGGGTGATTTGATTTGGACTTGAATTTTTAATATTTTATTAATTTTTTTTTGAAATTTTTTTTGTCACTATTTTTTAGACCATCTAGGGTACTGAAACCCTGGATAGTTCAGATTAGCGCCTACCAATACTGCAATACTTCTGTATTGCAATATATGGCATTTTTTGCAGCACATTCATTACTATGACCAAACTGGCTATTGTAATGAATCTGCAGAAGACATGTAGCCTTAGTGTCAAAAGAAGACCTGGGCTACAATGGCAACCGATCGCCGCCCCCCGATGACGTTCGCCGCGCCGGCGACTTGCGCGGCAAATCCATGCGTTACTAGCACGACCCGCGTGGTATTTTATAGTGGTGGGGGTTTTCGGCAAATGCAAAAACCCACCCTTTGTATGAAGAGAAAGGCCTGTGGAGACCTCTTCATAAATCCCTTATTATCGGAAGTCGATAGAGATACGGCGCGAGCGGGGGGGATAGGGAAGGGGGGGGGGGGGTAAATGGGGGGGAATGAAAAGATTTTCTTTTTTTGTGGTCGTGTGAGGGCCAGGGGGGAAAGAGGAGGAGAGGGGAAAAAAAGGATTAGAAAAGACCCAGTCCAAGTGAAATGAGGGGAAAGAAGGAAGGGAAGCAGCAGGTGTAGTGTGGGGAAAGTTAGTAATCCTCCCCCTCCTACTAGGAAGAGATGATGTGGAGGCGGGACAGGAGGAGGGAAAGAGAGAGAAGGGGACAAGGGGGAGGGGTAGTTATTGCAGTGAACCGGAAAGTCCAGAGGGCTTGCTTGTCCTACCCTAAACGATAACTGTAAGTGCACAGTGTCTAAAAGTTGTTTATACAGTTCACATACATATATGTCTGCATATACCTGTGCTATGTATATATGTGTGTGTATATGTGACATAAAAGGTATATACATACACATATATGCATAACACAGATATATAATATGTCTGTGTTATGCAGATGTGTGTGTTTTATGTATGTATACACCTTTTATGTCACATATACACACACATATATAAAAATATTTGTGTGTGTTTAAATCTGTGCTGTGCATATTTGTGTATATATTTATTTCTGTTATACATTTATGCGTATATATATGTGCTATGTACACTGTATATATTTGAATACTGTATGTGTCTGTGTTATGCATGTGTGTTAATATCTGTGTTATGCATATATGTGTATATATATATATATATATATATATATATAGTTCTTTCATGCATATATGTGTATATATCTGTGTTATGCATACTGTATATGGGTGTTGTACTGTATTTGTCTGTGTTATGCATATGTATGTTTATTTCTGTGTTATGCATATATGTGTGTATATGACTGTATTATGCATATAAATGTGTGATATACATATTTGTATACGGCTGTATTAGATATATGTGTTTAAGTGTATGACATAAATGTATGTGTTGTAATGAGGTAATGAAAATATGTTGCATACACTATGTTCTCACCAACGTTAGTAGAAGGGGATTTGAGAGCAATTTGCTTAACCTGCTTAGAGTGCCAAATTACCCGCCTCTCACAGGGGCATCATGGCAAATGCGAGTAGGCTGTTGAGTCATTTCATGTGGCCTGGTGGCAGTTGTTTGAGTCATGTGGCCTTATGTGGGCTCTTGCCGTTGTTTGAGTCAGTTGGCTCTATGGGCGGCCTGTTTGAGTCCATGTGGCTTAAGGGCATGGTCAGTGGCTTGCGGCCTAGTGTGGTCATGCGGCTTGCATTGGCCGTTGGCGGCCTTCCTCGTTGGGTCATGTGGCACTGTGGGCGGTCTGTTCTGAGTAATGTGGCCCTGGGGTGGTTGTGTTTGAGTCATGTGAGCAGCTTCCTGCTATATATCCAGCATACTTCGGTCATTTATAGGTATGAGTAAAGGACCCGCGTACAGCATGGTCCGGAAACGCGTACCTCATTTTTTGTTGTGTCACACATATATCTCATGTTTTTTCCCATCTTATCGACACTTTTAATGGATCTTATATAAAGAGAAAGCTTATTGTTACTGCAACTAATCTCATAGCTGGTGCCGAAGGATTTTTTCATTTCTCCCTGCAAAAGTTACTGGGGACCGGACCAGGCTATTTTCTCCAGGCGAGCACAGCATCTGAACACCTGACGAGATAGCGCTAAGGGTGGCACGCCACTATTTTGTCTTTTCGTTGTTTGAGATGATAGTAGTGATATGTCTGTGTATAGACAGCAGTATTATAGTAGTTATATTCTTGTAATGGAGGCAGTATTATAGTAGTTATATTCCTGGAAGTAGGGGGCCGTATTATAGTATTATATTCCTGTACATAGGAGAATGGTATATAAGGCTTACCGGAGGTGTGTTTGCACTCATACTGATCGACAGGTCACATTCTTTGCACCTTAGATTCACTTACTAGCAAAGATGTTCTTGTTTTGCTACAGGCACTACCAACAATTTTTCTGTTATAACCCCACCCGCATATCTGGACCACACCCACTTGTTTTGACTCCGCCATAAAATGGGCCCAATTTTACAGTTTTTTCCATTTTCAAATTCCCAGTCCGCCCTCCCTGATCCTAACCACCTTATTTTTACACACTAAACCAAACAGACTGTGAAACAATGAAACCAGTATTTGGGACAGGGTCGGGACAAGTCATTTAGTGCCAAAAATTAGGGCCGATCCTGAATGGAAAATAAAATGCCCCCCCCATTAAAAATAATAAGAAAGGCCAACTGGTATGCAAACATCTACCAATGAGGTCTCCCAGACGTGATATAGCATAAATAGAAAATATGTCCCTTCCGTGAGGAGGCGTACATTGAGATGCTGAAGTTGACCTGTCTATGGTGAATAAAACACTAGTTTCACAGAGTCTGCTTCCTTGTCTTGGATTTGGATTGTGGACCTTGGCATCTTGGATCTGATCATAGAAGCTTGCAACCTACACGAATCTGAATCCAGTTTCACAGTGCTGCTCTACCTTGGATGTAAAATATAGACCAAAAAAGTATATTATTTACTACTTCACATAAATATATACCAGCATTACATGTCCACACACATCATATATACAAGCATTACATGTCCTGCACTGGGCTGCGCTCAGCCCCAGACATCACTTAGTTAGGTTGCCGTGGTCTCCTTCTAGTTGTGTTGGTCTTGTCCATCCCGCTTTCCTGTAGTTCCTCTTTTTGTCAATTTCTCCATCAGGTAAAGAACATCAAGGAAAACTTCTACCAGTCATGTCTTATCTCTGCAAAATGTGGTCACCTTGGTAACAGTGACCTCTGGAGAACATCTCTCCACACCCATCTTAAAACAAAAATCACGTCAATTTAATGTCCTCTACAATAACACGCTAAAGACCCCTGCATTAGAGAAATACACTGCGACCCATCAATATACTATAATATAATACCATATAATTTCCCCCCACTTAATCAGTACAGCCCCAGCCACACTTCCCGTATTAAGGTAGCCCATGCCCTCATTTATAGTCCAGCCAATATATACCAGCCAGCCCCATGGTATATAGCTGTGCCAGTCACCTGCCCCCCCAGTATAGCCAGCCAGTCCCCCAGTAGTATATGCGCCCTTCCCCATGGTAGATTAACCAGCATGCCCCTGGGTAGATATAGCTAGCCTGACCCTCGGTAGTATATAAGCGCCTGCCACCTTTGGTTATATAGCCAGCACGCCCCAGTAGTATATTAGGCAGCTGTCCACACCGCTAAGTAGTATTATAGCCACCCTGATCCCATGTAGCATTATAGCCATCTGCCAATGGTGTATAGCCACCTGCCTGATATGTATATAGCCATCCTGCTCCATGTAGAATATATCCATCCGCCCCCATGTAGTATAGCCCATCTGCTCATGTAGTATATAGCCTCTTGCCCCCTGTAGTATAAGCCATCCTGCCCCCAGTAGTATATAGCCATCCTGCATCCTCTGTCGTATTATAGCCAGCCTGCCACCCGTAGTATGTAGCCAACCTGCCCACCCCGTAGTATGTAGCCAACCTGCCCACCGGGTAGATATAGCCAGCCACCCCTGGAGTATATTGACACCTGGCCCCCTGTAGTATATAGGCAGCCTGCCCCCCTGTAGTATATAGGCAGCCTCTGCCCCTCTGTAGTAATAGGCAGCTGCCGTCCTGTAGGATATAGGCAGCTGCCCCCATGTAGTATGTATCCAGCCCTGCCCCCCATTATATAGCCAACTTGCCCCCCATTATTATAACCAGCCGCCCCCCTGTAGTATATAGCCAGCCTGCCCCCCCCCCCCTGTAGTATATAGCCTGCCTGCCCCCCAGTATATAGCCAGTCTTCCCCCAGTAGTATATAGCAGATCCGGTGGAAGGGACCCCATGTCTGTGGTCTATCACCCTCCGTGCTGACAATGCTAGCGGTCTTCCTTGGCTGCCCAGCTCCAGGTACAGGAGTCTAAACAGGCTTTGGCCTCATTGGCCTGTGTCTGTGGTTTCGATCGGTTTCTTTTTTTTTATATAAATTGTATTTTATTGGTAGTTTTTCCAACAACCGTAAACAAACAAAATATCAGCATAAAATAAGGATTGAAAATTTTCCAATATCAAACACAAATACATGTCATCGGGTCTGGCAGCATGCCCACATCAATCTCTTGCTCTGGCTATGAGTCACCAACCCAGCCATCGCAATGGTTATACAGCAATCAACGCGTATCCACGCGATATAAGATATGGACAGTAACTGAAACCTATATATATATAGCAGGTGCATCATCCCAAAGGGTGAACGGTTCTGTTGGTCTCACTACCAGTCTGTGGTTAGGCGCACAACATAGGTGCTAATGCCCTCCTAGTAAGACCGGATAAATAAATAAAAGAGAAAAAAAAAAACAGTTAGGTAGAAACATGTTACAGTAGGGGTAACATTCATATCACAATGACAGACACAAATGTGGGAGGAAACAAAAAGGTGGGGTGTCACGTCACTCTTCCTCTCGCCCTAACTCCTCTGCCCAGAAGCGATCCCATTTGTCCCATATTTATCAAAAACTAGGATGCGGTCATGAGGAGGCGGTCAGGGATTCCACGTGGGATTCCTTATTCTAGAGAGAAGGTCTAGCGGGAGGGGGGGTTGCTTTTCCAGAATTGCGATATCAGACACCTAGCTGCAGTAAGTATATGTCAACCACATCTCGAGGGTTGCCTTGGCCAGGGGTGAGGGGAAACGTCGTAAGTAAAAGAGGGAAAGCGGGACGTCCACTGCTGAAAGCTGGATAAGGGTCCTCACCTCTTGCCAGAAGGGCTGAATGATGGGCAGCACCAAAAGAATGATGAAGGGTTACCGCCAGCAAGGCCCACATGCAGCAGGTGTATTGGAAATAGTTTGTGGAGCAAAGGGGTGTATGGTACCACTGCAACACAATTTGTAATGGTTTCTTTGTAGTGTGGCGCCCGGGAGGTCTCATTAGCCTTCGCCAAATCAGCTGCCAGTCCTTTATTGCTATTGTCACCATGTAGATACCGATATAAGGCCAGCAGGATGCAGTGGCATTTTGTAAATTGTGTTCAAATCGTATCCGTTTTCTGAGCCTAAGTTCCCCTCCCTGAGTGTTTTCCGGTGACCGTAAAAAAATCAATTCAGTTTCGGAGGGGGGTTAAATTCTTTACACCTCACTCATCTGGTACAGAGACACAGAGAGGGTTTAGTCATTCTTCTTCTGCTTGGGGACCCTTAAATTTGGGCTTTTTTCTTTAACTCCGAGTCTCCTTTTCACTCATCTCTGGCACTTTTTTCTGCTCTGGACAGAGTTATGAGAACCAGACCATCGTCATTCTGCTGTTTCTCGTATTCAATGCCGAGAGGGTTAAACAAACAGCAGAGGAGTACTGCGCTGCTTCCCGACAGTACATGACGGATTCGGGGTGGAAGTTCTGGCCCTCAAGGATCAGTTTTGACTGGTCTCTCAGACCGGTTAGCAACCTGTACTTGCCCATGCCGAGCAGGGACTCTGAATGAGGCTATGACTCTTGTCGGTCGGTCTGACCAACGTTTAAGGTCCAGGCGTCTGCCACAAGGTTTCCCAGGCCAACCATTGAGCTCCAGGACTACACTCTAGTCTAACAAGCCGGAAACCATGGAGATCGAAAAGTACGCAGCAGTCGAGGGAGGGCGCAACGATGGAGACTTACGACTATGTTTCTGTTGCGGCAGTTTCCGAATCTGCTTACACGTGTCCTAAGAAGCCACAGCTGTGATCGGGAGCGCAGCCTAGGAGCTCAGGTACTCCCTGCAAAATGTAGATTGCTATTGCCAGTATAGTTAAGTTCCATTGGCCTCAGTTCTTGACAGGCCCCTTGGATTTCAGGTTCTCTGCAAAACTTCATAATATTCATTTTGTGTCTCAAACTGGTCCCTTTTTGATTCCGTTATCTCTTCCTATACAGGTGGGGATTTGCCCCCCCCCCTACAAACGGTACTGGTCAAATTCTGCACGCCCACGCCGCAGGTTAAACTAGTAAGTAGTGATATTCATGAAGAAATGTGTTCATCTTAGTTATGAAAAATTTAACTGTAAACGTGGTTCGGGATTGCTCTGGTTACTGACTCACAACCCGGAAATAAACTGGGAAACATAAGAGTTAGTAGAAAGAGTCCCCAGGGCAATGACTCATTGACTAAGGTACACTACACTCTGTGAGACTAATAGCCCCAAAACTCTCCTAGCCTTTGCTACTCATGATTGACCTTCTCCTTGAGCTAAGTTACAAGGGACCGAATTTATAACCGTCTGTACTTGAGCGTGATGAGTCTTTGAAAAAATTACATTGACAGAGTTTAGCCATTGAATATCCGTCCCTCTGAGTCACCCACTGGGCCGGAGGTCTTCTTTGTACAAAGAAAGATGGCAGCTTATGGCCCTGTATAGACTACATAGAGTTAACAAGGTACAGTGAAAACCTCTACCCCTGATTCTTAATCTCCAATACAGGTTCTGGGGCCTCAGGTCTTTTCCAAGTTAGCTCTCGGGGAGCCTACAATTTGGCCGTCCAGGAGGGGGACGAGTGGAAAACCGCTTTTATACACCCTTGGGGCATTTTAAATATCTGGTCACTGCCTTTTGGTCTGAGTAAGCCTCAGCGGTTTTTCAGGGGTTTATGAATCTATTTTTATGACTTGATGTGGTGATTTTTATGGTGGTGTATCTTGATGAAATTTTAGTTTTCCTCAGATCTGGCTGAACACCAGGAGCAACCTTCACCTGGGCCTTCCCTCCGTAAAAACAACCTTTTTGAAGTTGGAAAAATTTATTTTTGTGTACAAAAGGGTTCCTCCTGTTGGGCATGGATACTCCTCAGATGTTCAGATGGATCCGAATAAGGTTCAGGCATCACGGATTGGGTTCACCCACCAACCTACAACGGGTCCTAGGCTTCGCTAATTTATTACAGGAACTTGTAAATACTTTCCTGTATTGCCTAATGTTGAAGGATCTATACTCGTAAGGGGGCTGACCCAAGTGATTGGTCAACAGAGCCTACTTTGTTTGAAAGGCTAAAGGAAGCCCTTCTCACAGCCCTGTTCTTCTCACGTTTTGATTTGTAGTCACCTATCGGCGTGGTCAAAACATGAAGGCAGATGTCTGTCTGTAGTTTCGAAAACCCCCGAGCCCCCTGTTTCCGGGACTGAAAAACATTCTGTCACCAGGGATTGTGTTGGCAGCGGTCTCCTCCCACCTCTCCTCCAAAGTTCTCGGCTGGTCAAATTTAACTCCTGAAGACCATCCGGAAGGCAAACTATTTGTACCACTTACTGTCATTTTAAGAGGGTTGGGGAGACGCACTCAGGACATCAGGAATGTAAGGTACCGGAGCTTCTAGAGGAGTTTATTGGTGGCCTCGGATGTTCGAGGACAGCAAGCATTTGATTCCCAATCCAACTAGGCCAGGATGCGATATTTCAATGGAGTTTTATCAGTAGCTTTTCCTGGCTTCTCAGGACCAATTACGTATTTTGGGTGGCGGGTAGACCTTTTTCTCCTAATGGGCATTTTATCCCAAACAGTTGCCTATGGCGAGGATGCCAATCTTCAAACTCTTCATCCAAACTCCAAAGCAGCAGCCAGAAGATGCATGAGCCACTGCCAGAGGTGAGTATAGGATTTTTTTTTTAAACAGCAGTGAAAAGATTGTGGCGCCCTAATATATGAAATAATTCATGTTGGAGGGCAGCATAGAAAATAATTAATGGTGGAGTGGCAGCATAGGGAATAATTAATTTTGACGGGCAGCATAGGGAATAATTAATTATGAGGGGCAGCATAGGGAATAATTAATCATGAGGGGCAGTATAGAAAATAATTAATGGTGGAGGGGCAGCATATGAAATAATTAATTATGAGGGGCAGCATAGGAAATAATTAATGGTGGGGGCAGCATATGAAATAATTAATTATGAGGGGCAGCATACGAAATAATTAGTTATGAGGGGCAGCTTAGGAAATAATTAATTTTGAGGGGCAGCATATGAAATAATTATGAGGTGCAGCATATGAAATAATTATGAGGGGCAGCATATGAAATAATTAATGGAGGAGGGGCAGCATAGAAAATAATTTATGGTGGAGGGGCAGCATGTGAAATAATTAACTATGAGGGGCAGCATATGAAATAATTATGAGGGGCAGCATATGAAATAATTAATAATGTATTCACTCCTGCTTTTGGCTACCAATCCTGAGGCTTTGCATTCCTTCCGACAGATGAAATGAAGAGGAAAACCAAACATAATGGCAACGTCACAGAGTGGTGGAGGGTGAAAACAGCATTATGGAAATCACAGGGTGTTCCAGGGAGGGTGGTGGCAGCAGCAGGAGGTCAGAGAGACTGGCACAATGACAAATTCTGGAGGTGGCAGCAACATGCTAGGCCACAGAGTGGCACAATGACAAAGTGTGGAGGTGGCGGCAGCACAGTATGAGGCCAGAGAGTGGCACAATGACAAATTCTGGTGGTGGCAACATGTTAGGCCACAGTCTGGCACAATGACAGAGTGTGGAGGTTCCGGCAGCAGCAGCAGGAGGTCAAAAAGTGGCACAATGACAGATTGTGGAGGTGGGTGACAATTCCAGTCCCTGGTAAAGATGGTGGGAGGCAGATGGAGCAACTGGCAGCAGATATGTGGCATCAGGCGGGTGGCAGCATCAGAATAGCTGCCACACCGCCGAGTTGGTGATTTTACCTCCAACACTTTGCACTGAGTGACTACTAACGCCGATGCCTCGCTGAGCCCCTGTGCCACGGCTTACTTGGACCTGTGAAGTGGGTTTTGTACCCCGCGGCCATTTGGCTCCTGTCCTCGCACTGCTGCCACCCTGCTGACTCGCGGCCACAGTAGCGTTTTGCTGCCTGATGCGCAAGCTGACACCCTCTTTTCCCGAGAATGATGTTGAAGCCCTTGCTTCACCCTGCAACATCATCATCGATTTGTGTTTCCCTGTCATTGCTGTTCTCGTTAACGGTCTCAGTATGCACAGCCTGACTACTTGCAAGTGCAACATAACCTCCCGTGCCACTCTCCACATCTCTACGTTCCCGCCTACTGCACAAAGCAGCGGATGTCTGCTCTACCTCTTCACTGCCAAGCAGCTGCTGACTGTCCTCAAAGAGTTCGTCCTCGCTGTATAGTGGTGCTGAGCCAAACCACCTAGTAGATCTCTGGCTGAGGGAAATTAACAGGACAGCGGCTAGTTGAGGACAGGTGAGGGCCGCTGACCTGCTCCTGGGCCATGCCAACTAAGGGTTGTATCTGACGAACCCACGGACTCTTGGCTGGGGTTGTCAGATGTCATTTGGGAGGAAGTGGATGACTTAGTCAACCAATCAAGAACCTTTGGGTTGTTCATCAACACACTACAGCTAGATGACACCGGCAGTTCTGACCTCACAGAGTCACCCATACTTTGTGCCGAACCGAAGTTTTCCCGAAATTCTAAACGAATTCCAATTCATAAGAATCGATTTTCCCATCTCTAATAATCACTAGGGGATTTGCCCATTAAGGGGATTGCCCATTAAGAGGATTCACAAATTTTAATCCCCTAGTAATGTTTACACAATAAAGTTCATTTTTAACCTCTTAATTTGCAAGTTTAGTAAGTTTTATTGCTGTTTTTGGTCTCATCACTTAGTAATGGTCAGTTTAAGATTCAGCAGTGTGGGCGGGAACTCTCTAAGCAGACACTTCATGATTCCTCTGTGCTATGAGACGCTGTGTGCTGACATGGTACTTAGATTATCATAGTATCATAGTATATAAGGCTGGAAAAAGACGCAAGTCCATCAAGTCCAACCTTTAAGAATTAAATAAATGTTTTATCCCCATAACCCGTGATATTTTTTCTCTCCAGAAAGGCATCCAGGCCTCTCTTGAACATGTACATAAAGTCCGCCATAACAACCTCCTGTGGCAGAGAGTTCCACAGTCTCACTGCTCTTACAGTAAAGAACCTTTGTCTATGTTGATGGTAAAATCGCCTCTCCTCTAGGCGTAGAGGATGCCCCCTTGTCCTGGTCACAGGCCTAGGTATAAAAAGATATTTTGAGAGATCCTTGTACTGTCCGTTCAGGTATTTGTACATTGTAATGAGGTCTCCCCTCAGTCGTCTTTTTTCTAAACTGAATAATCCCAAATTTTTTAATCTGTCAGTGTATTCTAATCCCCCCATTCCCCTAATAATCCTGGTTGCTCTCCTCTGCACCCGTTCCAGCTCTACTATATCCTTTTTATACACTGGTGCCCAAAACTGTACACAATATTCCATGTGTGGTCTGACCAGGGATTTGTATAAGGGCAAAACTATGTCTTTATCATGAAAATCTATTCCTCTCTTGATACAATTTTATTTGCTTTAGCAGCAGCCGCCTGGCTCTAAAATTAAGTTTACCATCCACCAATACCCCCAAGTCCTTTTCAGCTCCAGTTTTACTAAGTAATTGACCATTTAGAACATAATTATAGTTTTTGTTACCATGGCCCAAGTGCATAACTTTACATTTATCTACATTAAACCTCATCAACCATTTCTCTGCCCACTCCTCAAGCTTCCACAAATCCCTCTGTAATGCTAAACTATCGACCTCAGTATTTATTACTTTACACAACTTAGTATCATCTGCAAATATTGAAACTTGACTGTGTAAACCCACTACAAGGTCATTAATAAAAATATTAAAAAGAAGTGGACCCAATACTGACCCCTGTGGCACTCCACTGGTAACATCAACCTAATCTGAGAATGTGCCATTAATGACCACCCTCTGTTTTCTATCACTAAGCCAATTACTTACTCAAATACACATATTTTCTCCTATTCCAAGCAGTCTCATTTTATATTCCAACCTTTTATGTGGCACCGTGTCAAATGCCTTTGAAAAGTCCAGATATACAACATCCACAGCGTCTCCCAGATCCAGTCTTGAACTTACCTCCTCGTAGAAACCAATCAGATTAGTCAAAGTACAGGGTCTACACTTTCAGTTAACTCTTGGCTGGGGTTGTCAGATGTCATTTGTGAGGAAGTGGATGACTTAGTCAACCAATCAAGAACCTTTGGGTTGGTCATCAACACACTGCCGCTAGATGACACCGGCAGTTCTGGCCTCACAGAGTCACCCCTGCTGCGACGTCCCCTCACTGTGCTGCGACCTCTGCCTGCTCCACCTGCCACCTCTCTGTCTGACATATTGGTTAATTAACTATGTTGATTTGACACAGATTTCTTGGTATCAACTTTAGCAACAAAAAAGAATTGAAATTTGGGGAATACAGAACCCCCAAAACGGACACCCTGGACTTTAAGAAAAAAATCACTCCAGCAACTATGTGGATTTGACACGGATTTTGTGATATCTACTATAAGATAAACTGTGTTGTGTCTATGTAAAATTGGTAAACTCCCCATAAATTTTGTGTAATTTGTATTTAGCCAATAAGCCGCAAACTGAATACATTTTTTTGTTAGTAAAAGTCATTGTATAGTCTATAAAATGTATTGTCTATAAAATGTATTGACTATATATACGCTATCACAGTGGAATCTTAATTTGAACTTTGGGAATAGCTACCAGGAGATGTACCTTGTTAAATTCGTATTACTATGGTCTTACATCATATCCATTTGGGATCTTGCAAACTCTAGTTAGGTTTGCATTTACAGGATATATACTCGAGAAAATTTAGACATTTTTTGTGTGTCTACCACACAATACACTGATTGTTTCTTTTGTCCAATATTGCAAAATATATTATTAAACAGGTAATATTTGTTTATTTTAAATTGCTGTTGTCTAACACATATATTTCATTGTATCACAAGAATTATGTGCACTTGCTTTTTAATCAAAATAGTAGTTTTTTTCTGCTACACAATATTAACTATAACTTTTGGGGGTATCACTATCACTAGATTTACTTTGGAATTAGTAACATGTGTCTGTTTTAAATGTAGGTTTTTTTATGCTCAAGTAACTTGAACAAATTGGTTTCCAAATTGAAAGCAGTAATTATGATTAATACATTATATTTGAGGTTCAGTTTGTATCACTGATCAAATACAATACAGGCGGTCCCCTACTTAAGGACACCCGACTTACAGACAACCCATAGTTACAGACAGACCCCTCTGACCTCTAGTGAAGCTTTCTGAATGCTTTACTATAGTCCCAGATTGAAATAATCAGCTGTAAGGTGTCTGTAATGAAGCTTTATTGATAATCCTTGGTCCCATTACAGCAAAAAAATGTTTAAACTCCAATTGTCACTGGGGCCAAATTTATTTTTGTCTGGATCTACAATTATAAAATATACAGTTTCGACTTACATACAAATTCAACTTAAGAACAAACTTCCGGACCCTATCTTGTACGTAACCCGGGGACTGCCTGTAATACTAGAATCAGCAATATTTATTTTAACATTCATTTTCAAATAAAAAGGGAAAACATAACTAATTAGTTGATCAATAATAAACAAAATATATTCTTTTTTAAATATTGTACTTTATGTTTTAGATGCATTTTTTTGTAAAACGTTTAAAAGGAGGAGTAATTTCAATTTAAAAAAAAAAATCCATTTAAAAAAATTATTAATTAATAGTGCTGGAAAATATATCAAACATTTTAATATATCATATAAGAGGAAAAAATTATTTTCTACATTTATCAGGCTTCCTTCCTCTCCATTCCGTCAGTCTCTTTTCTTTAATGGAACTTGCATCTACACAAACAAATCTATGTAGTGGGAAGAGAGGCTGCTAGTAAATCATTTATTGATTTACCCTATTGGGGTACAGTTATTTTAAAGCACATTAGAGTCTTACATTACTATAGCACAGCCTAGAAGCAGCAGCATGTATGTCAATTACAGTGTCCTCATCTCCCTTTCCACTTGCAACAAACTTCTATATTAGAAATTATTCTAAAACATAAAATTCAAAGCAGTAAATAGAGCAAGATGATCTTTTCAATCTAAAGGACATCTACCACCAGGATGAAGGATTGTAAACCAAGCACACTGACATATTGTTGTGTGCCCCCTTGGCAGAATCTCTTCTTCTTTTAGCTTATGATGTCCTTTTTGTAATGCTTTTAAAATTATGCAAATTAGTCTGAGGGGCTTTAGGCTCTATAGGTGTTAATGGAGCCTGGACTCCCCCCGGCAAGTTTGCATAATTTTTAAAGCCTATTTTTCTTACAAAGAAGAAAATAAGCTTAAAGAAGAGCAGATCCTACCAGAGGGGGCACACACCAGTAAGTCAGTGTGCTTGGTTTACAATCCTTCATCCTGGTGGTAGATGTCCTTTAAGAAAAATTATAATAGTAATAATAACAATAATAATAATAATAATAACACCATGTAAAGGTTTCTTGTACTCATCTTTACTATCCAGTTCAGTTTTTTATTTTATAATTGGAGGTTTCTTAAATACAAGTTATGATTGGAATATGACTATATTCAATGTATTGCAGCAAAAATAAATATTTTTTAGTATACGTCTCAACTTTATTTTCATGGTTTTCAATCTTTTTAATGAGCCACTAAATCTAACAAAATTATGCAACCTTATTTATTCATATCTGTTCTTAGTTTTGAAATGTATTTTTTAATCTCCTGGTATACATTTGGTTTTGTCACAGAACACATGAACTCCAATCAAAGCACAGAATTCCTAATGCTGGGACTGTCAGACCTTCCAGAGCAACAGGTTATGCTTTTTGTAATATTTTTGATTATGTATCTTTTAAACCTCACTGGAAATGCAACAATTATTTTTCTTGTGAGAACCGAACCCCAACTCCTTACTCCCATGTACTTCTTCTTAAGTAATCTGTCTTTTGTGGATATGTGCTATTCATCAGCAATTGTACCAAAAATGTTAGTGAACATCATATCACAAGACAAATCAGTTACATTATTTGACTGCATCTCTCAGTTGTACTTCTTCCTGTGTTTCGCTTGCACTGAGTGCTTTCTCTTGGCTGTAATGGCCTATGACCGATTTGTGGCTATCTGCAGCCCATTACACTACACATTGATAGTCAGTAGAAGAATTTGTATTCTTCTGGTGGTCTCTTCATGGGTAGCCGCTGCTCTTCACTCATTGCTACATAGTATGATGGCTTCAACCTTGACCTTTTGTGGTCCTAACAAGATCTATCACTTCTACTGTGATATGGCACCACTTTTGGAATTGGCTTGTTCAGATATCTCACTTAACAAACTATTGATTTACACAGAAGGCGGTCTTCCTGTTTTAATCCCTTTCATCATAGTTTTGTATTCCTACATCCGAATCATCTCATCTATCCTTAAAATACGCTCAACAGATGGAAGATACAAAGCCTTCTCCACCTGTTCTTCACATCTCACTGTGGTCATCTTATTTTATGGGACAATCGCCTTTATGTATCTCCGACCATCTTCTAGGTCTTCAGTAAATTATGACAGGGTTGTGAGTGTTGTCTATACTGTGGTAGCACCAATGCTTAATCCTTTTATCTATAGCTTGAGAAATAAGGAGGTCAAAGGGGCCACAGTCACCAGATCTCAATCCAATAGAGCATCTTTGGGATGTGGTGGAACGGGAGATTCGCATCATGGATGTGCAGCCGACAAATCTGCGGCAACTGTGTGATGCCATCATGTCAATATCGACCAAAATCTCTGAGGAATGCTTCCAGCACCTTGTTGAATCTATGCCACGAAGAATTGAGGCAGTTCTGAAGATAAAAGGGGGTCCAACCCGTTACTAGCATGGTGAACCTAATAAAGTGGCCGGTGAGTAATATCTGTGTTATGCATATATGTATATATAGTTCTTTCATGCATATATGTGTATATATCTGTGTTATGCATACTGTATATGGGTGTTGTACTGTATTTGTCTGTATTATGCATATATGTGTGTATATGTCTGTGTTATGCATATGTGTGTATATTTCTGTGTTATGCATATATGTGTGTATATGACTGTATTATGCATATAAATGTGTGATATACATATTTGTATATGGCTGTATTAGATATATGTATTTAAGTGTATAACATAAATGTATGTGTTGTAATGAGGTTATGAAAATATGTTGCATACACTATGTTCTCACCTACGTTAGTAGAAGGGGATTTGAGAGCAATTTGCTTAACCTGCTATGGTGCCAAATTACCCGCCTCTCACAGGGGCATCATGGCAAATGCGAGTGCAAGTCCAACATATTACAGAATTAATAAATGTTTTATCCCATAACCCGTGATATTTTTTCTCTCCAGAAAGGCCTCCAGGGCCTCTCTTGAACATGTCCATAAGTCCGCCATAACAACCTCTGTGGCAAGAGTTCACAGTGCTCACTGCTCTTACAGTAAAGAACCTTTGTCTGTTGATGATAAAATCGCGCTCTCCTCTAGGCGTAGAGGATGCCCCCTTGTCCTGGTCACAGGCCAGGTATAAAAGATTTTTGAGAGATCCTTGTACTGTCCGTTCAGGTATTTGTTACATTGAATGAGGTCTCCCCTCAGTCGTCTTTTTTCTAAACTGAATAATCCCAAATTTTTTAATCTGTCAGGTATTCTAATCCCCCCATCCCCTAATAATCCTGGTTGCTCTCCTCTGCACCCGTTCCAGCTCTACTATATCCTTTTTATACCTGGTGCCCAAAACTGTACACAATATTCATGTGTGGTGCTGACCAGGGATTGTATAAGGGCAAAACTATTGTCTTTATCATGAAGAATCATTCCTCTCTTGACTACATTTTATTTTGCTTACGCAGCCGCCTCGCTCTAAAATGTAAGTTTACCAATCCACCAATACCCCCAAGTCCTTTTCAGCTCCAGTTTTACTAACGTAATTGACCATTTAGAACATAATTATAGTTTTTGTTTACCATGGCCCAAGTTGCATAACTTTACATTTATCTACATTAAACCTCACGCAACCATTTCTCTGCCCACTCCTCAAGGCTTCCACAATCCCTGCTGTAATGCTAAACTATCGACCTCAGTATTTATTACTTTACACAACTTAGTATCATCTGCAATATGAAACTTGACTGTGTAAACCCCTACAGGTCATTAATAAAAATATTAAAGAAGTGGCACCATACTGACCCCTGTGGCACTCACCACTGGTAACATCAACCTAATCTGGAGATGTGCCATTAATGACCACCCAGTTTTCTATCACTAAGCCAATTACTTACTCAAATACACTATTTCTACCTATTCCAAGCAGTCTCATTTTATATCTCAACCTTTATGTGGCACCGTGTCAAAGAGCTTTGAAAAGTCCGATATACACACCACAGCGCTCCCAGATCCATTCTTGACTTACCTCCTACGTAGAAAACCAATCAGATTAGTCAAAGTACAGGGTACTACCCTTTCAGTTAACGCTGGCTGGGGGTGTCAGATGTCATTTGGAGGAAGTGGATGACTAGTCAACCAATCAAGACCTTTGGGTTGGTCATCAACACACTGCCGCTAGATGACACCGGCAGTTCTGGCCTCACAGAGTCACCCCTGCTGCGACGTCCCCTCACTGTGCTGCGACCTCTGCCCTGCTCCACCTGACCACCCTCTCTGTCTGACATATTGGTTAATTAACTATGTTTGATTTGACACAGATTTCTTGGTATCAACTTTAGCAAAAAAAAAGAATTGAAATTTGGGAATACAGAACCCCCAAAACGGACACCCTGGACTTTAAGAAAAAAATCACTCCAGCAACTATGTGGATTTTGACACGGATTTCGTGATATCTACTATAAGATAAACTGTGTTGTGTCTAGGTAAATTGTAAATCCCCATAATTTTGTGTAATTTGTATTTAGCCAATAAGCCGCAAACTGATACATTTTTTTGTTATAAGTCATTGTAAATAGTGCTATAAAATGTTTGTCTATAAAATGTATTGACTATATATACGCTATCACAGTGGAATCTTAATTTTGAACTTTGGGGATAGCTACCAGAGATGTACCTTGTTATTCGTATTACTAGGTCTACATAATCCATTTGGGATCTTGCAAACTCTCGTTAGGTTGCACTTTCAGGCTATACTAACTCGAGAAAATTTAGACCTAATTTGTGTGTCTACCACACAACACTGATTGTTTCTTTTGTCCAATATTGCAAAATATATTATTAACAGGTAATATTTGTTTATTTTTAAATGCTGTTGTCTAACACATATATGTTCATTGTATCACAAGAATTTGTGCACTTGCTTTTAATCAAAATAGTAGTTTTTTTCTGCTACCACTTTAACTAACTTTTGGGGTAATCACTATACTAGATTTACTTTGGATTAGTAACATGTGTCTGTTTTAAATGTAAGGTTTTTTTATGCTCAAGTAACTTGAACAAATGGTTTCCCAAATTGAAGCAGTAATTACGTGATTAAATACATATTTTGAGGTCAGTTTGTATCACTGATCAAATACACTACAGGCGGTCCCTACTTAAGGACACCCGACTTACGACAACCCCATAGTTACAGACGACCCCTCTGACCCTCTAGTGAGCTTGTTCTGAATGCTTTACTATAGTCCCAGATTGAAATAATCAGCTGTAAGTGTTCGTAATGAAGCTTTATTGATAATCCTTGGTCCCCATTACAGCAAAAAATTTTTAACTCCATTGTCCTGGGGCCAAATTTATTTTTGTCGGGATCTACAATTAAAAATATACAGTTTCGAACTTACATACAAATTCAACTTAAGACAACTCCGGACCCCCCTATCTTTACGTAACCGGCGGACTGGCTGTAATACTATAATCAGCAATATTTATTTAACAAGCATTTTTCATAAAAGGGAAAACATAACTAATTAGTGTGATCAATAATAAACAAAATATATTCTTTTTTAAATATTGTTATTTCTTTATTTTTTAGATGCATTTTTTGTAAAATGTTTAAAAGGAGGAGTATTGCCAATACAAAAAAACAATTCATTTAAAAAATTATTATTTAATAGTGCTGAAAATATATCAAACATTTTAATATATCATATAAGGCAAAAATTATTTTTTCTAACTTTAACAGGCTTCCTTCCTCTCCATTCCGTCAGTCTCTTTCTTTATGGACTTGCATCTCACAAACAAATCTATGTATGGGAAGAGAGGCTGCTAGTAATCATTATTGATTTACCCTATTGGGGTACAGTTATTTTAAAGCACATTAGAGTCTTCGGCATTAACTTAGCACAGCCTAGAAGCAGCAGCATGTTGTCAATTACACGTGACCTCATCTCCCTTTCCACTTGCAACAAACTTCTATATTAGAAATTATTCTAAAACATAAAATTCAAAGCAGTAAATAGAGCAGATGATCTTTTCAATCTAAAGGACATCTACCACCAGGATGAAGGCTTGTAACCAGCACACTGACATATTGTTGTGTGCCCCTTGGCAGAATCTCTTCTTCTTTTAGCTTATGATGTCCTTTTTGTAATGCTTTTAATATGCCAAATTAGTCTTAGGGGCTTTAGGCTCTATAGGTGTTAATGGAGCCTGGACTCCCACCGGCAGTTTGCGTAATTTTTAAACCTATTTTCTTAAAGAAGAAAATAGCTAACGTAGAGCAGATCCTACAAGGGGGCAACACCAGTAAGTTCAGTGTGCTTGGTTTACAATCCTTCATCCTGGTGGTAGATGTCCTTTAAGAAAATTATAATAGTAATAATAACATAATAATAATAATAATAACACCATGTAAAGGTTTCTTTACTCATCTTTACTATCCAGTTCAGTTTTTTATTTTATAATTGGAGGTTTCTTAAAACAAGTTATGATGGGGAATATGACTATATTAATGTATTGCAGCAAAAATAAATTTTTTTCGTATACTTCTCAACTTTATTTCATGGTTTTCAATCTTTTTAATGAGCCACTAATCTAACAAAATTATGCAACCTTATTTATTCATATCTGTTCTTAGTTTTGAAATGTATTTTTTAATCTCCTGGTTACATTTGGTTTTGTCACAGAACACATGAACTCCAATCAAGCACGAATTCCTAATGCTGGGACTGTCAGACCTTCCAGAGCAACGGTTATGCTTTTTGTAATATTTTTGATTATGTCTTCTAAACCTCACGGAAATGCAACAATTATTTTTCTTGTGAGAACCGAACCCCAACTCCTTACTCCCATTAGTACTTCTTCTTAAGTAATCTGTCTTTTGTGGATATGTGCTACTCCTCAGCAATTGTACCAAAAATGTTAGTGAACTCATAATCACAGACAACAGTTTTTACATTATTTGACTGCATCTCTCAGTTGTACTTCTGCCTGTGTTTCGCTTGCACCGATGCTTTCTCTTGGCGTAATGGCCTATGACCGATTTGGTGGCTATCTGCAGCCCATTACACTACACATTGATAGTCAGTAGAAGAATTTGTATTCTTTTGGTGGTCTCTTCATGGGTAGCCGCTGCTCTTCACTCACTGCTACCATAGTATGATGGCTTCAACCTTGACCTTTTGTGGTCCTAACAAGATTCATCACTTCTACGTGATATGGCACCACTTTTGCAATTGGCTTGTTCAGATATCTCACTTAAGCAACTATTGATTTAACACGAAGCGGTCTTCTGTTTTAATCCCTTTCATCATAGTTTTGTATTCCTACATCCGAATCATCTCATCTATCCTTAAATACGCTCAACGATGGAAGATACAAAGCTTCTCCACATGTTCTTCACATCTCACTGTGGTCATCTTATTTTATGGGACAATCGCCTTTATGTTATCTCCGACATCTTCTAGGTCTTCAGTAAATTATGACAGGGTTGTGAGTGTTGTCTATACTGTGGTGCCACCAATGCTTAATCCTTTTATCTATAGCTTGAGAAATAAGGAGGTCAAAGGGGCTTTGATAAAAGTTTTCACCAGGAAGAAAGTCTTTAAACCTTAAATTGTTAAAAGTATCATGTGAGATTAGGCGATTTCCACCCATAGATGTCTTTCACGTGTATTTTCAGCTTATACTAAAAAAATAATATCACTTAGGTTTAGGAATATATGGAAAAGCAGGACATCTCTTTTTGGCTGTAACAAAAATAAAATAAATAAAAAATTCAGCAACATATAGTGTCGAGCTGGTTGTAATATGCACTTATGACTTGAATTACATTACTGCTATATTATATGCAAACATGAGGTTCTTAGAGTAGCTTTAAAGAGAACCCGTCTGCAAATAACCCCCCTAAACTAATACTTTTTCATAAACTGCCATTAGAGAGCATTGCCTCTATCCCTTTATTGCCTCCCTCTCCATGCCTGTAAATCTAAGCATGAGGTCCAAAGCTGTATGCAAATGACCGTGAAATGTCCAATGAAGCTGTCCACTCTATCATGATGTGGAGGCACGCCACACCCCCAGTGCTTGACTGACGCCTGTATAATGAGTGAGGCTGTATATGATGTGCTTCCTGGTGCTGGTGGCCACGCCCCCTGCAGCCTGTTGTGTGTTTAGGAGAGATCAGCAGCTCCAGGCAGCCATTTTACAGCAGAACTGTCAGATTCATGTGTACTGATGTCTGTGTCCTCTCCACCTGTATATTAGGAAGATGCAGCACCACACCTAGCCATGCTTTACTCTACATCACACACAGACATGAGCAGGGGGAGGAGGGGAGGGGGAACAGGGGTGACATCACTGCCTCTGACCATGGACCAGCCCTCATTTACATGATAAAAAATATGTGATTTTACAATGAATAGTATGAAATAGCTAGATAAAGGCTGGGATGGGATCCTTGTGAGCTGCTCCAACAGGTAGTGGTGACAGGACAAGTGACACAGACCTGATGACAGGTGTCCTTTAATCACAGTGGGAGAGCGCATGTGCCAAGACAAACTTTTCTCAATGGATTTAGGCCTCCAAAATGAATTCCTGGTGAGTTAGTTTCTAGCTACTTGATATTATTAGCCCTTCTGTTATTTTAAGTTATAACTTTTACATTTTCAGTTACAGAGCTGTTGTAGCGATTGTTATCTTCATAGTGCCAGTGTTCATATTCCATCTACGGCAGTTCCCCCACTCAAGGAAACCCGACTTACAGATGACCCCTAGTTATACAAACGGTCCCCCTCTGCCCCCCCCCCCCCTTGACCTCTGGTGTGAAGCTCTTCGAATGCATTACTTTACCCAGCCTGCAATGACAGCTGGAAGGTGTCTGTAATGAGTTTTATTGATAATCCTTGGTCCCATTACAGCAAAAATTTTGAAATTTAATTGTCACTGGGACAAAAAAAATTTTGTCTGGAGCTACAATTAAAATATACAGTTCCACTTACATACATTTTAAAGTACAAACCCAAAGAACCTATCCTTGTATGTAACTCAGGACTGCGTGTAATGTACTGGGAAGCAGAAAAATTACAATTGACAAAAAACGTAGCTGCACCATTTATTACGGACTTTAGCTGTATTTATAAACTGTACAGTCCAAATGACACATTCTTTTTATTCTTTGGGTTAGTATGATCATATAGAAACCAAATTTATACAGCTTTGATTAGTTTTATATCTTTTTTAAAAATGGACCGTAATATAAGCCGACCCGAGTATAAGCCAAGACCCCTAATTTTACCATCAAATTGGGAAACCTATTGACTCGAGTATAAGCCGAGAGTGTAGTATACAGCCTGCCCTGCCCCAAAGTAACCGCTGCCCTGCCCCAAGTACATACATCCTGCCCTGCCCCAAGGTAGTACCATCCTGCCCTGCCCCCAGTAATATACAGCCTGCCCTGCCCCAAGTGGTATACAGCCTGCCTTGCCCCAAGTGGTAATCAGCCTGCTGCCCCAAGTGGTAATACAGCGTGCCCAAGTATGCAAGCTAATAAAAAAAAAAATAAACTTAATGCGCACCCTCCGACGAAACTCACCTTTAATACTCGGCTCCCGATCCTCGGCTGCGGCTTCTCTCTGCATTCTTCCCTTGGCGGCAGTCGCGTCCATGCGAGCTGCCGCGGGCGCGCACTATGATGCGGCGGTGTCGCCCCCGATAACGTCATCAGCGGCGACACTGCCGCACCTAGTGTGGCAGCTCACATGGATGCAACTGCCGTCTAGTGAAGAATGCAGAGAGACGCGGAAGCCGACGCTGAGGACCAGAGCCGCCGCCGCTGAGGATCCGGGTGCCGGAGGGTGAGTATTATTTTTTTTTTTATTGTCTTGTGCATAAGCCGAGGTAAGATTTTTCAGCACATTTTTTGTGCTGAAAAACTCGGCTTATACACGAGTATATACGGTTATCTTTTGAAAAAAAAATATTATATATTTTTTAATTATGCCTATTTCTGAAGCCAATACCTTTCATATTCAATATCTCAATACTCATATTCAACAGAGCTGTGTACGGTGGTATAGATTTAATAATACTAGTAATAATAATAATAATATTCTTTATTTATATAGCATACAGATTACACAGGGCTGCACAAAAGCATGCAAATTGGATTTCTAATGCCAAATTGTATTTCATGGCTGTTTTTTTGGGAACTGTACGACCTTTGATCACTTTTAATAAAAAATGTTGGTGTATAAAATGGTGAAAAATAGCAATATAGACATTTGGATTTTTTTTTTTCCCTTTTCCACAGCACAGGGAAATATTATTTTTTTTATTTACAGGCAGTCCCCGGGTTACGGTACAGGAGTAAGTTCTGTAGGTTTGTTCTTAAGTTGAATTTGATGTAAGTCGGAACTGTATACTTTATAATTGTAACCCGGACATTTTTTGACAATTGGATTTTAAAATGTTAGGTTGCATAAGAAGCTAGATTAACACTAAAGCGAATTGCCAGACACATTTGATAACTGTTACAGCTGTTCATTGTAGCCAAGGCTACGTGACAGAAATTATCAACCTTCAGAGAGTCATTTGTAACCAGGGGTGGTGTAAGCCGGGTTACGTATTAGGACCGCCTGTATTTGTAGACCTTGCAATTTGGCAAAGCTGAGATACCTATCATGTTTATGTTTATTTATTTTTGTTCTAGGAAAAGGAGGTATTTGGATTTTTAAAAACTTTTTATCTTTTAAAAACCCTAGAGTTTTTAACCATAAGGTTTGTTCACTGATTCAATAAACTTCAATGCTACGGTATTGCAGTATGATGTCATTTTGCTGGATCTTGTATTTTAGGATCTATTAAAATATCTGCTAGACATTCCATAAACTTTGGAGAGGTCTCGGTTGGCATATCATCTGATTGGTGCACCGATTATAATCTCACAGGGAACAACAATTGGAATCAATATGGTGCCACCTAATGCACCTTTGTCATTTAAGTTCCTTTACACAGGTTTTAGGTGGTGGGTGCTGTGTCTCTCCATACACCCTTAACTATTATGTGGAGCGTAATGCTGTTACACATCTCTAAGGTTTTAACAGATTTGGATAGGTCTGAAGTGCATATATGCATATAGCCTGGCGAGCGTAAACGTCCAATCTCAGTGAGTTCAACAGCGTACCAGGCCCGCTAGAGAGAAGGCCCGCAGGCTGTCAGTTTAGAAGAACAGCACTGTTCAGCGTCCACTAAACGGGTGTTAGGTAGATGCAATTTTTTTAACAGTGAGTGCCCCGGCCCCTTGCAGCCAGAACGTAGCTGGTGTCCAGGCCAATGTCAGCGCTTCTGTCAGGTGGCCCCGTAGCTCTAAATGTTTAAAAGAAGTTCAAGTGCAATGCTGGGAGCAGGAAGCAGTGTGGGAAAGCTAGTACTCCTCCTCCTCCTACTAGAAGACATGATCTGGAGCGGGACAGAGAGAGAAAGGTATGCAGTGACCGGAGTCCAGAGGCTGCTTTGTGCCTACTAAACGAAACGTAAGTGACAGTGTCTAAAAGTTGTTTATACAGTTCACATACATATGTCTGCATATACCTGTGCTATGTTATATGTGTGGTATATGTGACATAAAAGGTATACATACACATATATCATAACACAGATATATATATGTTCTGTGTTATGCAGATGTGTGTGTTTTTATGTATGTATACACCTTTTATGTCACATATACACACACATATATAAAAATATTTGTGTGTGTTTTAAATCTGTGCTGTGCATATTTTGTGTAATATTTATTTCTGTTATACATTTATGCGTATAGATATATGTCTTGTACACTGTAAATATGTGAATACTGTATGTGTCCTGTGTTTATGCATACACTCAACCGGGCCACTTTATTAGGTACACCTGTCCAACTGCTCGTTAACTTTAATTTTCTAATCAGCCAATCACATGGCGGCAACTCAGTGCATTTAGGCATGTAGACATGGTCAAGACTCTCCTGCAGTTCAACCGAGCATCAGTATGGGAAGAAAGGTGATTTGAGTGCCTTTGAATGTGCATGGTTTTTGTTGGTGCAAAGGGCTGGTCTGAGTATTTCAGAAACTGCTGATCTACTGGGATTTCACCCACAACCATCTCTAGTTTTACGAGAATGGTCAAAAAATAAAAAACATCCAGTGAGCGCCATTTCGGTGGCGGAATGCCTGTTGATGCCAAGGGGTCAAGAGATGGGCAGACTGGTTCGAGCTGATAGAAAGGCAACAGTGACTCCATCGCCACCCGTTAAAACCAAGGTAGGCAGAAGAGCATCTCTGAACGCACAGTACGTCGAAAAACTTTGAGGCAGATGGGCTACAGCAGCAGAAGACCACACCGGGTGCCACTCCTTTCAGCTAGAACAGGAAACTGAGGCTACAAGTGACAATCTCAATCGAAATTGGACAGTAGAAGATTGAAAAACGTTGGCCTGGTCTGATGAGTCTCGATTTTTGCTGCGACATTCGGATGGTAGGGTCGGAATTTGGCGTCCAACAACATGAAAGCATGGATCCTCCTCCTTGTATCAATGGTTCAGGCTGGTGTGGTGGTGTCATGGTGTGGGGAATAATTTCTTGCACTCTTGGGCCCCTTGGTACCATTGAGCCTCGTTGCAATGCCAGAGCTACCTCAGTATTGTTGCTGACCATGTCCATCCCTTTATGACCACAATGTCCAACATCTGATGGCTACTTTCAGCAGAGATAATGCGCATGTCATAAAGCTGAATCATCTCAATCCTGGTTTCTGAACATACAAAGAGTTCACTGTACTCAATGGCCTCCACATTCACCAGATTCCAATCCAATAGAGCATCTTTGGATGTGGTGGAACGGGAGATTCGCATCATGGATGTGCAGCCACAATCTGCGGCAACTGTGTGATCCATCCTGTCAATTCGACCAAAATCTCTGAGTATGCTTCTAGCACCTTTGTTGAATCTATGCCACGAAATTGAGGCAGTTCTGAGATAAAGGGGGTCCAACCCTTACTAGCATGGTGAACCTAATAAAGTGGCCGTGAGTAATATCTGTGTTATGCATATATGTATATATAGTTCTTTCATGCATATGTGTATATATCTGGGTGTTATGCATACTGTATATGGGTGTTGTACTGTATTTGTCTTGTATTATGCATTATGTGTGTATATGTCTGTGTTATGCATATGTGTGTATATTTCTGTGTTATGCATATATTGTGTAATATGACTGTATTATGCATATAAATGTGTGATTATACATATTTTGTATATGGCTGTATTAGATAGATAGTTTTAAGTGTATAACTAAATGTATGTGTTGTAATGAGGTTATGAAAATATGTTGCATACACTATGTCTCACCTACGTTAGTAGAAGGGGATTTGAGAGCAATTTGCTTAACCTGCTATGGTCAAATTACCCGCCTCTCACAGGGGCATCATGGCAAATGCGAGTACAAATTTTTGGTAAAGAAGGGGGACATTTGTCAAAAGCTTGCCATAAATATAGGGAGTCATATTGTAAAAGACGGGCATTTGGCATAAAAGAAAGGGGGCACTTGGCATATAAAAGGGGGCACGGGTTTATATAGTGGACTGTTTACATAACAATCTCCCTTGGGACATCCAGGACTTCCTTGTTAAAAGGCAGAGGTATTATCAGTTATAGTGATTATAAGAGGGGGCCCCATAAGGAACTTTGCTCGGGGGCCCAGAGGACTCTAGTTCCGCCACTGCAAACTGCACTTTTTAAAATATATTTTTCAGTGTCAGGCTTCAGGGTTAGTGGAACCGCTGGACCACCGTGGACGATGACGTAAGCTGACACCTGGGACCGGAATCTAAGTGGATTCACATAAATTGCATTTCTGCAAAAAAACAAAGGTCCTTTGACCAAATTAAAAATGAACTTTTATTTGTATCAATCTATAAAACTATAGATAAATTATTTGTGGTTGGGGTAGATTTCTGGCACTATAGAGGAGAGGGAACAATGAATCAGGAGAGTTAGTGTATATTCACACTGATACCCCCTGAGGACGCCATGTAATGGGGAAACATGTCGGGGGGGCTGTTTGAGCGTCTATAGTTTTAGTTTAGTGGTGTTGAGGGGGGGGGGGGTAGAACTATTTAAATAGACCTGATGCTGAACTGCAGCGGCATCTAGATCTAGAAATGGAGATAGAATAGGAACAGAGTGGTGTGTGTCTAGAATCAGCAACAAAGTTACTAATAAGGAAAAAGTTACTAATAATGTGTATGTGTCAAACTCAGAGCCGAGCCAGCAAAATACGTTTGTAAGCCTGAAGGATGAAAAATAGACTTGCTAATAGTGTTCGTTAAAAGCAAGTGTTTTTGCTCCAGATACAAATTAATAAAGTCTAACTAAGAGCAACTGGCAGAACTGTGAAAACGCACAAGTGTGAATGTACACTAACTGATTCATTGTTCCCCCTCCTTTATACACTGAGTGTCAGAAATCTACTACCACCGCATATAATTTTAATAGCTGTTTTGTACATGTATATATACCTCAGTCAAATACAGATATTCATATAGATCTAGTTTTGTAGATTGATACAAATAAAAGTTAATTTTTAACTTGGTCAAAGGACCTTTCTTTTTTTTGCAGAAATGCACTGAACGCGCGCCACAAAGCGGGTTGGACTTGCTGCGGCGTGGTACCACCAGGTCGTTCCACAGGTGTTACTTTGTACGTAGTGACAGCTGAGGTAAGGTACAGTGACACTGAGCAGAATCGTAGTCGTGGACAGGCAGCAGAGTAGGGTAGTCAGGAACGGAACCAGGGTCACAAGTAGAAATCAGAAAAACAGCACTGGGCATGAGACAAAGCTTTAATAAAGCACAAGGCATGAAGATCCGTCAGGGTGTGCAGGGAGAGGCAGGTTTATATAAAATTCTGGGAAATGGCCAGCAGCAATTTACGATGCGCTGACCCTTTAAATTTTACGAAGCCCGCAAGTGTGCGCCCTAGGAGACGGGGACACTCGCACACGGCCGGAGGACCGGAAACAGGAGCTGAGACAGGTAAGAAGCCCGGGTGCCACAACAGCGAACACAGAGGGGCATGGGTGAGCCCGCGACCCGAGACGGTAGCACCCGTGACAGGCAGTAATACATTTCAGAATATTTATTATTAATACTTATATTATATATACTTATATTGGCACTGTATTCATAGTGCCTGCTGTATTTTCTGGGTTTGTTCTATTTAGAACATATGAAACCCTGCTATTTAAAATTTAACATCATAGTCCAATATGAGTAAAAGGCAGAACATTCATCAGACCAAGCAATGTTTTAGCAGTGCTCTAGTTTTAGATCGACTCCCTCTTATTTTTCCAGAAGGGGGAGTCTATACATTTGATCCAATACCTTAGCTGATTTTTTTCTAATTGTACCATATTTTATTTAAAATACTATATATTTTTTTTACATACCAGCTACACTGAGGCCCAGAAGTTAGGAGATGCCTAAATTAATGGATTTCATGTAATAAATATAAAATTTAGAAATCACCCCAGATGGGACTCGAACCCACAATCCCTGGCTTAGGAGGCCAGTGCCTTATCCATTAGGCCACTGGGGCAGACACATATTATTCTGTTGCCTTCTGTGATTCGCATCAATGAAATAGAAAAGACACATTTTATAATTTTTTCCATGGACAACGGATTAAGCCAATGTAAAAACACCCTTTGAAAAATAATGGCTTTGTGAAGCATCAGTGGAAATCACTGAACTGAGTATGTGTAAACAACACCAATGTGAAAAAACCTTGAAGGTGTGAAAGTTAGCATGAAAATGCAGTAGAGAGTTTTAGACCCTCGGTGACTTCAAAGTGAAGCAGCACCTTAGATTGCTCAGACAAATGAATGAGACACGCCTATTTTCAGCATTTCTTTTACCAATAACAGGATAACAAAAACCATAGGAATAATTATTTTTTATTTTTTAATTACTGATGCAAAATACACAACAGTAGTTTACCCCTTTGAAAAGAATCTAAATTTTTAAAATTTAAATTTAAAATTTAAAATGTTATCAGTCACAAATAAGACACATTCTCATGTCTCCCCTTATGGCCAATTATCCATGGATGGGATTTAAATTTTTAACAGAAGGTTCCCTACTTTGCTTGCGACAAGCCAACACAGACTAAAGATATATAAGTACATAAATCTAATACCAATACTACTCGCTTTTAAGCCAAGTTTTTAAGCACAAAAATTTGGGCTATATACACTGGCTATATACTGGGGGGCAGGCACTGGCTTTATACTGGGGGGCAGGCACTGGCTATATACTGGGGGGCAGGCACTGGCTATATACTGGGGGCAGGCACTGGCTATATACAAGGGGGAAGACCCTGACTATATACAAGGGGGCCGGGGCTGCTGGCTATATACAAGGGGGCAGACCCTGGCTTTATACAGGGAAGCTGCTGGCTGTATACCAGGGGTCAGGAGGCTGGCTATATATTAGGAGGCAGGAGGCTGCCTATATACTCGGGGGTAAGGGGCTGGCTATATACTAGGGGGAAGGGGGCTGGCTATATCCTAGGGGGCAGAAGGCTGGCTATATACTATGGGGCTGCTGGTTATATACTGAGGGACATGGGGGCTACTGGCTACCTGCTACTTGGGGGCAGGCGGTGGCTACCGTATATACTTGTGTATAACCTGACCTTTGTATAAGCCTAGGCACCTAATTTTAACAGAAAAAAACTGGGAAAACCTATTGACTTGAGTATAAGCCTAGGGAGGTAAATGCATTGGTCACAGCCTCCCCAGTATATAGCCAGCAAGCAAATGCCTCCCAATATACTGCACATGCAGACACATGCTCAGTTAGTTACAGCTGGTAATGCCAGGAGGCAGAACCCAACGGACAGAGGATCTGACAGGATCTGGCACATCGGACCCCGGGGCTGATGTGGGATGGATTGGATCCCACAGTAAGCTCAGGCATGTAAGGGGTTAAACACACGGGATCAAAGCCCAGCAACGGGGTATGCAGAAAGCAATCTCCTGCAATCATCTGACACGTCGCCGTAGAAAGGCGCGTCAGAGGAATTACCCTTAATGACAGACTTAAAAACCCGATAGGGGTTAAAAGATATGAGTGACTGAATGCTAACAATGTGAATTACAAAACAAGTTGTCAGAGGTGGGATTGGAACCCACGCCTCCAGAGGAAATGACAACCTGAATGCAGGTCCTAAAACTGCTTAGCCATCTTGACTTCCAAAAAGCTACATTAACTCCTGCCACACCAATGATCTTTACAGTACAACTATTTGCAGCTCAAAGATATGAGCGACTGAATGATAACAATAAAAATGACAAAACAAATTGTCAATAGTGGGACACAAACCCACACAGGAGACTGCAACATGATCACAGTGTTTTATACTACTTAAGCCATCCTGACTTTCATTAAGTTGCTTAAACTCTTGGCACAACAGCAATAGTTAACAGCACAACAAAGATGTTAAAACATATGAGCAACTTAATAAGACTGCAACCTGATGTGATATATAAAGAGATATGAGCGACTGAATAATAATATGAATGACCAAATAAGTTGTCAAAAGTGGGATTCGGACCCAAGCCCTGAGAGGAGACTGCAACGAGAACACAGTGCCCGAGACCATTTGAGCATCCTGATTTTCACAAAGCTGCTTTACCTACTGCCACAACAACGAGCTTTAACAACACAAATGTTTGTATTTAAATGATATGAACGACTGAATTCTAACAACATGAATGATAACAAAAAAGGTGATAGACTTGCATAGAGCTAAATGAAATCATGCCAAACCAACAAGATATGAACGACTGAATGATAACAATATAACAAAAAATCCTTAAATGGGATTCGAACCCACGCCTCCAGAGTTCAAATATTTGGAGTTAAAAGATATGAATGACTGAATGAAAACAATATGAAGGACTAAGAAAATTGTCAAAAGTGGGATACAAACCCAAACCTTTAGAGGAGACTCCGACCTGATGGCAGTGCCTTATGCCTCTTGGCCAAAAAGCTGCTTTAAAGAAAATCTACCATTTGATTTGATGCATTATGAAGCAAACATACCTTGAGAATTCTGTAGCTACACTAATGCACTGATCGCTGAAAAAACAATTACAAAATTCAGAACCTTGGGAAAGCTGGATCTACATTACATACAGAGCTTTCTGAACAGCCAAGATAGGACTACAACTTGACCTGGATCACTCATACACAGCAGCTGGGGAATGGTACAGCGATTGATTATTCTGCCTGGCAGGGAGAACACCTTGATTTGATCATCCTCTGAGCAGCGCATAATAAATGTGAAAGGAAAAGCACTGAGCCCAGGCACAGACGTGACAGAGCTTCGTTATCATAATTTTATAATAGTTTTTTCAGCAAGATACAATCCTGTATCAGTGAAGCTACAGCAGTTTCAAGGTATGTTTGGTTCATAATGCATCAAATCAAATGGTAGATTTCCTTTAACTCCTGCCATAACAACAAGCTTTAAAGGACACCTGTCATCAGGTCTCTGTCACTAGCTCACAAGGATCCCATCACAGCCTTTATCTAGTCAATTCATACATGAATCATTCTAAAATCATATTTTCTTTATTATGTAAATGAGGCTGGTCACTTGGTCAGATTCAATGATGTCACCCCTGTTAGCCCTCCTCTCTCCTCTCCCTGCTAATGTCTGTGTGTAATGTATGGTAAAGCATTGCTAGTGCCTGTGCTTTATCTGCTGACATGCTCTCCCTCCTAATACACATGTGAGAGACACAGACATCAGCTACACAAGTAGCTGACATGTTCTTCTATAACCTGACTGCCTGGAGCTGTTGTATCTCTCCTATACACACACACACACATGCTGCAGGGGCCGCCTCACACCATTATACAGGCTGTCAGTCAAGCACTGGGGGGGGGGGGTCTGTACCGCCCACTCATGAATAAACTGGACAGCTAGAATATGGTAATGACTCATTGGACATCTCACAGGTCGTTTGCATACAGCCTTAGGACCTCATGCAAATGGTAGATTTTCTTTAAAGCAGCTTTTTGGAAGACAGGATGGCCGAGAGGCATAAGCACTGTCATCAGGTCGCAGTCTCCCCTGAAGACATGGGTTTGTATCTCACTTCTGAAAATTTTCTTTGCCTTTCATATTGTTATCATTCATCGTTCATATCTTTAAACTACACATAGTTGTACTGTTAAAGCTCCTTGGTGTGGAAGGAGTTAAATTTTTGTTGTGGCATAAAATTTGAACATGAGTACAACACAACTTTCATTTCATGATAACTCAAGTTTATCCCCAAGTTTAAAAAAAAGATTCTGCCTAAACCCGGGATCGAACCAGGGACCTTTAGTCTAACGCTCTCCCAACTGAGTTATTTCAGCAGACTGTAGAAGTGCACGGGGCAGTATAAAGATGAAAAAGAAATCCAACTGTATGTCTAATGACTCGGAAGAGTGATTGTGTGTATTATATTGTATAAGAAACTGCTTATCTTTTAAGGTTATTGTAATCTTTTACCCAGGGAAGAAAATATATTCCAGAGCTCCACACATAAACAGATAATCTTCTGTTATTGTAGATGATTAACCCCTTATGGACGCAGGGTTTTTTCGCTTATTTCTTGCTCTCTACCATCACAAATCCATAACTTTTTCATTTTTCCGTGTACAGAGCTGTGTGACGGATTATTTTGTGCGTAACAAATTTAACTTCTTTGTAACAATATTTATTATTCCATAGCATGTATGGGAAACTGAAAAAAATTCCAAATGTGGAAAAATTGTGGAAAAAAAGCATTTGTGTCATGTTCTTGTGGGCTCAGTTTTTACCACTTTCACCGTGCACTCCAAATAACACCTCTATTTTATTCCTTGGTTCGGTAGGATCACGGTGATACCAAGTTTATATAGGTTTTAGATAAATTTATATAGGTTTTTTAACACATTTTCAAAAGTTAAACGATTGTGCACGAAAAAAGAAAAAAAAATTGCCCCAACTTCTGACACTAATAACGTTTTCATACTTTGGTGTACCGAGCTGTGTGATGTGTCATTTTTTGCTAAATGAGCTGAAGTTTTCATTGCTACAATTTTGAGGACTCTGCGACATTTTGGTCACTTTTTATTCCATTTTTTATGTAATGTAAAATGTTGTAAAAGTCGCAGTTCGGACATTTGGGCACTATTTTCTGTTATGGGGGTCACCTCCAGCAATAACCGTTTTTATATTTTGATAGATTGGGTATTTCTGGATGCAGCAATACCTATTGTGTCTGTGTTTTTACAGTTTATTATGTTTTTATATCAGTTCTATTGAAAGATTTGAACTTTTAGGTTTTTTACTTTAATTATTTTTGAAACTTTTTTTTTTACTATTTTTCAGACCCTCTAGAGTCGTTCATGTCTTTTAACTACAAATAGTTGTATTGTTAAAGTTTGTCCGTGTGGAAAGAGTCAAAAGTCACAATGTAGAAGTCAGGATGGCCGAGCGGTCTAAGGCGCTGCGTTCAGGTCGCAGTCTCCTCTGGAGGCGTGGGTTCGAATCCCACTTCTGACAAGGATTGTTTTCTCTTTCTTCTCGTTATACTTCAGTCGCTCATATCTTTTAACTACAAACATTTTTGCTATTAATAGCACAAATGTTTAACCCCTTAACACTCTGCGCCGTAGCTCTACATTGCAGAGGTTTGGGGCTTGTATGAAGAGGGCTCACGGGCTCAGTCCTCCTTATACACAGGTGGGGGTTGTTGCATATTGCAGCAAACCCCCACCGCAAAAAACGATCGTGACTATTAACTCCTCCGATGCCGCCGGCAAAGCTGACGGCAGCATTTAAAAGACGTGGGCGTCGCCATCTTGGATCTGATTTGTCGCTTCCCCGAACGGCATCGGGGGGGGGGGGGGGGGTGTGTTGGGCAATCGGTTGCCATGACAGCCTCGGGTCTTCGTCAGAGTTATAAATGTCACAAGATGGCGAAAAAATGTTTTTCTTTTTTGTAGACATTTGTTTAATTTTTGAAAATGTATTAAAACACAATAAAACCTGTATAAATTTGGTATCACCACGATCGCACCGAACTAAAAAATAAAGTAGAGGTGTTATTTTGAGCGCACGGTGAAAGTTGTAAAAACTGAGCCCACAAGAACGTGATGTGAACATTTGGAATTTTTTTCCAGCTTCCCGATACATGGCATGGAATAATAAATAATGTGTCGGAGAAGTTTTTGACTTTTCTTTTTGTTGTAGGGCACAACCACACCTGGTTCGATGCTGGTACCAATTGTAAACCTTTGATTTCTATCTCCACAGGGGCGTAACGATCGCGGTCGCAGGGGGTGTGACCTTGACCAGGCCCACTCTCCAACAGAGGCCCGCACCTGACCCATGCGCTGCGCTGATAACTCCCCGCAGCACATGGGGCAGATGTTCTGATTATGAATTGTGATATGTTCCAAATGTCAAAAAAAAAAAGTTTCTGCCGAAACCCGGGATCGAAGCAGGGACCTTTAGATCTTCAGTCTAACGCTCTCCCAACTGAGCTATTTCGGCAGGCTATAGCACTGCATGGGGCAGTATAAGGGTGTGAAATCCAACTGTATGTCTAATGACTCGGAAGAGTGATTGTGGGTATTATATTGTATAAGAAACTGCTTTGCTTATCTTTTAAGGATATTGTACTCTTTTACCCTGGAAGAAAGATATTCCAGAGCTCCACACATAAACAGATAATTTCTGTCATTGTAGATGATTAACCCTTATTGACGCAGGTTTTTTCGTCTTATTTCTTGCTCTCCACCATCACAAATCCATAACTTTTCATTTTCCGTGTACAGAGCTGTGTAGGATTATTTTTGCGTACCAAATTTTGCTTTTCATAACAATATTATATTCCATGGCATGTATGGGAAACTGAAAAAAATTCCAATGTGGAAAAATGGGGAAAAAAAGAATTTTGCTCAATGTTTTGTGGCTAAGTTTTACCACTTCACCATCGCTCCAAATAACACCTCTATTTTATTCTTGGTTCGGTACTGATCACGGTGAACCAATTAATATAGGTTTTAGAAATTTATATAGGTTTTTTAACACATTTCAAAAGTTAATGATTGTGCACGAAAAAAGAAAAGAAAATTGCAACCAACTTCAGAAGCTAATAACTTTTCAACTTTGGTGTACGGAGCTGTTTGATGTGTCATTTTTGCTAAATGAGCCGTAAGTTTTCATTGCTACAATTTTGAGACTGTGCGACATTTTGGTCCTTTTTATTCACCTTTTTTATGTAATGTAAAATGTTGTAAGTCGCAGTTCGGACATTGGGCACTATTTTCTGTTATGGGGTCACCTCCAGGCAAAACCGTTTTATATTTTGATATAGTTGGTGCGGACTGTGCTGCTTGAGCATACATATTGTTTCTGTCTTTTTACAGTTTATTATGTTTATATCAGTCTATTAAAAGATATGAACTTTTAGGTTTTTTACTTTAATATTTTTGAAACTTTTTTTTTATATTTTTCAGACCCTAGAGTCGTTATGTCTTTTAACTACAAATAGTTGTATGTTACAGTTCATTGGTGTGGAAAGGTGTAATAGCGCATTGTAGAAGTCAGGTGGCCGACGGTCTAGGCGCTGCGTTCAGGTCGCCAGTCTCCTCTGAGGAGTGGGTTCGAATCCCACTTTCTGACAAGATTGTTTTGTCATTCATATTGTTATACTTCAGTCGCCATATCTTTTAACTACAAACCATTTTGCTATTAATAGCACAAAGTTTAAACCATAACACTCTGCGCCGCCCCTAGGCTCTACAGTGCAAGAGGTGTGGGCTTGTATGAAGAGGGCTCACGGGCTCAGTCCTCCTTATACACAGTGGGGGTTGTTTGCATAAACCACAATAAAAACCTGTATAAATTTTGGTATCAACCACGATCGCCATCGAACTAAAAAAATAAAGTATGAGTAGAGTGTTATATTTAGAGCGCACGGTGAAAAGTGTAAAAACTGAGCCCACAAGAACGTGATGTGAACATTTGGAATTTTTTTCCAGCTTCCCGATACATGGCAGGAATAATAAATAAGTGTCGGAGAAGTTTTTGACTTTGTCTTTTTGGTTGTAGGGCACACCACACCTGGTTCGATGCTGGTACCAATTGTAAACCTTTGATTTCTATCTCCACAGGGCGTAACGATCGCGGTCGCAGGGGGTGTGACCTTGACCAGGCCCACTCTCCACAGAGGCCCCACCTGACCCATGCGCTGCGCTGAAACTCCCCGCAGCCATGGGACAGATGTTCGGATTAGAATGTGATATGTCATCCACGGCGTTTCTGCATCTGGTCGTGGTCGTGCCTGGTAGCGGGACCCAACTGCTGTCAAAACTGTAACGAAGCAGGGTCCTCGTTCCGCCACCCTCTGTCCCCATCAGGATATTAGATACTAGACGCGGACTAAGAGCGGGTGCCGGATCATACCAAAGCCACACCCACCCAGACCGGCCAGCATGTTTAATGATGCGTCTGCCTGCGCACAGGTCTGCTGAGGTCTTGACCCTGTATGTGACTCCCGCATCATCAACATCGCCTGCGCTGATTCCCTGAGAGGGAGAGCGTTTAAGAAGAGGAAATAATGTAAGTATTTATTTGTTTTTTTTTTTCTAACTTGTTTATAGTGTAATGCAAACTAAGGCTGTCATGGCAATGATAGCCGCCCCACGACGTTCGGGTGGGCGAGCGACAAATCAGATCCAAGATGGTGACGCCCAACGCCCACGTCTTTATTTTAAATGCCCGTCAGTGTGCCGCTGCATAAGAGGAGTTATGGACGCAACTGTATTTGCGGCTGGGGGTTTGCTGCATATGCAACAAACCCCCCACCTGTGTATAAGAGGACTCAGCCGTGAGTAGATACGGCGCAGAGGTTTAAGGGGTTGAAATTGTGCTAAATAGCAAAAATGTTTGTAGTAAAAGATATGAGTGACTGAAGTATAACAATATGATGACAAAACAATCCTTGGTCAGAAGTGGGATTCGAACACCACGCCTCCAGAGGAGAGGCGACCTGAACGCAGCCGCCTTAGACCGGAGGCCATCTGACTTCTACATCATGCTTCTTAACTCTTCACATAACGAACTTTAACAATAAACAATTTGTAAGTTAAAAGACATGAACGACCTCTAAGGGTCTGAAAAATATAAGAAAAAAAAAGTTTCAAAATAATTAAAGTAAAAAAACCTATAACAAGTTCTATCCTTCCTTAGGAACTGATATATAAAACAACATAAAACTGTAAAACACACAACAACTAAAGAGGTATGCTTGCATCCCAAAATAACCAATATCTCAAAATATTTAAAAACGTTTGTTGCTGGAGGGCTGACCACCATACAGAAAATAGCGCCCAAATGTCCGAACTGGACTTTACAAACATTTACATTAATAAAAAACGGAATAAGCGATGCGAATAAATGGGACAACAGCAAGTCCTAAAAATTAATATATATAAATTGTATATTAAATCTATGCTATTGGTTATCACGTGATCGTACGGACCCAGGAATAAAAAGAGGTGGTTATTGGAGCGCCAGGATGAAAGTGGTAAAAATACGGAACCCCACAAAATGCATTTTTTCCACAATTTTTTTCCCAGTTTCCCAGTAAGCATGGAATAATTAAATAGTAACGAGATAGTAAAAATATCCCTCACACAAGCCTATGTAACGAAACATGAAAAAGTTATGGATTTTTAAGGTGGAGAGCAAGAAATAAGCGAAAAAAAACCCGCGTACCATAGGGGTTAATCTCTACAATGACAAGAATCGTGCTGTTATGTGTGGAGGCGGAAGATTTTATTCCCAGGGTTAAAATGCACAATATCCTTAAAAGATAAGCAGTTCTTATACAAATAATACCAACAATCAACTAGTCCGAGTCATTTAGACATACAGTTGGATTTTTCGTACACCCTTATAATGCCCAGCAGTCGACTGATAGCTGGAAAATAGCTCAGTTGGGGACGAGAGTTTAGGACTGAAGATCTAAAGGTCCCTGTTTCGATCCCGGGTTCGGCAGAAGACAGAAATTTTTTTTTTTACTCGGGATAACTCTGAAGTTATACTTGAAATGGAAAGTTGTGTTTGTACTCATGTTCAAACTGTATGAATCAATATTTGTTTGAAACAAGTGTGTAAATCATAATGAGAGCAAAACATTTTAAATAAAGTCATTCTTATATTGAAACGCTAAAACGCTAAGTGTGTTAGGTCCTTGGCTGACGTATAGATTATGTCTTGTTTTCTTTGATCTCTCGTCAGGGCGAGAATTTGGACACGCGACTCAGGACGAATTGGCCCTGCCCTACTTTTATAGTTTTAACTTAGAACATAAACCTCTATGTTGGAGCGCTGTAGGAGCGGGGGTAGTACATAGGAACGAGTGGCGTCAGCAGACCCATAGGGCACATGTAACAGACCGACACTCCCCCAAGGACTGAGGTGGAGGAAGAAGGAGAGCGGCGTCTGGTCGGGCTGTTCGGGCGAGATGGCTCTAGACTTTCTCCGGGGCTTCGGGGACTTGCGAGATCTTTAATAAAATTGAGAAGAAAGGTGCGCTAGGTGTTTTCGAAGTTGCGGCCTGAGCTTTACAGACTGGCTAGGACTTTGAACAACTTGTCATGGATGGTTTTAAATTTTGGATGTACGGCCAAGGGACCATCGGTTAGGGAAAGACAGAGGTGCGACATGTTTTGCCAGAGAGAGAGCGGCTTGCCACAGTCTAACAGGAGCAAGGCTTCAAGACAACGAAATGCCGCCGTCAGCTTTGCCCGCTGCATCAGAGGAGTTAATGGCCGCGATCGTTATTTGCGGTGGGGGTTTGCTGCAATATGCAACAACCCCCACCTGTGTATGAAGAGGACTCAGCCCGTGAGTAGCTACGGCGCAGAGTGTTAAGGGGTTATACATTTGTGCTATTAATAGCAAAAATGTTTGTAGTTAAAAGATATGAGCAACTGAAGTATAACAATATGAATGACAAAACAATCCTTGTCAGAAGTGGGATTCAAACCCACGCCTCCAGAGGAGACTGCGACCTGAACGCAGCGCCTTAGACCGCTCGGCCATCCTGACTTCTACAATGCATCTCTTAACTCTTTCCACACTAACGAACTTTAACAATACAACAATTTGTAGTTAAAAGACATGAACGACTCTAGAGGGTCTGAAAAATAGTAAAAAAAAATATTTCAAAAATAATTAAAGTAAAAAACCTAAAAGTTCATATCCTTCACATCGCATCGAACTAAAAAATAAAGTAGAGGTGTTATTTTGAGCGCACAGTGAAAGTCGTAAAAACTGAGCCCACAAGAACGTGATGTGAACATTTGGAATTTTTTTTCCAGCTTCCCAATACATGGCATGGAATAATAAATAATGTGTCGGAGAAGTTTTTGACTTTTCTTTTTGTTGTAGGGCACAACCACACCTGGTTCGATGCTGGTACCAATTGTAAACCTTTGGTTTCTATCTCCACAGGGGCGTAACGATGGCGGTCGCAGGGGGTGTGACCTTGACCAGCCCCACTCTCCAACAGAGGCCCGCACCTGACCCATGCGCTGCGCTGATAACTCCCCGCAGCACATGGGGCAGATGTTCTGATTATGAATTGTGATATGTTCCAGCTCACGGACTGTTCTGCATCTGGTCCGTGCGCTGGTAGCGGGGACCCACGGCTGTCAAAACTTGTAACAAGCAGGGTCCTCGTTCCGCCCACCCTCTGTCCCCATCAGATAATTAGATCTGACCGGGATAGAGCCGGGCCGGATCATACCAACAGCCACCACCACCCAGACCGGCACAGGCATGTTTAATGATGCGTCTGCCTGCGCCAGGTCTGCTGAGGTCTATGACCCGGCATGTGACCTCGCATCATCAGACATCGCCTGCGCTGAATTCCCTGAGAAGGGAGAGCGTGAAGAAGAGGAAATAATGTAAGTATTTTATTAGTTTTTTTTTTCTTAACTTGTTATTAGTGTAATGCAAAACTACTAATGCCCATTGAGGGGAGGGAAGGGGGTGTGTGATATCACACAATGGTGGGTTCTTCAACCCATACATAATATACATTATAATGGCACTATGTTTACAATGGTGGGTTCTTCAACCATGCACAACGTACAAAAAGCAGGCACTAGTCACTTTTCACATTATTTTTTAGGTAATTTAATTGGTTTTGTTAATATACATTTTATATGTTTATACATGTATCTGAGGTGCATAATACCAACATTTGCATACACATGTAGGTTTATATTTAAATTAGCACCTTTATATTCAATACCTATAGGGATTCTAGTATGGTTCATAAACAGCACTAGCACTTTCTCTACACATTGGCAGTTATTTGTTATTTGTTTTTCGCATAGTCACTTCATTTTTAATAGTCATAATTCTATATATAAAAACAAAACCATATGAATTATAAATTTTATTACACATATCTGAGTGTTACACTAATTTACTTTCCTATTATGCGCAATAAATTATTATAAGGACCCTCTAGGGTCCTAAAACCTAAAAGTTCATATCCTTCACCAGAACTGATATAAAAACATAATAAACTGTAAAAACACAGACACAATAGGTATTGCTGCATCCCAAAATACCCAATCTATCAAAATATAAAAATGGTTATTGCTGGAGGTGACCCCCATAACAGAAAATAGCGCCCAAATGTCCGAACTGCGACTTTTACTACATTTTACATTACATAAAAAATGGAATAAAAATCTACCAAAATGTCGCACAGTCCTCAAAATTGTAGCAATGAAAACTTCGGCTCATTTTGCAAAAAATGACATAGCTCAGTACACCAAAGTATGAAAAAGTTATTAGCGTCTGAATTTGGTGCAATTTTCTTTTCTTTTTCGTGCACAATCGTTTAACTTTTGAAAATGTGTTAAAAAACCTATATAAATTTATATAAAACCTAAGTAAATTTGGTATCACCGTGATCGTACCGGACCAAGGAATAAAATAGAGGTGTTATTTGGAGCAAAAAAAAAGTTTCTGCCGAAACCCGGGATCGAACCAGGGACCTTTAGATCTTCAGTCTAACGCTCTCCCAACTGAGCTATTTCGGCAGGCTATAGCACTGCATGGGGCAGTATAAGAGTGTAAATGAAATCCAACTGTATGTCTAATGACTCGGAAGAGTGATTGTGGGTATTATATTGTATAAGAAACTGCTTATCTTTTAAGGATATTGTAATCTTTTACCCTGGGAAGAAAAGATATTCCAGAGCTCCACACATAAACAGATAATCTTCTGTCATTGTAGATGATTAACCCCTTATGGACGCAGGGTTTTTTCGCTTATTTCTTGCTCTCCACCATCACAAATCCATAACTTTTTCATTTTTCCGTGTACAGAGCTGTGTGAAGGATTATTTTGTGCGTAACAAATTTTGCTTCTTCATTACAATATTTATTATTCCATGGCATGTATGGGAAACTGAAAAAAAATTCCAAATGTGGAAAAATTGGGGAAAAAAAGCATTTGCATCATGTTCTTGTGGGCTCAGTTTTTACCACTTTCACCATGCGCTCCAAATAACACCTCTATTTTATTTCTTGGTTCGGTACGATCACGGTGATACCAAATTTATATAGGTTTTAGATAAATTTATATAGGTTTTTTAACACATTTTCAAAAGTTAAATGATTGTGCACGAAAAAGAAAAGAAAATTGCACCAACTTCAGAAGCTAATAACTTTTTCATACTTTGGTGTACGGAGCTGTTTGATGTGTCATTTTTTGCTAAATGAGCCGAAGTTTTCATTGCTACAATTTTGAGGACTGTGCGACATTTTGGTCGCTTTTTATTCCATTTTTTATGTAATGTAAAATGTTGTAAAAGTCGCAGTTCGGACATTTGGGCACTATTTTCTGTTATGGGGGTCACCTCCAGCAATAACCGTTTTTATATTTTGATAGATTGGGTATTTTGGGATGCAGCAATACCTATTGTTTCTGTCTTGTTACAGTTTATTATGTTTTTATATCAGTTCTATTAAAAGATATGAACTTTTAGGTTTTTTACTTTAATTATTTTTGAAACTTTTTATACTGATGCTCGGTTTGAACTGCAGGAGATTGTCTTGACCATGTCTTCATGCCTAAATGCAGTGAGTTGCCGCCATGTGATTGGCTGCTTAGAAATTAAGTGTTAACGAGCAGTTGGACAGGTGTACCTAATAAAGTGGCCGGTGAGTGTAGTTGAACTGTTAAAGCTTGTTGGTGTGGTAGGAGTTGAATTTGCAATGTAGAAGTCAGGATGGCCGAGCAGTCTGAGGCGCTGCATTTAAGACGCAGTCTCCTCTGGAGGCGTAGGTTTGAATCCCACATCTGACAAGGATTTTTTGTCATTCGTGTTGTTATAATTCTGTCGCTCATATCTTTTAACTACAAACATTTGTGCTATTACTAGTACAAATGTTTAACCCCTTAACGCTCTGCACCGTAGCTCCATGGCGCAGAGGTGTTAGGCGTGTCCTCTTCATACACAGGTGGGGGTTGTTGCATATTGCAGCAAACCCCCACAGCTAATAACCACGGTGGGTGCTTGCACCGATCGCGGCTATTAACTCCTCTGATGCCACTGGCAAAGCTGACGGCGCGTGGCGTGTGGGCGCCGCCATCTTGGGTCTGATTGTTGCTCCCCCGAACGTCATCGGGGGCGACGATCGGTTGCCATGACAGCCTCTGGTCTTCGTCAGACCTGAGGCTGTCTGGTTTCTCCAGTTTCGTTACTATGAGCCAGTGGCTCATTGTAATGTATACTGTGCAGAAATGTCATATCCTGCAAAACAGTAGTATTGCAGTATATGGTAGGAACGATCAGACCATCTAGGGTTAATGTACCGTAGAGGGTCTAAGAGTTTCAAAGAAGTTTTAAAAATAATAAAAAAAATGTTAAAAACCTGTCAGGTCGCAGTCTCCTCTAAAGGTTTGCGTTCAGGTTACTGGGATCGAATCCCAGTATTGTTATAATTCAGTCACTCATATCTTTTAACCCCTTAAGGACGCAGGGTTTTTTGCTCATTTCTTGCTTTCTACTTTCAAAAATCCATAACTTTTTCATTTTTCCGTGTACTGAGCTGTATGAGGGCTTATTTTGTGCGTAACAATTTTAACTTCTCCGTCACATTATTTATTATTATTCCATGCCATGTATTGGGAAGCTGGAAAAAAAATTCCAAATGTTCATATCACGTTCTTGTGGGCTCAGTCTTTACGACTTTCACTGTGCGCTCCAAATAACACCTCTACTTTATTGTTTAGTTCGGTGCGATCGTGGTGATACCAAATTTTATACAAGTTTTATTGTGTTTTAATACATTTTCAAAAATGAAATGAATGTGTACAAAAAAGAAAAACATTTTTTCGCCATCTTGTGACATTTATAACTCTGACAAAGACCCGAGGCTGTCATGGCAACTGATCGCCGCCCCACGACGTTCGGGGGGAGCGACAAATCAGATCCAAGATGGTGACGCCCACGCGCCCACGTCTTTTAAATGCCGCCGTCAGCTTTGCCGCTGCATCAGAGGAGTTAATGGCCGCAGATAATTAGATCTGACCGGGATAGAGCCGGGCCGGATCATACCAACAGCCACCACCACCCAGACCGGCGCGGGCATGTTTAATGATGCGTCTGCCTGCGCCAGGTCTGCTGAGGTCTATGACCCGGTATGTGACCTCGCATCATCAGACATCGCCTGCGCTGAATTCCCTGAGAAGGGAGAGCGTGAAGAAGAGGAAATAATGTAAGTATTTTATTTGTTTTTTTTTTTCTTAACTTGTTATTAGTGTAATGCAAAACTAAGGCTGTCATGGCAACTGATCGCCGCCCCACGACGTTCGGGGGGAGCGACAAATCAGATCCAAGATGGTGACGCCCACGCGAACACGTCTTTTAAATGCCGCCGTCAGCTTTGCCGCTGCATCAGAGGAGTTAATGGCCGCGATTGTTATTTGCGGTGGGGGTTTGCTGCAATATGCAACAACCCCCACCTGTGTATGAAGAGGACTCAGCCTGTGAGTAGCTACGGCGCAGAGTGTTAAGGGGTTAAACATTTGTGCTAGTGAGTAGCTACGGCGCAGAGTGTTAAGGGGTTAAACATTTGTGCTATTAATAGCAAAAATGTTTGTAGTTAAAAGATATGAGTGACTGAAGTATAAATAGCAAAAATGTTTGTAGTTAAAAGATATGAGTGACTGAAGTATAACAATATGAATGACAAAACAATCCTTGTCAGAAGTAATATGAATGACAAAACAATCCTTGTCAGAAGTGGGATTCGAACCCACGCCTCCAGAGGAGACTGCGACCTGAACGCAGCGCCTTAGACCGCTCGGCCATCCTGACTTCTACAATGCATCTCTTAACTCTTTCCTTACTAACGAACTTTAACAATACAACAATTTGTAGTTAAAAGACATGAACGACTCTAGAGGGTCTGAAAAATAGTAAAAAAAAAAGTTTCAAAAATAATTAAAGTAAAAAACCTAAAAGTTCATATCTTTCAAAAATAATTAAAGTAAAAAACCTAAAAGTTCATATCCTTCACTAGAACTGATATAAAAACATAATAAACTGTAAAAACACAAACACAATAAGTATTGCTGCATCCCAAAATACCCAATCTATCAAAATATAAAAACGGTTATTGCTGGAGGTGACCCCCATAACAGAAAATAGCGCCCAAATGTCCGAACTGCGACTTTTACAACATTTTACATTACATAAAAAATGGAATAAAAAGCGACCAAAATGTCGCACAGTCCTCAAAATTAATATATATAAATTTATATAAATCCTATGTAAATTTGGTATCACGTGATCGTACCGGACCAAGGAATAAAATAGAGGTGTTATTTGGAGCTATTCTCTCTGCTGAAGTAACGCTGTGAATTTCCCCACGGTGGGACTAATAAAGGATTATCTTATCTTGTATATTGGCCATAGAAAAGGCTACAAGTACATTCAAACATAAAAAGAAGAAGGCAGAGCCAGTGTACTCTATTAAGACCAGGTGCGTGAAGGGGTTAAAAAATATGAGCGACTGAATTACAACAACACGAAAGCCAAAGAAATCCTTGTTATGTTATGTAAAATGGTTTAAAAGTTGTGTCTTTTAAATGCCACTGGCAATCAAGGGGTTAACATCCAAGATTGTTGCCAGCACTGACCGAAGAGGGCTTAGCTGGGAAGCCCTGTTCAAATACCATTCTCAGCTCACTGACAGATATAAAACGTATATATATATATAATGTATCACAGCAAACAGAAAAAAACACCCCAGATGGGACTCGAACCCACAATCCCTGGCTTAGGAGGCCAGTGCCTTATCCATTAGGCCACTGGGGCTTCTATTGTTGGGAGAGTGTTAGACTGGCCCGGGACAATCGTGATCGTACCGGACCAAGGAATAAAATAGAGGTGTTATTTGGAGCGCACAGTGAAAGTGGTAAAAACTGAACCCACAAATGCTTTTTTTCCCCAATTTTTTTCCAGTTTCCCAGTACACGCCATGGAATAATTAATATTGTAACGAAGAAGTAAAATAATCCCTCACACAGCTCTGTACACGAAACATGAAAAAGTTATGGATTTTTTAAGGTGGAGAGCAAGAAATAAGCGAAAAAACCCTGCGTCCATAAGGGGTTAATCATCTACAATGACAGAAGATTATCTGTTTATGTGTGGAGCGCTGGAATATCTTTTCTTCCCAGGGTAAAAGATTACAATATCCTTAAAAGATAAGCAGTTTCTTATACAATATAATACCCACAATAACTCTTCCGAGTCTTTAGACATACAGTTGGATTTCTTTTACACCCTTATACTGCCCCATGCAGTACCATAGCCTGCCGAAATAGCTCAGTTGGGAGAGCGTTAGACTGAAGATCTAAAGGTCCCTGGTTCGATCCCGGGTTTCGGCAGAAACTTTTTTTTTTAACTCAGGGATAAACTTGAGTTATCATGAAATGAAAGTTGTGTTGTACTCATGTTCAAATGTTATGAATCAATATTTGTTTGGCAAAAGGTGTAAATCATAATGAGAAAAACATTTCTAAAATAAGTCCATTTCTTACTATTGAAACCTCTAAAACGCTAATTGTTGCTCTGGTTCCTGCTCCTGCTGACCTATTAGCTTATTCTTTCTTTTTTTATTTCTATTACTCTCCGTAAGAGAGATTGAATTTTGGACAACGGACTAAGGACTTGTATTTGGACCCTGGCAATACTTTTTATAGTTTTTTCACTTAGAACTATACTGATGTCTGGAGAGCCTGTATGGAGCTGGGGGTCTATTGTCTACACTAGGGAACAGCTGTTGGAGCTCAGTGACACATCAGGTCAGCATGCTAGCAGACCTGACATCCCCCAAGGACTGAGGAAAAGAAGGAGACGAGGATGTAGGGCTCGGGCTCTTCGGAGAGCCAGGAGGAGACGTCATAGACCTGTTCTACCTTACTCTGGACACACTTGTCTCCTTGGATGGTTTTAAGCTCTTTTGCGCTGACAGGCCAAGGGATAGCGGTAAGAGGAAAGGTGGAGGGTTGGCGAAATTTCTGAATGAGAGATGGTGTGACTCTAGGCACGTTACAATTAAGGAGCAAACTTGCTTTAAAGACATTGAACTGTTAGCTACGAGTATGAGACCATTTTATCTGCAGGATTCTTATGGGGATGACATTGATGGCCTAACACACTGCACACCGGACTATATTAACAGTACAGAGAACACGGTACCCACAAAAATGGTGAGGTGCTTCTCTAACAACAAACCCTGGATTAACCCTGATATAAAAGCTCTTCTTAAAAAGAAAAATATATTTTTTAGATTAGGTGACAGGGAAAATTTGAGGATTGTTCAAAAGCAGCTGAAGCGACAGATAAAGGAGGGGAAATCCAGATACAAGAGCAAGATAGAGGAGCAGATGAAACAGGAAAACATCAGTGGGGTCTGGAAAAGTCTCAAATCAATATCTGGTCACAGACAGCCTGTCTCTCAGGTTACAGGAGATAAGGAGTGGGTTAATGAACTTAATCTATTCTTCAATAGGTTTGATCACACACCTGCCCCTCCCACCTTCCAGGCATCCCCTCTGAGACAACATGAGTTCATGTGATTCTATTGTCTCCTCCACACTTAATGTGATCCCCTGCTGCTAGACCTCATCTCCAGATCAGTCAAACCAATTGTCAGTCATCAAGCTACTGTAACACCCCTTCAGGCCTACCTCTGCAGGAAGGGTGTCTGGTGACTTCAAACTCAATATGGCGCAGTGCCTCCACCCGAATCTTGCTTGAAGCTCTGTAGGTAAGCAGGAGGGTTTTCCTCTTCTACCAGGGGTTGACTCGGGAAACCCCTGCCTAAGCTTAACACACACTCACAATAGGTAAGGGTAAAACAACTTGGCAGGTTTATTGTGAGGGAAGGAAATAGGGATGAGCCAAGTGCAATGAACGCAAACAGGGAAAAGCATAAACAAGGATAACGTATATACAGATGCAGATTTTCTACTAAAAGGAACTGCTAGTGGCAGTAAAAGGTAACTGCACTCACCAGGCCTGAGAGGGATAATGGTGCAGAGGGGTCCCTGTAAATAATGAGCTCTGTGAGCAACAGAGGGGATAAATCAGAACACAACACAAATGACACCTGTCACTATCACACACTCTGCAGGTGACAACATGCACTCTCTACCTACACAGATTACACTCTTATGCTGGAGCTATGCATATTACACAGTCCATTCGTTGGGGCCCTGATGCCGCGGACGTTGGCGCGCTTTCTGTAAAGTTGGTGCACTTAATACTCTAAGTTCTCTTGGAAATTATGTTCTTGCAAACTCCTTACTAACAATAAAGTCTACTCACAACTCTGAGTAACTGCACCCAGGCTTCTGCTTGTGGCTGGCACCTGGATGGTAATGGAGGGGCAGGCAGGAACCTCCTGTGTGGTGGATGTGGAGACCTCGTGGGGATCAGGCTGTGGTGCAGAGGTGGAGCTTCTCCAGCAGGTCCTCTTCTCCTCTGGGGCTGGGCTGCTGGGCTGTCTCTAGTCCTCTGCTGTGTTACTCTCATTGCAGGAGGTCTCTCTCCCTTCTCCTTCCCACAATCCCTTGTTTCTCCCCTCAGCCCTTTCTCCAGCAACTCCTCCTATCAGTGTCAGTGGCACAGAGCAGCAGGGATTGCTGGGAGATGTAGTCCAGTCGGCTCCTGAGGAGTAGGTGCTGCTAGCTGCTGGTCTTAACCCCTGCTGCCCAGCAATTACACTGTCCTGTTCACATGTTGTGCTCTTAGCAGGGGTTACACTACAATGCCATCATTACATGGACATTGAGGCAGTGAAGTCCTATAAGTACTTGGGTGTCCTTCTCAACAATGGGCAGAGAACATAAAGGAACTTCACAGGAAGGGTCAGCACAGGCTATACCTGCTGAGGAGGTTGAGGGCATTTGGAGTGCAGGGTGCACTTCTTAAGACCTTCTTCAACAGTCATGTCAGCCATCTTCTTTGTTGCAGTCTTTTGGGGAAGCAGCATCTCAGCTAAGGAGAGGAGCAAACTGGACAAACTGATTGGGAAAGTCAGCTCTGTCCCGGGGGGTCTTTGTGACACTGTGCAGGTGGTAGCTGAGAGGAGGAAAGGGAAGTGAAATCTATTATTGAGAATAGCTCCCATCCCATGCATGAGACTGTGATAGCATTGGGGAGCACATTCAGTGACCGACTGCTTCACCCCAAGTGTGAGAGAGAGCGTTATCGTAAGTCATTCCTCCCACTGCGATCAGGCTGTTCAACATACAAGGCTCAAACAAATGTAACCTGTGTTCAGCACCTAACCAGTCCCTGCAGGTCCCATCCACAGACTGAATACCAAACTGCTGATGATTGCTTGTCTTCTTTTTTTTGTTTGTCTTTTTATCCCTTTTTTATTTTTGTTCATTTATCCCTAATACTATTGTTCTGTCATTGTTTATACTGTATTCTCTCTGCTGAGAGAATTTCCCCACGGTGGGACTAATAAAGGATTATCTTATCTTGTATATTGGCCATAGAAAAGGCTACAAGTACATTCAAACATAAAAAGAAGAAGGCAGAGCCAGTGTACTCTATTAAGGCCAGTGCCTTATCCATTAGGCCACTGGGGCTTCTATTGTTGGGAGAGTGTTAGACTGGCCCAGGACAATGTCCTCGGCAAGAACCAGGTAGGATTCATGGCAAACCATCACACCACTGACCACCTCTATACCTTGCACAGCCTCATCCAGAACCATGTCCACAAGGCAAAGACGGAGAGGATATATATGCCTGTTTTGTAGACTTCAACTCAGTGGTACCCAGGTCTCTTCCTGAAACAGCTGGAGAATGGAATAGGTGGGAAAACCTATGATGTCATCAAGAGCTCCTACACCAAGAACACCTGCAGCGTAAAGGAGAACAGCCTTTTTCCAGCAGAGATGAGGGGTCAAACACTCCAGTGAACCCCTTCCCCTTTGGACACATTGATCCCTCCCCCTCCGGAATACACTGTCCCCCCTCGAGCTACACTGCCCCCCTCCCCCAGGAAAGAAAACAAATCTCACCTTTCCTGGTTCCCGGAGCAGCACCTGCAGCTGCCTTCTTTCTTCAGCCTGGGCCTCCCGTTCGCGCCAGCCCTGAAGTTGGCACACATGATCCATTCTGCCAAAACCCAGGATTGAACCAGGGACCTTTAGATCTTCAGTCTAACCCTCTCCCAACTGAGCTATTTTGGCGGACTGTAGCACTGCATGGGGCAGTATAAAGGTGAAAAAGAAATCCAACTGTATGTCTAAAGACTCGGAAGAGTGATTGTGGGTATTATATTGTATAAGAAACTGCTTATCTTTTAAGGTTATTGTAATCTTTTACTCTGGGAAGAAAAGATATTCCAGAGCTCCACACATAAACAGATAATCTTCTGTCATTGTACATGATTAACCCCTTATAGACGCAGGGTTTTTTCGCTTATTTCTTGCTCTCCACCATCACAAATCCATAACTTTTTCATTTTTCCGTGTACAGAGCTGTGTGATGGATTATTTTGTGCGTAACAAATTTTACTTCTTCGTAACAATATTTATTATTCCATGGCGTGTATGGGAAACTGGAAAAAAATTCCAAATGTGGAAAAATTGGGGAAAAAAGCATTTGCGTCATGTTCTTGTGGGCTCAGTTTTTACCACTTTCACCATGCGTTCCAAATAACACCTATTTTATGCCTTGGTTCGGTACGATCACGGTGATACCAAATTTATATAGGTTTTATATATATTTATATAGGTTTTTTAACACATTTTCAAAAGTTAAACGATTGTGCACGAAAAAGAAAAGAAAATTGCACCAAATTCAGACGCTAATAACTTTTTCATACTTTGGTGTACGGAGCTGTGTGATGGGTCATTTTTTGCTAAATGAGCCGAAGTTTTCATTGCTACAATTTTGAGGACTGTGCGGCATTTTGGTCACTTTTTATTCCATTTTTTATGTAATGTAAAATGGTGTAAAAGTTGCAGTTCGGACATTTGGGCGCTATTTTCTGTTATGGGGGTAACTATTTTTCAGACCCTCTAGAGTCGTTCATGTCTTTTAACTACAAAGGATGGTAAACTTAATTTTAGTGACCAGAGCCAGGCGGCTGCTGCTAAAGCAAATAAAATTATGGGATGTATCAAGAGAGGAATAGATTCTCATGATAAAGACATAGTTTTGCCCTTATACAAATCCCTGGTCAGACCACACATGGAATATTGTGTACAGTTTTGAACACCAGTGTATAAAAAGGATATAGTAGAGCTGGAACGGGTGCAGGGGAGAGCAACCAGGATTATTAGGGGATTATTAGGATCCCCGGGGCCCCCGGCACTTGACCGGGTTGGCCAGGAGCTGGCGCCGGGCCTGCTTCTCTACATTACGCTGAACAGCTGTCCACTGACAGTGACTGACAGGTACAAGACAGGATCAAGCAAGCCATCCAGGTGCTCAAAAACAAGCCATGCAGAACCTAAAATGGCAGTGAGGTCTGCGGCCCACATACATACCCAGACTGGTCAAGGTGGGACTCCAGTCCAACCAAAATATTTCACCTGGAGTGATATGTGATACAATGGACTATAAAAGATAAACTTTAATTAAAGAGAAACTTGTTTGTCATGAAATGATAGTTGTGTACTCTTGTACAAATGTTATATGGGTGTTTCCAGTCCATGCCTGGTTGCCATTTCTCCTTCCAAATACAGTTTAAAGTTATCATGCTAATTCACAAAGATCTTCACAGCGATGTCTACCTCATCTACCCTCATCTAATTGCTCAACCCATGCTTTTCAATCAGCCATTGATCTTAAATTATTTTATTCTTTAATTCACATCTCCAGAACTCTTGCTGCGCCTATTCTCTGGAAAGCTCTACTCAACACTATCAGACTAAGGCTACATTCACACGACCGTAAGAAATATCCGTACCGTACCGTTTTTAAGGGTTACATACGGCCACTTTGTTTTCTATGTAAAATACGTCCAATCATTTATATTGCCGTTTTTAAGCCCGTACCATATCGTACCATATTTTGGCCGTAGAAAAATATAGAGCACTTCCTATTTTCACCTGTATATCTGTCCCATACGCTCCATAGAAGTCAATGGGAAAGTAAAAATACGGACTAAATACATTTGCATGATAGATGTCACCCCTGCAGCTTTGTGCATGATAGATGTCACCCCTGCAGCTTTGTGCATGATAGATGTCACCGCTGCAGCTTTGTGCATGATTGATGTCACCGCTGCAGCATTGTGCAAGCTAGATCTCACTGCTGCAGCATTGTGTGTGATAGATGTGACCCGCCTTTTTTTTTGGTTTCAACAGTAGAAATCATCAGCCTGCGATCAATACAAAAGAGTATGATGGCCAAAAGCAGGTGTGGGAAATTAAAACCATACTTGTACCTGCGTTTCTTGGACGCAGTAATGGATGTTGGAGAGTAAGTAAATAAGGTTTTCAAAATGTTAAACATGTTCTATATGTCCAGAGGTGTTTTCTTTCCATCATGCAGAATTATATCCCTCAACTGAAAAGATTCATTATGCATGATTGACGGAAATCCCTAGCATATACATGTTGATTTTTAATATAATTTTTTTATCCCACAGTACGGCTGATAACCTGGCAGAATCACCAGCACCAGAGATGCCCACTGATACTTCCACTCAGGAGCAGCACGTCTATTTGCCACACCAATGCATAGTCGATGGCGCAGGCCACCGCAGGGCCAGGAGAAGACGACTATGGAGAATGTGGCTCTATTAGAAATATTCGATCAGTTGCGGAATCAAAGGGATAACTCCCCAGAGGATGCCTACCTAAGGGGACTGGTGCCCGAATTAAAAAAAAGTGACCGAACAAGACATGGCCAACTGTAAAGCGGCACTGTTTGCCATTGTGCAGATATTTCAAAAAACTGATTATCTTTACAAAAATGAGGTGGGTCTTTTCCTAGACCGGCACCTGGAGCGTGTTGGAGGCCAACTTCCGCCCAGCCCTCCACGGTCCACTAGGTTGTACCCCACCTTTGAAGGCCCATCGCATAGCCAGACATCAATGGGGGAATGTCGCGAAAATTTTTTGAATTATATATTTTTTTGTTTTTTATGTATATAGTTTAAAAATTTATCTTCATATAAGTTAAGAAAAAAAAGGTAAAGTCTACTTTGTTTATTTGGGAAATAGTTATTTTAAAAGTACATGAAATATACACCTTTATTATACATGGGTTTATCCCCGAATCAAAGTTCAGTCCAATGCACAGTACAGGCCTAAGTTGATGTGATGATGTGGATTGGGACAAACGTGGATTCATGGGAGAACCCAATTATAGAACATACAAAACATATAGCTTTACAGAACTGTGTTTAGCCATTTAGTGTTTAGTGGCACAATACTACTGGTTGTGTATAGTTTGGTGGCAGCGAGTTCCTTTCTTATATATAAATGTATTGCAGAGACATCCCCCTTATGCAATTCTGGCAAGTCTGCAATTCTGACAAGCCAACAGGAGAATTGTCCCTGCATAATATTTATATATAATGGAGTGTGCTGCAACCACAAAGGTGTGTACATTGAAATAATCCCTCACTCTCTACACCCAACAAAACGATACACACATTTTTAAAAATATATATTTATATAAAAATGATCACTTAATGATGAGGTCTTGGTTAACTCCTTTGACTTATTTTTAATCTCGTGGCACAAAATCCACAAATCAAAAATGGGTCAATGAAGTTTTAAGCTCACAACCCATGTCACAACCCACGTCATCTCTTGCGAGTACCTACACTAACTACCAAAACAAAAAAGATGAAAAATAATAAAAACTGATCTAATAGTCCAGAGCCTCAACATCCACTAATAGCATCCATCTGCCAGGGAACAGCACCCTCTGAAGAAACAAAATAGGAGGCAAACAGCTCACGAACAAACAGTCCAGCTGCTCCGGGAGAGTGTTGTCCAGGGGGACACGAGCTGTAAGGTGTCTGTAATGAAGCTTTATTGATAATCCTTGGTCCCATTACAACAAAGAAATATTTAAACTCCAATTGTCACTGGGGCCAAATTTTTTTTGTCTGGATCTACAATTATAAAATATACAGTTTCGACTTACATACAAATTCAACTTAAGAACAAACCTCCGGACCCTATCTTGTCCGTAACCCGGGGCTGCCTGTATAAACTTGTAGTCGGTGTCAGCCAAAGCCAACAAGACCACAGAAAAATATTGTTTATAATTGAAGAATTGGGACCCTGAGTGCTTCTTCACACGAAAGTGTTTCCCATCCAGTGCCCCAATGCAATTTGGAAACTGTGCTGATTCCTGGAAACCATCCGAAATCCGGATCCAGTCTTCAGCAGTAGGCTCAGGCATCACCGCAGCTTTCAGTTGCTCCCATATCACATTGCAGGTCGCTCTCCCGATCATTGAAATGGTGGAAACACCCAGCAGAAACTCATAATGCAGTGAAGCAAATGAGTTCCCAGTGGCAAGAAACCTAAAAAATTTTTAATATTTAAACACACAGTCCAACTTGAAATAATGAAATGTATGTACTAGGAAAAACTTACTGCAGTTTCACAATGAGCCGTTCCTCTGGTGTGACGGACCACCTCATGTTGGTTTCCTGTAACCGAAGCCCCGATCACAGGTCCTCCAAAAAACGGTCAAACGAAGTGATAGTCATCCAAACGTGGCTGTGAAACTTGTCCGGATGCTGCCGCAGGTCAGTGTACAAGTTCCTGAAGTGATCCATCCTAGGCCGATCAGCGACAATGGGATGATCCCAAAACTGCCGAGTCCTCTTCGGCTCCTCCGCCTGCATTGCAAAACACCTTCGGAGAAGCGTCACAAGGGCCCAGTCCAGAAGCAGATCATCAGTGGGATTGTACGACATCGCTGGAGCTAAAAACGCCAGAAACCACAGCCAAAAGCAGCAATGGAGTCTAACCTCAATGGAGTCTCGGACGGTCAGGTGACCAAATTTGGGGTTGAACAAGCTTTTATCATAATTTTGTCATCATTTTTCATAATTTGCCAGCCCACCGTATTTTATACGGACACGGTATGGATACCGTGATATACGTGCGCATACAGATGAAAAACGGTCCGTATATACGGCCACATACAGCCTGTATATACGGGACTGGAGAAATCATACGATCTTGTGAATGTAGCCTAAGGCCTCCTGCACATAATCACGTTCAGTCCATGGAAAATGGGGAGATGCAGTTGGGCCAGCAGACAAGGAGTCATTGCATCATATTTTGATATAATGCAGGGACTTTGATTCTCTGTACAATGTGCAGGCTGTGGATCGTGTTCAGGAGGACTAATACACTTTTTTCAAAAAAAGAATAAAAAGTATCTAGTCCCAATACTTTTTTTAGTACTTACTTCAGGCTTGGTTACCATTGATCCGAAGCAGTACTATAATGCCACCTGTCCAAACTGCTGGAATGGTTAAAAACAATGTACAATGTACATATATTTTAATCATCTACAATGACAGAAGATTATCTGTTTATGTGTGGAGAGCTGGAATATATTTTCTTCCCAGGGTAAAAGATTACAATAACCTTAAAAGATAAGCAGTTTCTTATACAATATAATACCCACAATCACTCTTCCGAGTCATTAGACATACAGTTGGATTTCTTTTTCACCTTTATACTGCCCCATGCACTGCTACAGTCCGCCAAAATAGCTCAGTTGGGAGAGGGTTAGACTGAAGATCTAAAGGTCCCTGGTTCGATCCCGGGTTTCGGCGGAATTTTAATTTTTTTTTTAAACTTAGGGATAAACTTGAGTTATCATGAAATGAAAGTTGTGTTGTACTCATGTTCAAATGTTATGACTCTATTTTTGTTTGGCAAAACCAGATGTAAATCATAATGAGAAAAACATTTAGATCCAGTCCTTTTCTTACTATTGAAACCTCTATAAAGATAATTGTTGAGCTGTTTCCCTATCTTTTAGACCACTGTAACTCCCTCAATTTTGCCCTTACTTAACTCTCTCCTCTACAATCTATTTTTATTGTAGCAGCCAGGCTTGTCTTTCAGTCCAAACGCTACAGGGATGCCTCCAGTCTGTCCAAGTCACTGCACTAGTTGCCGTTCCCCAATTACAGTTTAAACTAATCACCCTCATCCACAAAGCTCTGTATAATGCTGCACCTCCCTACCTCTCCTCCTCTGCTCTTATATTTTCCAGTGTTTATAATATATATATATATATTCTCTTTTTTAATTCAAACCTCCCACTCACATGTCCAGGACTTATCCCGAGACTATGCCCTACCCCAGATTTAGACTAATACCCAGCCTCCAAAGACATCTCTACAGACAGGACTACCTCGGTAGGATCGCGGGCACACCTGTGTCCTTCTATTTGGCGCATACCGGCTTCCCTGACTAGGCCACACGCTCCAGCTGCTAGGGCATGCCCAAGCCGGCTTTTTAAGACTTAAAGAGAACCCGTCAGGCAAAATAACCCCCCTAAACTAAATATATTTTCATGAACTGCCATTAGAGAGCATTGCATGTATCCCATTGTCCCTCTACATGCCTGTAAACTTAATCAAAACAACAGGAGAATCAGGAGGGGAGAGAGAAGGGAGGTGAAGGTATCAAACCTATATACCAAGTAAGTCCAGATCCATGTGGTACGTAATAAAGTGTGGGTTGGACCGGTATGGTGAGTAACACACCAAAGAGAGGCTTCCCATGAGCATACACAAAAACAAAAGGTACCCCTTTGAGGAGGGACAGGGAAAGAGGGGTAAAAGGAAGCACTATGAAAGACCAAATTGAGTCTGAATAATTGCAGTAAAAAATACTTTATTAATGACCATTTAAGACATAATGATAAAAGCAGGATGAGAATCCTCAGACGAATGCTGAGTGGGAATGACAGTGCAAGGTCGGCGACACAACAATGATGAGTACCAAGGAGTCGTCACCAACCACGCACCACCCCCCGGCAGACATAGAGGAATTACACATGGACAAAGCATGCACATGTAATAGGTAAGGACAGAAGGTACATATAATGAAGGCAACAGGTTAAAGTGGCACACAGCTCTAACATGCATAACATAGGTATGTGCACAACAGGTAAGAGATATACTTACCAATGAACAAAAGGATAGATGAAGTGGACCTCCACTGTCCGGGATGGCGATATCCCCGAGCGCGTTTTGGCTCTACCAAGCCTTCGTCTGGGGAAGGCCCAGACGAAGGCTCTGTTACGAGCCGAAACCGCGTCAGTGGATATCGCCATCCCGACAGTGGAGGTCCACTTCATCTATCCTTTTGTTCATTGGTAAGGTATTATCTCTACCTGTTTGTGCACATTACCTATGTTTATGCATGTTAGCAGCTGTGTGCCACTTTACACCTGTTGCCTTCATTATATGTACCTCTTTCCTTACCTATTACATGTGCATGCTTTGTCCATGTGTAATTCCTCCTATGTCTGCCCGGGTGACGACTTTCTCATTGTTGTCGCCGCCTTGCACTGTCATTCCCCCTCAGCATTGTCTGAGGATTCTCATCCTGCTTTTATCATTATGTCTTAAATGGTCATTAATAAAGTATTTTTTACTGCAATTATTCAGACTCAATTTGGTCTTTCATAGTGCTTCCTTTTACCCCTCTTTCCCTGTCCCTCCTCAAAGGGGTACCTTTTGTTTTTATGCCTGTAAACTTAAGCAATGAGGTCCTAAAGCTGTATGCAAATGACCTGCGAAATGTCCAATGAGTCATTAGCATATTCAAGCTGTCCAGCTTATTCATGAGTGGGAGGCACAGCCACACCCTCAGTGCATGACTGACAGCCTGTATAATGGTGTGAGGCTGTATAATGATATTCTTCCTGGTGGCCACACCCCCTGCAGCCTGTGTGTGTATAGGAGAGATACAACAGCTCCAGGCAGCCATGTTATAGCAGTACATGTCAGGTAGCTGATGTCTGTGTCTCACACATGTGTATTAGGAGAGAACATGTCAGCAGATATAGCACAGACACTAGCAATGCTTTACTGTACATTACACACAGACATGAGCAGGGGGAGGAGAGGGGAGGGGGAAGAGGGGAATGCAATCACTGCCTCTGCCCATGTTACCAGCCTCATTTACATAATAAAGAAAAGATGATTTTACAATAATTAATGTATGAATTGACTAGATTTAAGGCTGTGATGGAATCCTTGTGAGCTGCTCCAAAAGGTAGTAGTGACAGGACAAGTGACACAGACCTGATGACAGGTGTCCTTTAAAGGGCCAGTGTCCTCCTGATTGGAGCTCGCTAATCCAGCCTCACCCTTATAATCCGGGACCTCCCTTCACTCCCCAAGATCATAGGATCTTTTCCTAGGATCTCCTATGGTTTCCATACCAGGCTTCCCTGAGCCGTTCCTGAGGAAGAGAAAGCCATCCTGCGTTCCCATACGCTTCTGGTGTCTCCTGTGTCTCCAGCGTTTCCATACGCTCTCGGTGATCCAGTCTCTCGCTGACTCCTGCCAGCTCTGTGTTCCTGCTGAGAGGTTCCAGGGTTTCCTTCCAGCATAGTACGCCCTCTGTCATTCCGGGCACGGACTGTCTTCTGCATCCCACCTTGGACTGTCTCCTGAATCCCACCTTGACTGCCACTGCGGGACTAGTTGTGCCTGCGGAACGACCTGGTGGCACCCTGCCGGAGCAAGTCCATCCTGCTTTGGGGCGCGCTCCTGCGAAGACCAAGTACCACTTAGACTCCGGTCCCAGGTTGCGGCTAGCATCAACTTCCATGGTGGTCTGGAGGGTCCACTGGTCCACAAACTCCTCCCTCCGGACTGTTCCCATAGAGACTTTCCTCCCTGGTACTCCCAAGTACCTTCTGTCGTCTGTGTTACCGTTACAGCGCATTTCCTAACTGCACAAAACGTCAACTCTTTTTACCAACCAACTCTATGCATCCTCCTATCTGTTATCATGCAAACACCAGATGCCAAGCTACAGTACAGGCTTCTCTGCAGTCCCATTGACCTTTGACATTATGTATATACAATGAGTAGCTCAAGCAACAGAATTTTTGAATTATTCTATTATTTTTATAAAGAATATCTGTACCATTAAACAGGCTCTTACACCTCTTGTGTCCCCCTGTCATCCTCATAGACTGTAACCTCATGCAAGCAGCGCCCTCAGTCCTAATGTTTCATGTGACTATGTTTTATCCTGTAATGTCTTATTTTACTTGTACATGTCCCCCACTAATCTGTAAAGCGCTGCAGGATATGATGGTGCTATATAAATAAAGATTATTATTCTGTTTCTTCGATGAGCACAGAGTAGAGAATAAAAGCTGAGGGAAGTCAACTGCCTCTTTTTGGCAGGGTGATTGTGTGATGGATGCAGACAGCATCAAAACACGTTAGAAAATAAATTGTTTACATGCCATTAAAGATGAAATATCATAGTGGTGTATTAATACATAAAGTGCATGCATAGATAAATACAGGAGATTTATCAGAATTGTCTGAGGTAAAATGATTCTAGTTGCCTATTTAAACCAATCAGAGCTCAGCTTTTATTTTATAACAGCTGTGGGAAAATGTGAGCTAAGCTCTGATTGGTTTCCAAGAGAAACTAGAAAAGTTCTGATAAATCTCCCTCTATGATAATGAGGATGACTAATCATTATACATTTACAGATTGTATATTGGCCATAGAAAAGATTACAAGTACAGGAAGTCCCTTACTTAAGAACACCTGACTTGCAGACGACAACTAGTTACAAACAAACTTCTGGATGTCGCTAATTTACTGTACTTTGACCTAGGCTACAAAAAACAGCTATAACAGTTATGAAAGGTGTCTGCAATTAAAGGAAATCTACCTCCAGCATTAAGGATTGTAAGCCAAGCACACTGACATACTTGCAGGATCTGCTCATCTTTTAGCTTCTTATTTCCTGTGTTTTTTTTTTTTACAAAAAAAGGGATTTTAAAATTCTGCAAATAAACATGAGGAGCTCCGGGCTCTATAGGTTTTAATAGAGCCTGGAGTCCCTTAGGCTGATTTGCATAATGTTTAAAGCCTTTTATTCTTGAAAAAATCAGAAAATAGGAAGCTTAAAGTAGAGCAGATCCTGTCTGAGGGGAAGTGTGCTTGGTTTACAATCCTTCATCCTGGTGGTAGATGTCCTTTAAGTTTTATTTTTAAACCTGGTTCTGATGACAATCCAACATTTTTAAAATCTAATTGTCACAGAGACCAAAAAGATTTGGCTGGGGTTACTATTATAAAATACAGAGTTCCGATTTACACTACAAATTCAACTTAAAGGGGTATTCTCGCCTTGGCATTCACATTCAGTTTGATAAATCTGCCATATATAAACATTTCTTCAATTAGATGTTATTAAAAAAAATGTTCCTGTGTGAAGATAATTTCTCATAAATGTAGTCATTTTGTCCCTTAGAAACGAGATGGCTTCCTCGGATACGGCCACGTCTGCTAGAGGGATTGCACATGTATATGAAATGTCCGGGATTTACTACATGACCGCCACAGCCTCCTCGGTGGTAGATTATGCTGAAATCAGGAGGTCAGACAAGACTTCCATAGCTCATGTCTGGCCACCGCTGCCAGAGTGTGAACGTGGTCGTAACCGAGGAGGCCAGTCTCGTTTCTAAGGGATACCAGAACTGGGGACTACATTTATGAGAAATTATCTTCACACAGGAACATTTTTTTTAATAACATCCAATTGAAGAAATGTTTATAAATGGAAGATTAGTGAAACTTAATGTGAATGCCCAGGCGAGAATACCCCTTTAAGTATAAACCTACGGAACCTATCTTGTACATAACCCGGGGACTGCCTGCACATTCAAAAATAAAAGGAAGAAGGCAGAGCCAGTGTACTCTATGTGCAGTGTGTACCTGTCCCCAGGAGCATAACTAGAAAAGGCTGGGTCCTGTAGCAGACTTCTGAATGGGACCCCCTTTCCTTAACCCCTACGGGACTCGGCCTATTTTGGCATTTAGGAAGCGGTTCCATTTTTTAGATCTGCCCTGTGTCACTATAAGTGCTTATAGCTTTGGAACGCTATGAGATATCCAGGGGATTTTGAGACTTCAAAATTAGTTTAACACATTGGACTTCAAATTAGTTTAAAAATTTGGATGAAATCTTTTGTGTTTAATTATGAAAAAAAAACTAAATCTGGCAAAAATTTGGAAAAATTCTTTATTTTCAATGCTCTAAATTCTCTACTTTCGATGCAGATAGTCATAGCAATAAATTCACAACTTACATTTCCCAAATGTCTGGAATGGTTTTTTAAGATTACACATATTTTACTAGAATGTTATGATGCTCAGAATTTAGGTGTCATTTTTCACATTTTTTGAAAATGTTGGACCTGCTCAACTTCTAATTGACTGTGAGAGGCCTAAATAATAGCTGGACTCGTAAATGACCCCATTATGGAAACTACACCCCTCAACGTATGATAAACCACTTTTAGGAAGTTTGTTAACCCTTTATGTGTTTTATAGGGGTTAAAACAAAATGGAGGTGCAGTCTACAAATTGTAATATTTTTTCACAATACACTCATTTTGGGTGGAAAATGAAACATTCACAATGGATAAAATGAAAAAAGGCTCCACAAAGTTTGATAGCCAATTTCTCCCAAGTACACTGATACCCTATGTGTGGTGGAAACTTGCTGTATGGGCGCACGGACTGGCATAGAGGAGAAGGAGGCGCCATCCAGAGCAGATTTGCATTGTCAAATTGTACAGGCTATATATTTTTTCTTTTTTTAATGTGGACCTATACAGGCTTATTTCTTTTGCCACATGAGATGCACTTTTCTGGTACATAATTTTGGGGCATCTATAGCAATTGGTGAGATTTTACAAACTCTTTGTTGGCGGAGGAAGCGAAAATCATCAGTTTTTAGGAAGCTTTTTTTTCTTTTTTTGGCCGTTTACCATGCCGTAAAAATTGTATATAATTGCCACGATTACGAATGTACCTCATTTATATAGATTTTTCCCCATTTTTACTGAATAAAAAGTAATTTGGTACAACTGTTGTTTATTTTAGCATCACCGTCTTTCATATGCAAAACTTTTTTATTTTTCTCCTCACAAATCTGGTTTGTTCTTTTTAGTGTTCTTATTTTAGAGTGCTTAACATTTTTTTTATCACTTTTGAGAGCATTTTTTATAGGGTATTAATTAATAATGATCTTTTTTTTACGGGGTTCACTTTGTGGATCTAATAACGATTCTGTTTTATTATGCAGATTGATACAGACGCAGGGATACCAAATATGTAGGGGTTTTGTGTATTTTATTCAATTGTACTGAATAAAAGCTAATTTGGAGAAAATCTTGTTCATTTTATCATCACCATCTTTTCATATGCATAACTTTTTTATTTTTTGACTGACAAATCTGTTTAGGGGCTTTTTTTTTCGAGAAGAGTTGTTCTTTTTAGTGGGCTTATTTTAAAGTGCGGATCTTTTTTTTTCCCCCTTTTTAGTGGATTTTTTTTAAAGGTATTATTTAAAAATTATCTTTTTTCAGAATTTTTTTTCCTTTTTTTTTCTCCGGCGTTTACATTGTGGGGCCAGTAATGATTCTGTTTTATTATACAGATTGTTACCGGCGTGGCAATACCAAATATGTGGGGTTTTTGTGTGTTTTATACTTTATTAAGTGCTTTTATGGGAAAGTGACATTTTAGGGGCTTATATTTTTACGTATTTATTTTTTATTCTGTGTAAACTATAGCTTTTTAAAATCGTTTTACTTTTGCATACTTGAACTTGAACCAGCGATGCTCTGATCGCTGGTTCAAGTTCAATACACTGCTCTACAATACTAATTTATTGTAGCGCATTGTAAACTGTCTGAGCATGCAGGCGCATGCGCAGACAGTTTACAGTCCGACCCAGAAGGGGCCTGACTTCCAGGAACATCGGGCATCCCCGGTGTGTTTTGCTAAACTAAATCAGGTACCAAACGTTTATGTGCTATATGACTGGGTCCATATACTTAACTTTTAATATATGTAAACAATAAAAGGTAATAATTGGATTGCTGAAACCTATTGAAGACACACAATTAAAATTCTACAAATCGATGGCGTTGGGATTAGAGATGAGCGAACACACTCGTTCGGGCTTGATGCTCGTTCAAGCATTAGCGTACTCGAAACTGCTCGTTGCTCAGACGAATATTTTGCCAGCTTGAGAAAATGACATCTCCCGCCGTTTTGATTTTTGGCGGCCAGAAACAGAGCCAATCACAAGCCTGGAGACTCTGCACTCCACCCAGCATGACGTGGTACACTTACACGTTGATAGCAGTAGTTGGCTGGCCTGATCAGGTGACCCTGGAATAGACTAGCCCCTGCCCGCGCTGCTCGCATCATTCTCTGACTGGATGCCGTTAGGGAGAGAGCTGCTGCTGCTGCAGGGATAGCGTTAGGGTGTTATATTAGCTTACTGTTAGGCAGGAGTGAGTCTACAAGAACCCAACAGCCCTTGTTAGGGCTAGAATATTTTTTTTTTTCTTTGCTTGTGGCTGGGCTTGCTGGCACTAGTAGTGCAGCTAGTACCATATTGTGACGAATTTGCAGGGAGACTTGCAAACGTTCTATTAAGCTCTTAGTGACACACATATCCATCTCAAACACCTAAGTGGGACAATTTATTAGGGGTTTGATTGAATTAGGCACAGTCTGACGATTTTTTTTTTCAAAACTTAAAGTGACAGGCACACCACAAAATCCAGTTGTGTGCTGTCAGTGTAGGTTAGAAACTAGCCATACAAGAACCCAACCGGCTTTCTTAGGGCTACAATAGCGTTATATATATATATATTTTTTTTTCAAAACTTAAAGCGACACCACAAAATCCAGAGCAGGCAGCTTGTCTGGCACTGGCAGGGGTACGCTTTACAAGGCCTTTGCCAGTTTTATGTCACCCCAGCAAGACACTGTCACCTCTCCCCAGTCTCGGCAGAGTAGGGCTGATCTTTACAGAAAGATGGTGAGGGAGTACGTAGCTACAACTACTGGGTTTCAAAGCTGGACATGTGGCATGAACTGGCGCTGTACGCCTTGGAGGTTCTTGCCTGCCCTGCCACTAGCGTGTTGTCTGAGCGGGTTTTCAGTGCAGCTGGTGGCATCATCACCGATAAGCGTACACGCCTGTCGACTGACAGCACTGACAGGCTGACGCTTATCAAGATGAATAAGGCCTGGATTTCTCAGGATTTTCATTCTCCACCAGGTGAAAGAAGCTCAACCTGAATAATGTATGCACTCCTCCTCCTCATTTTCCTCCTTCTCCTCCTCTTTGTACACTAAAGCAGAGGAAGCTGGCTATTTTTTGCCAGGGCCAACTGGCTCTAGCCATAGTACTCTATGTATTTAATTTTTCTGGAGGGCCACCTATCCGGTCCCCTGTTTTAAACAATTTTTGGGAGTGCCACATACAGGTACTCTATGTATTTAATTTTTCTGGAGGACCACCCACCCAGTCCTCTGGTTTGAAAACTTTTTTGGACTGCCACAAACAGGCACTCAATCTATTTAATTTTTCTGGAGGACCACCTACCAGCTCCTCTGGATTGAAAACTTTTTTGGACTGCCACATACAGGCACTATCCAAATTTTATTGTCTCCATAGCAGCCTCCATACGTCGTCTTTATAGCTGCCTCCACACGTTGTCTCCATTGCTACCTCCACACATCATCTCCATAGCTGCCTCCCAAAGTCGTCCATATAGCTGCCTTCATACATCTTCACCTTAGCAAACGAGCTGTGTCAGGCAGAATTTTGGGTTGTTTTCATGGCTTCCACATCAAACTTGTTAACTTTGTCACCACCCTGCTGTGTTATCCACAAAATATACTGCCAAACTTTTATCATTTACCGATATTATTTCAGCGCTTCTTGCGCATCTGTTTACAATCCCCTCACCCGCCACAACCAAGCCAATTACTTATAAGAACAGTACTACACTTGAACTTATACAAAAGGTTCTTAGGAGTGCTGTTTGTAGCCCCCGCCTGCTTTGAAAATTATAATTTTTTCAAAGTAAACGCTTCTGGCCCCCCGACCCATTTTGGGTGGGGAGGAGCCGAGAGGCAGGGGCTTGGACAGGAGAAAGCTCGCCTGGCAGCGGACCGCCAGCTCCATCCCAAGATCCAATTAACATAGTTTTAACTGAAGAACCTTTAATCTACTACTACCTTACTATACATTGTCCATACATTGTCCCCTTAGCAAACGAGCTGTGTCAGGCAGAATTTTGGGTTGTTTTCATGGCTTCCACATCAAACTTGTTAACTTTATCGCCACCCTGCTGTGTTATCCACGAAATATACTGGCAAACTTTTATCATTTACCAATATTATTTCAGTGCTTCTTGCGCATCTGTTTACATTCCCCTCACCCGCCATAACCAAGCCAACCAAGCAGCCCTCGCCTGCTTTGATAATTATATAATTTTTTCAAAGTAAACGCTTCTGGCCCCCAGGCCCATTTTGGGTGGGGAGGAGCCGAGAGACAGGGGCTTGGACAGGCAAAAGCTCGCCGGGCAGCGGACCGCCAGCTCCATCCCAAGATTAGGCAGCCTCAGAGGCATCCATGCATACTGCCCCTGCTGTTTCCTGTCCATTTCGCCTCCACAATCCTCCACAGCGTCCACCAATGTCTCCATGCGCAACTTTCAACTGTCTATACCTCAGACGCTGGAGCGCGAGAGGAAATACAGCACATCATCCCCTTATCAAATGAGCTGTGTCAGGCAGAATTTTCAGGTGTTTCACCAGATACATAATGGAACTCGGCCCATCTGTCGCCTCCATGCTGGAGACCTGAAGTTGCAATCATAGCAGCGCAATATAGATGCCCCATACTGTCGCTCTTAATCATGGAACTATTTCCGAAAAAAAATTAAAAATAGAACCGCTATGCTATTCCATTATTCCTAGATGAAATATTCAAACGACCCCACCTGCTTTGAAAATTATAATTTTTTCAAAGTAAACGCTTCTGGCCCCCAGGCCCATTTTGGGTGGGGAGGAGCCGAGAGACAGGGGCTTGGACAGGCGAAAGCTTGCCTGGCAGCAGACCGCCAGCTCCACTCCAAGATTTGGCAGCCTCAGAGGCATCCATGCATACTGCCCCTGCTGTTTCCTGTCCATTTCCGTGGTGTTTCCATCATTTTCTGAGGTTTCCAGGTGTTTGGCCAAGCTTTGCGATCACTGCTTTGGAATCCCACCTCAACAAGTACAGTCCATACACATCCGAACTCAAGGGATTTGTTGTGGATGTGTGCCTGTTCCTCATGAGTCACAACTATTTCATGTTTGATAAACAATTTTTCCTCCAGACTAGAGGTGTTAGCATGGGAGCCAAGTTTTCACCATCATTAGCAAATTTGACTATGTCTTGGTGGGAGGAGACATATATATACGGAGACACCAATCCTTTTGCAGATCACTTGGAGTGGTATGGCAGGTTCATTGATGACATATTGATTGTCTGGAAAGGACCAGAACCTGTCATACCACTCTTTTTGGATTATCTCAATGACAATTCCTGTAATCTGAGATTTACATCCTTCATACACCGTACCAGCATAACGTTTTTGGATCTTTGCTTTACAATTGATGAAAATAATATTATTAATACCTCAACTTTCCGTAAGCCAACCAGTGGGAATACTATCCTGCATGCTAAATCGCAGCACCCACCACATACAATTAAAAGCATTCCCGTTGGTGAATTTACCAAAGCAAAACGAAATTGTAGCACTGAATTAGCATTTGCACATGAGAGAGATGACATTCGGGATAGGCTTCTCCACAGAGAATATCCCAAGTGGACATTAGAACGCGCTGACAGTATTGTTAACAAAAAAGACAGAGACATACTAATCAATTCCTGTCTTCCAAACAAATCAAGTAACATTACACATAACAAACACAACAAACCAACATTGGTACTAAAATACAGTCCCCAATTTAAGGCGATCTCGCGCATCATTCACAAACACTTACCGTTACTCACCAGCGATCCTATATTGGATAAAGTCCTCATGGACGGCTGTAGAATCGTATCTAGGCGTGGCTTAACCTTAGGTAATTTCATTTCCCCCTCTTTGTTCCTATCCACACCCAGAACACGTACTTGGCTCTCCCATTCGGGATTTTACAAATGTGGAGCCGCACGTTGTACTACATGTAGATATGCGTTGAAAACAACTACATTTACAAACAGTGAAGGTACCAAAGAAATTTCGATAAAAAGCCACATTAACTGTAACTCCAATCATGTCATTTATGTCATTCATTGTGTTGAGTGTAACTTAATGTACATTGGCCAAACCTCACGTAAGTTAAAAATCAGATTCCTCGAACATCTCAATGACATTAAGAATCCAACAAACAGAAACCTTTCAGGAGCGGAGAGCGGCACGGCATGACGTAGTCACGCCGCACAGCGTCAGGCCGCCCCCCCGACATCCCTGCGCTGACCTGCTCGAGGAGGATGATTGCTTCCCCCGGAAGACGCCAGCAAGACAGCCGCTACGGGGGCCCACGTGTAGCGGGCAGGTTCTAAGGGGCGCATCGCGGAGAGTGAGAGTCCCCGTGCTTCGCGCAGCAGGAGCTGGACGAGCTCAGCCGAAGTGCTGGAGACTCATCTAGATCGCCCACTGGTCCGCAGCCCCCGAGCCTCACGTGTAGCGGGCAGGTTCTAAGGAGCGCATCGCGGGGAGTGAGAGTCCCCGTGCTTCGTGCTGCAGGAGCCGGACGAGCACAGCTGAAGTACTGGAGACCCGTCCAGATTGTCTATTTGGTCCGGAGTCGCGCGGTCCCACGTGGAGGAGCCCAGGACACTACGCGGGAGTGATGTGCTTAGATTCCTCCTTCCAGGAGCCGCTGCGACCGGTCTGCAGGATGTGTGTCTGAGATGCTCCATGCCATGCTATATCTAGACCTGTCCCAGGATTGCTTCGCCTGAAACCCGGATTATCTACTCCTCTGATGGGTGAGACCGTTTTATGTTTTCATCGGCTTAATAACTAACGCACCAGCTCTGGTCTACGATTCTGTTTTACTAACTATAAGCTTTAAATTACCCCTTGCTAACGGTAGCCTAATAACCAGTGATTTAATGCCAGCTGGGAACCCGGACGGGTTTTAAAGTGCATCACGGCACTTGACATCAATATTATTTTTTTTTGGCCTCATTCTGGTGAGGCTTCTATACTAAATCAAGACGAACAGTCTGCGAGAGGGGAATATTAATTGGTCGTTGCACGGCGGTTACCGGGGACCGGTTGAACCGCCTCACCATCTAACTGCAGTCTGATTGGGATTGTGAGCTGGGTTATACTCCAACTTGAACTTTAGTTTTAACCCAGAACCAATAGGCTACAATTGAAGAACTCTGTTTATTAGGACGTCTGCTTTTGGGACACTGGACCATGCTTAATCTGGACCTTTACGACTCATATTAACAAAGACTAATAGATGCGATGGCTAATAACATTTATGTATGAGTACCTGGTGTTTAAGTTAGAATTCTGAACTGTGAAACCGATTTTCCCTTAATTTACTGTTTTCTTATTCCACTAGCTTGTGAGAATGGTATAATTGTATCTGCCTCTATTGTGCATTGGGTCCACTATTTTCCGTGTTTTTGTCAGGTGGTATAGCAGAGGCCTGTCTAAGAGCTGTTAAGTTTAAAAGGCAGCTGTATCATGCCACCAAAAAACTCAGCAAGGAAGTCCCTAGGCTCAGTATCCCCAAAAGAGAAAGGGGCTACAGGCAAAGGGGACAATTTAACCAAAATAGACAAACTTTGGAAGTCCCCCCCGGTTAAAACTCGTACAGTTTTAAAAAATCAAGGTAATGAGGGTCAAGACCCGAAGAATAAACCTCAAGGGTCAAAATATGCTGTATTAGAGGGGGAAGAAACAGAGGAAGAAATGACAGGTAGTGAGAATGAAATGCTGAAAGAAATCCTAGCCTCTATCAAAGTCTGTAGTAGTGCGATCGGAGAACTTACCGATCAAGTAGGGGCTCTGAGAGGTGACGTCTCCCTTCTCAGAGAGGATCTCAATAAAGTCAGGGAGAAACAGAAAGTATCAGAGGAAAAAATATCAAAAGTGAATAAGGAAGTGGGTGGAATAAAGAAGATACTCTCTGCCCTAGAAAAGGAGAACGTGACTCTAAAAATCAGATTGGCAGACATGGAAGATAGGTCAAGGAGGGCCAACCTGAGATTAATAGGGGTCCCAGAAAAAGCAGAAGGGGAGAATACAGTTAAATTTGTGAAAGAATGGTTTCTGGAAAAAATAGGCAAAGAGCACCTCTCTGACAATTTTGAAATAGAACGAGCACACAGAATACCATCGGTTCTAAAAGCCCCCGGTAGCACCCCTCGAACTATTATATGCAAAACTCTACTCTCTAGGGATAGGGACATAATATTACGACGAGCACGAGACCATGATGATCTTAAAGTTCAAGGAGTGAAAGTTGCAGTGTACCCCGATTTCTCCCGTGACACCGTACAGAAAAGGAAAAGTTATACTGAGGTGAAGAAAAGACTGAGAGAGAAGGGCATTATCTACTCCCTTATGTATCCGGTGAAGCTAAAAGTTCTATATCAGAACCAATCCCATTTTTTTAATACTCCGGAACAAGCATCCGAATGGATGGATTCAAAGGGATTGTGAGCAATAGTCATTATGTTATAACCGTTGTTGACAGTCGGCGCGGGGGGAGGGGGGGGCGGTTGGGGGCGGGTAAGTGGCTCTAGAAGGAGGAGTTCTACTACGGTAGGACATGGCGGTGGGCGGGGGGGAGCTTGGTGGAGGGGAGGGGGGTTGGGTGGTGGGGGGGGGGGGGGTGCTGGAACTGGAAGGGGGGAGGGGCTCTTTTTTTTTTTTTTTTTTTTTTTGAGTAATGGGGGGCACTAGGATTATCTCTTGGAACATAAGAGGGATGCATGACCGCATGAAGAGATGCATTATTTTTGACTATATATGTAAACAACTTCCCGCAATTGTAATACTGCTGGAAACGCACCTTACCGATGAGTCTTTATCCAGAATTCAAAAAAGATGGGCAAATCAGATCTATAGCTCAGTGTTCTCTTCCTTTGCCAGGGGAGTCACCATCCTGATCCATAGATCAATTGAATTTAAAGTGTTAGAATTACAGAGTGACGTAGATGGGAAATTTGTTTTTCTTTTTGGCATCTTGGAGGGCATTAAATGCATAATAGCAGGAATTTATATACCCCCGCCCTTTAGGTATGAGGTTCTGAAAAAGCTTTTATTGTTTGTGGAGAAAGTGGGAGAGTGTCCCGTGTTAGCCATTGGTGATTTTAACTCTGTATTCTCTGACAGACAGGACCGAACAGGAAAGAGACGAACCAACCAGTCGGGGAATTTAGGAGTAGGGGATACCCCCTTTGCCAGATTCTGTCAAGAAGTAGGATGGATAGATGTTTGGAGGTCACTGTATGGAGATCAGCCCGTATATTCTTGTTTTAGTCGTTCATTTAATACCTTCTCTAGAATTGATCTTGCGTTGGCAAACGAATCGGCTAGGGGATGGATTAAAAAAATGAAATATGATAACCGCTCAATTTCAGACCACTCCCCCCTGGTGCTGGAATTATCCGGCTCAATTGAGTCCCCACGTAGATTCTGGAGAATTAATCCATATTGGTTGTCCCTGATGACGAATGAAGATAAAATAAAGAAAGAAATGTGCCACTTCATTGCCTCAAATAGATCAGTTGATAATTATGGTTTGCTGTGGGACACTCTAAAATCCTGTTTAAGAGGGTTATTAAATTCTGAAGTTATATTTCTTCGAAAAGAGTTCTCAAAACAGGAAAGGCAGCTAAAGGAAGAAGTTATTAAGAGGGAGAGGGCTTTTCAGGAGACAAGATTGCAAAGTTCCCTAGATAGCTATAATCAGGCTCAAGAGAAGTATAATAAGTTCTTATCTAATAAAGCTATGCAAAAACTATTTTTCATGGGCCAGTCCGCACACTGTGAGTGCGGAACTTCATCTCAAAGGCTTATGCAGAAAGTCAAGAAACAGCAGAGGCGATCAAGAACAATTTTGGAGAAGTGGTACATAGCCAGAGTGAGATCAAGGCTGTATTTCTACAACTTTTCCAAAACGTCTACTCCTCTGACCTGAATGTGACTCTTGATAGGATAAAAAGGTACTTGGATGGTATCTGCATCCCGAAATTACTGGTAGAAAAAAGGGAGCAACTGTCTCTTCCGATTACAGTTAAGGAGGTGGAGGAGACACTATCTTCATCTAGGCGGAGCGCCTCTCCCGGTTTGGATGGGCTACCACTGGAGATCTATGATCGATTTGGCTCGATTCTTCTCCCATTCTTGGTTGAGGTATGGGATAAGTCACAGGCTGTAGGTAGGCTTCCTGAGTCTTGGTATGAGGCTGGTATTGCCCTGATTAAAAAGAAAAATAAAGATCCAATAGAGGGAGACTCATACCGACCTATCTCACTCTTGAACACCGATACCAAGTTGATAGCTAAAGTATTGACAAATAGACTGAAAATGGTAGTGCCCTCTTTAGTACACAGCGATCAATGTGGTTTTGTTGGAGGCCGACATATTAGTACAAACATTAGGCGGCTTTTTCTGAATATGCAATTGGGGAGAGGTGAGGCCCGCTCCATCCTGTCATTAGATGCCTCTAAGGCATTTGACAGGGTGGAGTGGGAGTTTCTCTGGGAAGTTCTATATAGATTTGGACTGGGTAATATCTTTGTTGAGTGGGTTAGATTGTTTTATGTTACCCCCAAAGCATGTATTAAAATAAATGGTGATTTTTCCTCTTTTTTTTCCTTAACAAGGGGAACCAGACAGGGATGCCCTCTGTCCCCCTTGCTATTCGCTATGTTTATTGAACCTCTGGCAATAAAAGTTAGGGCCTGCGAGGAAATCACAGGAGCAGGTATGGGTGGCCCAACTGACAAGATTATGCTCTATGCCGACGATATTTTGTTATGCTTGAAAGATTCAGGGACGTCATTACCAAAGGTCTTGAGTGTGATCAACGAGTTCGGCAGATACTCTGGCTTTGAGATTAATGTTCAGAAGTCGACTTTGGTGCCCCTCGATAAGGATACGATGAGCAATTTGGAAAGCCTAGGTCTAAATGTCTCCCGATCCCTGGACTATTTGGGTCTAAAAGTCAGTGCCAATGTTGGCGACTATATGATACTAAATGTGACTCCTCTCCTGACAAAAGTAAAACATAAAGTGAATACCTGGAACTCCCTGCCGCTGAGTCGAGCAGAGAGGGTTGTATTGATTAAAAGTATACTAATGCCCCAAATTCTTTATATATTGTGCAATTGTCCATGTTGGGTGGACAAGAAATGGTTCGGCTTTATACGGGCTAGTATTAATAAATTGTTATGGGGAAGGAAGAAGGTGCGCATCAAACAAGAGACTTTAATGAGGGATAAGAGTAAGGGAGGTCTCTCTCTGCCTTCCTTCTTTCACTACTTCTTGGCCGCCCAGATTCAATTTATAGGGGAAAATAAAGTAAGCGGGCTTCTTGAGATACTAGCCAACTTGATTGGGAAAAGCTTCACTTCCATCTTGGCCCTATTAGAGTCAGGACAACTCAGTGGTGTGGGTATAAGGAAGCTACCTCTAGCCAGATTATTGACAAACTCTTGGAGGGAAGTTAAGAAGACGCTAGGGATTGTGGGGGGCTTTAAATTTACACCTCTGTGGAATAACCTTAATATGCCAGAACTTTGTAAAATGGAAGATGTGTGTTTTTGGGAAAATATGGGAATTACGTCTCTGGAGCAAATGGGCAAAAACGGGTCTTTACCTCCCTTTCAATTTTGGGTAGACGCTGGCATCCTTAAGGAGATAGACTTATTCAGGTATTGGCAATTTTCACATGCATACAAAAGGGAAAAAAATAAAGAAGTGTTTAAGATAGAGGGGAGTGAGAAACTCACAATGATTTTTGAGACAGGAGAAATCACAAAAAAATTAGCTAAGGCATACCGTTTTTTGCGGAGCTATATGGATAAAGAAATTAATCACAGTAGTCAAAGTAAATGGGCTAATCAGATAGGAGGGATCACTATAGAACAATGGGGCGAGATTTATAGGAATGTAGTTAGGAGCACTATTAACTTAAATCACAGATGCACACAATTAAATATTTTATATAGGACCTACTTCTCACCGAGTGTAATGTGTAGGATTGGGTTAAAGGAAGATTCCAACTGTATGCGATGTAATAGAATTGAGGCCGATATCCTGCATGTTTTATGGGATTGTCCGGAGATAGGGAACTACTGGCAGGAGGTTTTTGAAATTACTGAATCTCGGTCTGGATGCTCTATTCCACGAACTGCCGTTCTTGGCCTGCTGGGTTATATCCCAAGTAATATAGGAATTAGAATTAAACGAGATCTGATTCTAAAGGTCCTGTTTTTAGCAAGGCTGGTGCTCATAAAACAATGGAATAAGGATAGGGCTCCATCGATAAGGGAATGGCAAAATTTAGTAGAACGTATTAGGTCATACGAATGTTTATATGAAAAACGATATAGAAAGGGTAGAAAACTTAATGAATTGTGGTGCCACTGGAATTGTTGATGGTTGTTATTTATTTATTATTATTATAATTATTATTTTTTTTTTTTTTTTCTTTCTTTTCCCCCGGTCAAGTCCAGCAAGTGGTGGGAGGGGGGAGGACGGGATAGGGTAGATGGAAGACCTGATGATATATCTGATGTCTTTATTGTATATGTACCACAAATCTGTATTTATAAATGACATTTCCTGTGAATGTGCTAGTGAAGGTACGGAATTTATGTAATTTACTTGTTTAATAAAGCATTTAAAAACTAAAAAAAAAAAAAAAAAAAGAAAAGAAACCTTTCAGGAGCTTCAAAAAATTTTCTGCAATCACATGGTGCAAGAACAGAGTGCCTCCGGGTCTATGCAATAGAGAAAATTGCCAAACCATTAAGAGGGGGCGACTATAATGTCCTGTTGCATAATCGGGAGGCTTATTGGATATTTACATTGGACTCTCGTTCTCCATCTGGTCTCAATATGAACTCCTGTACCATTATGTAGCTTAACTTCATATAGATGTCATATACCTCTTACAACTTCTACATTGATATCGCAGCATACCCACTTACCTTTCTTGCTCCATTACAGTTCACCTTGTTTATTTTTAATAATGACTGATTGTTTTTTAAATTTTCTTTCTTCTTTTTCAGACCATTCTCACATTTGACACGTTGGGGTTAAATTGAAGGCAATTATTGCTGCATCTTTCTACATACTTTATAAATATCTGTCATCCGTCCAACTTTATATTAATGGTCACCATTAATAATGTATCCCTAACCTCTCAAAAGTGACAAACTGACATGTCTTTTGCAAAATTATATTTTTTACTTGTTGTCAATTGTCTGGACCACTACATAGCCTCCTCTAGACTTGCATGCGACTTTATAATAACGTCGTACCTTTATTAATGTTAACAGGCTTTTGTCTATCATCTTGATAGTTCAGTTCCGTTCCTCCCCCACCACTGATGTCATCCGAGGATTTCCGGAAGTGATGTATACGACGTCATTGGTTTGGGGAGTGTCTGTTTGTGCACATGTGCTTTTATATTGTTTGTATCACTCAGTCTGTGTAGCCATGACTAAGAACGGGCTCACCGTTTGAAACGCGTTGGCCTTTAAACACTTTGGGATTTTAAATATCATGCCTTAAATAAAGCTTGGAATATCTTGGACGAAGCTGGACACGGAATCTTTTTTTCTCACTTGCTAGTTTGGCCAAGCTTCCCTGTGCAGACCCTTGGTCCCCTTGAAAAATGCTCGAGTCTCCCATTGACTTCAATGGGGTTCGTTATTCGAGACAAGCACTGAGCATCGGGAAAAGTTTGTCTCGAATAACAAGCACCCGAGCATTTTAGTTCTCGCTCATCTCTAGTTGGAATATATTATTATCTGTAAACCAGTAGAACGAGTTAGCTATTGGGGCACATTTACTTACCCGGTCCATTCGCGTTCCAGCGACGGCTTCTCTGACAAGCGTTCCTGTCTTCCTGCGATTCATGAAGGTCCTGCGCCCGATGTCCACCAGGTGTTGCTGCTGCGCCGCAGTCCGCCGAGGTGCCCCGGAGTTCATCGTCTTCGGTTTTTCCGAATCCGTTGGGTTACCGTTCGGCCACGCCCCCCCGATTTCCGTCGCATGCATGCCAGCACCGATGCGCCACAAACTGATCGCGTGCGCCAAAATCCCGGGCAATTCAGGGAAAATCGGCGCAAATCGGAAATATTCGGGTAACACGTCGGGAAAACGCGAATCGGGCCCTTAGTAAATGACCCCCACTGTGTCAATTCAATGCAGGGAGAACCACTAGAGGTCACCAGAGATGTGGTTCTAATTAACCTATGTGTTGAGTCTGTAATATTGTAACATCATTTATTGACTCTGCAACATTGTTGCTGCGATTGTATTCACTGATGCTATAATATACTACTATTGGCCGACTTCCAAGCCACTACTTGCTGGTGTGCAGGTCCACTAGAAAGTCCTCCCTATCTATAAGCATTTTTATACACATTTCCTCCTCACTTTCTTACTATTAACGGACACTAGAACTGATCCCTAACAACCATTTCATTGCTATCTAAAAAGGATAGGCTAGGGGGGGCTATAATCTAAATCCTTTTTAGATAGCAATGATAATTAGATAACAGATAATAATATATCCCAACGCCATCGATTTGTAGAATTTTAATTGTGTGTCTTCAATAGGTTTCAGCAATCCAATTATTACCTTTTATCGTTTAAATATTTTAAAAGTTAAGTTTTAGACCAATGGGTCTCAGTGAGGTCCCTAGGGACCTTTTTTGTAAATTGCTACACTAAAAGCATTTTTCTTCATTGCTGCAAGTGTAAGTGTCACGGGTGATCCTGCGATCCATGTATCGGATCGCGGGTGCACCTGTGTTCCCCCTGTGGCGCGACCCTGGCCCGGTCCCGAGTCATCGTTGCCTCCGCGATCCATTTTGTGGTTTTCCCGTATTCCTGTGGCGCTCCAGGTTATCCTGTGGTCTTCTGAGGTCCTGCCAGCAATCCTTCCGAGGTCCTGCCATCCCAAGGTCCTGCCATCCCGAGGTCCTGCCATCCCGAGGTCCTGCCTTCCCGAGGTCCTGCCTTCCCGTGTCCCTACCTTGGCTGCCACCGTGGGCCTAGTCGCACCCGTGGAGCGACCAGGTGGCTCCACGTCGCAGCAAGACTATCCCAATTTGCGGCGGGCTCTGGTGAAGACCAGGAGTCCACTTAGACCCGGGTTGTGGATAGCATCATTATATCCCGCGGTGGTCCAGGGAGTCCACAGACTTCTTCCCGCACCCCAGTGCGTGACAGTAAGATCCGGCCATGGACCCCGTCAAGGTCTTGTTTCCTGCTAAAACCCTGGACTGTGTCAAGGACCCACGCCAGCTACTGGGTGATCTTCCCAGCCGTATTTCCCAGCAGTCTCAAGAGATTGCTACCCAACAAGAACTCCTGGACAAACTTCCTGCTACCCTTCAAAGGATGATTGTCTCCCAACAGCAGGTTCCCGCGACTCCTCCATCACCCCGCTATGTTTTCCGGCATTAGAGTCTGAACCCAAAAATTTTTTGTTTGACAAATTTGATGGAAACCCCAAATTGTGCAAGAGATTTGTTTCCCAGTGCTTGCAGCACCTTGAACTGTTGTCCTCTCAGTTCCCCACCGAACGCTCTAAGGTGGCGTTTGTCTACTGTTTGCTCTCTGGAGAGGCACTGGACTGGGCTACTCCTCTATGGGATAGTGGTGACCCAGACATGGTTACCCATACCAAGTTCCTGGCAAAAATCCGGTCCAGTTTTGAACCACCTCAAGTTCGGCTACCTCGCCTGTCCTGCTTGGTCCCCGTGTCCCCAGAGCCTCCGCAGCCTCCCAGAGCTGCTACAATGGCGCCTCAGCCTCTGCAGCCTCCTGGAGCTGCTCCAGCAGCGCCTCAGCCTTTGCAGCCTCCCAGAGCTGCTCCAGCGGCGCCTCAGCCTCCGCAGCTTCCCAGAGCTGCTCCGGCTTTCCTACAAGCCGCTCCAGTGTCTCCGCAGCTTCCCAGAACTGCTCCGGCTTTCCCAAAAGCCACTCCAGTGTCTCCGCAGCTTCCCAGAGATGCTCCGGCTTTCTCATAAGCCGCTCCAGTGTCTCCGCATCTTCCCAGAGCTGCACCGGCTTTCCCACAAGCTGCTCCAGTGTCTCTGCAGCTTCCCAGAGGTGCACCGGCTTTTCCACAAGGCGCTCCAGTGTTCCACTTCCTGGTGTTGCCCAAGAGTCAATCAAGCCTGCGGCTGCCCAAGGGTCGCTCCGGCCTGCAGCTGCCCACTTAGACTCTGCTCCTGGGTTGCGGCTAGCATCGTTAACCCTCGCGGTGGTCCAGGGAGTCCACAGACTTTAGCCCCAGAGACTCTTCCCGCACCCTAGTGCTTGACAGCATCTGTGTAAACATTTTCACACAGGGTCGCACTGGCCCACCGGTATACCAAGGAAAAATACCAGTGGGCCCCGACAAATTTAGCCCCGCCCCATGTCGCTGCTGACTCTGCCTCCCTTCGCTGCTGTCCCCACCACCCGCTGCCGTGCCGTTGATGGTGCAGACAGCTGTGAGCTTTCTGCATCCTTACTGGTCACCTGCTGTATCTGTGTGGTGAGGCCAGCAGGCGCAATGTGATGATCACTGCATGTAGACTTGGAGATTGTCTCCTGCCATTTCCTTGTGTGAGGTGATGGGGGGCTGCAGTTTCTGTCTGTGTGGATAATGTGTTTATAAGTGTAGGGAAAGTGAGGGCTTCTCCCTGCACATGACTGAGTGCTGGAGTAGTGACACATAAGTGCTGCAGCACTGAGCCATGAGGTAATTAGCTGTGTGCAGCGACACATGAGGTAACAGCTGTGAGCAGAGATGGGGAGGGGGCGTGTCTCCTGCCATAGTAACAGACATATGAGCAGTCACTGCCATCTAGGGGAAGTCTGCAGAATACAAGAGGAAGGAGCAAGATTCGGGTAACTAATCCAATTGCAAAAGGGCTTAAAATTACCTGCCCTACAACATATCAAAAGTTTTTTGAAATGACGGTTACACTTTAAGGCTACAAGCAGAGGCTTATTAAAGTTAACACTTTAATATACATGAAAAATACTGTACACTCAAAAACGAACTTGACAAATTACAATAAAAGAAAGTAAAAACAATATACATACAATACATAAACAGTTGATCCTTATTATCCTTATTATTAGATAGCGAGTGTTAAATTGGCTGGAGGACACGGCACCGAAAGATCCAGTCTTCTAATGTATAGAGTCTTCAGAACTGAACAAGGCCATGTGGCCGTTTAACTAATTTAAAGCCGGTGGGTTTTTGACCCCCACCCCTGGCTGTGATGTCATTGTGAGGGGGAGTTTCTCATATCCTCCTCTATTAAAGCCCTATAACTTTTAATTGGAAGATGGCACAAATGTGCCATTGCTCCCAATCACCTGGGTACCTTGCTATCTTTCACCCCATACCAAACTTGGGGTGTCTAGGCCTAACATTAGGGGTGTTCTGCAATTGATTGGGTTCCCCTGCGTGGGGAGGAACAGTGCAGGACACAGCACTTCCTCAGTCATCCCAGGATGTCCTCAGCACATGGGTGGTGTAGACTTTTGATACTCGGGCCATGATTGTATCTAGATCCTAAAACTCTCCCCTGTAACTGGGACCCATAATTATGAATTATGCCCCACTTATGGACAGCCATGATATTTGTCTCTCAAAGCTTTTTTGGCTGCAAAGTGACACACAGGTCCACTATTCCTTTGATCTCTTTGTCCCCAGAGATGAGCTAGCAGAGGTGTAAATATTTTCACTTGGGGTAGAGAAACTTCCTCTTAACCTTTGGTCATCAAGGAATCTCCTGGGGTGCTGACTCCAACTAACCTTCCTGCCAGTTGTATATGTAATTAACATTTCTTCCTCTACTCAGTCATAAATTTAAAAAGACTCAATGAAAGAAAAAAAAAACATATGTACAGTTGGTGTAAATGATCACATTTACACTTACAGCAATAAAGAAAAATACTTCCAGAGTACCAAAATGCATTGTAACATTTAACCCCTTTACGCTCCGTGACGGATATATCCGCCAAGGAGCTATGAAGGGTGTATGAAGAGGGCTCACGCAGCAAAGACCCATCGCTAACACCCGCGGTTGGTGCTTACATCTGTATTACACTGTGTAAGGTGAAGAAGAGCTTTAATAAGCGATCATTGAATCGCTTGTTCAAGCTAACCTGTAAAAGTAAATAAAAACAGTTAAAAACATTGAAAAAATTTTTTTTAATTAAAAGAATTAATTTAACCCCTTCCTGACATTTGACGCACTATTACTGCATGGCGGGAGGTGCGTTCCCGCAATATGCAGTAATAGTACGTCAAAATTCTGGCGCCAGCTCCTGAAGTATATTATAGCCGACACCTGCCTCTAACACCTGCGATCGGCGCTTACCTGGGGGTTTCCGTGGTTCCGATTGCATTCCCGGGAAGCTACCCTGTAAAATTAAAGAAAAAAAGTTAAAAACACTAAATAAACACACTTTTTAATAAATAGAATTAAAAAAAGTTTAAGTCCCCTAAACACAAATATTCCCTATACATATCTAATAAAGTAAAAAAAACCTGAAAATCACCAAAACCCCCACATATTTGGTATTGACGCGTCCGTAACCATCTGTACAATAAGTCAGAAACATTATTGGACCCGTATGGTGAACGCCGTAAAAAAAAAACCTGAAAAACTCGCCAAAAATGTAAATTTTCATAAAATCCCTTCACAAAAATGAGCCAAAAAGTGATAAAAAATTTTTATGTGCACCAAAATGGTACCACTGAAAAGGACAACTCAACACGTAAAAAATAAGTCCTAAACTAGCACTGTCAACCAAAAAATATTAAAGTTATATCTCTGAAAAGATGGCGATGCAAAACAAATGAGATTTTCTTTATATTCGTTTTTTTCCTGTAAAATTGTAAAATATATCACCGTAATCGTAGTGATCTATAGAATAAAAATATTATAGTATTTTTAGTGTATGGTGTACGACTCCCAAAATACACAAAAAAAGTAACCCAAAATTGACAATTTTCTTTTTCTCCATACATTAAAGAGTTAATAAAATCTCATCAAAAAGCTACAGACCCACTACAATGAAGTATTTTTAAAGTGCATCTCATGTCACAAAAAATAAGCCCTTATATGTCCAAATTGCCAAAAAAAATAAAAATTGTATAGCCATTATAAAGTGACAATACATAATCTGCTCTGAATGGCGCAGCTCCCCTCTCAATGCCCTGGCGTGTGCCCATACAGCAGGTTACCACCACATATGGGGTATTGTACGGGAGATTGGGTATCAAATTTTGTAGAGCGTTTTGGTATTTTATCCACTGAGAATTTGTAGATTTTATGAAAAACACATTCATTTGGCCAAAAAAAAAAATGTATTTCAAAATTGCATCCGATATTGTTTTAACCCCTGTAAACCAATTAAAGGGTTAACAAACTTCATAAAAGTTGTTTTACGTACGTTGAGGGGTGTATTTTCTATAATGGAGTAATTTATGGGGTTTTACTTTTATTTAGGCCTCTCAAAGTGACTGCAAACCTGAGCAGGTCCCTCAATAGCAGGATTTAGCTTTTTTTATGAAAATGTGAAAAATTGCACCTGACGTTCAAAGCCCCTTAACATCTTACAATAATGATAGTATGTATAAAAACCACGGAGGCATAAAGTAGACATTCGGTGAATGTTAGTTATTACGTATTTGGGTGTTATGACTCATGTGTGGAAAAAGTAGAACATTTTGAATTTCGAAAATTGAGAATTTTTCCAAATTTTCACCAAATATCTGATTTTCTCATAAATAAATGCAAACATACCACCAAAATTTTTTTAACTAACATGAAGTACAATGTGTCACGACAAAACAATTTCAAAATCACTTGGATATGTTACAGCGTTCCAAACTTATAACCACTTATAGTGACACAGGGCAGATTAGAAAAAATGGGCCGTGTCAGGAAGGTGAAAAGTGGCTTCGGCGTTAAGGGGTTAATAAAGTTAAAGTCCCCTAAACACAAACATTCCCTATACACATTACTTGAAAATGGCTACATAGAGATAGCTGAAACGTTGTATTTTTACCACTGGTGAAATAAGAGTTAAAAAATCTCATCAAAAAGCTACAGACCCACTACAATGAAGTATTTGTAAAGTTCATCTCATGCTGCAAAATATCAGCCCTTATATGTCCAAATTGCCAAAAAAATAAAGACTGTATAGCCAATAAAAAGTGACAATGCATAATCTGCTCTGAATGGCGCAGCTTCCCTTCGATGCCCTGGCATGTGCCCATACAGCAGGTTACCACCACATATGGGGTATTGTTATACGAGGGAGGGATTGGGTATCAAATTTTGTATTTTATCCACTGAGAATTTGTAGATTTTTTGAAAAACACATTAATTTAGCCAATAAAATTTTACTTTCAAAATTGTATCCGAATTTGTTTTAACCCCTGTAAAACAATTAAAGGGTTAACAAACTTCATAAAAGTTGTTTTACGTACGTTGAGGGGTATAGTTTCTATAATGGGGCAATTTATGGGGTTTTACTTTTATTTAGGCCTCTCAAAGTGACTTCAGCATTTTTTATGAAAATGTGAAAAATCGCACCTAACGTTCAAAGGCCCATAACATCCTACAAAAATAAGAGTATGCATAAAAAAACATGTCCACATAATGTAGACATTCTGTGAATGTTAGTTATTATTTTTTTTTGCGGTTATGACTATGTGTGGAAAAAGTAGAACACTTTGAAGTTCGAAAATCGAGAATTTTTCCACATTTTCACCAAATATCTGATTTTCTCATAAATAAATGCAAAACATACCACCAAAATTTTTCAACTAACATGAACTACAAAGTTTCATGGGAAAACAATTTTAAAATCACTTGGATATGTTAAAGAGTTTCAAAGTTATAACCATTTATAGTGACACAGGGCAGATTTGAAAAAATGGGCCGTATCAGGAAGGTGAAAAGTGGCTTCGGCGTTAAGGGGTTAATAAATGATGCTTCTGCTGTCTTTTTTTCGGGCCCCCTTGCATTGCATCACCTTTGAATCCTTTATTGGTGTGTAGCTGAACCTATTGCACATCCCTGGTGTAAACAGGGTTGCTGCCCATGCCTGGAGGCAGGGCCAGCTACACCACCCATGCCCTGAGGACATCCTGGGATGACTGAGGGTGCTGTGTCCTGCACTGTTCCTCCCCACGCAGACAAGGCACAGGACAGGCAGAGGCTACTGATCTATTCAGAGCTTGTGTGCTGCATTATAGGGTAAACCCTCCCCCCATCTCCTCTTCACATGGAGCTGCAGTCAGGGCGTGGTCACACAGTGCCTTTTGGTTGCGTTTTCATTGCTTTTTGAACCGTATAATAACAGCTGAGGAGAGGTAATTTGCCTAATTACATTACTGTTAACATTTGTGTTAATAGTGTGTTTACATTTGAATGTGTTAACATATTGTTAACACATGTGTCAACATTGCATTTACACTGTGTTTTGTAAATGGAAATGTTAATAGTAATGCAATTAGACAAATAAAGTCTCCTCAGCTGTTGTAATGCATTTCAAAAGGCAATGAAAACACAACCAAAAATGCATGCGTTTTTAGTCCGTTTAAAATGGTCCAAAAACTGTTCAACTTTAGGGTGCAGTAGCACACTACAGTTGAAATCTGGCAGCTCATGAATCGGGATGAAGAAGTGGAGGAGGAGAAGCGTGAAGACTGCTCTGTGTGATGCCAGGGCTTGCTGCAGACATCACAGGGTGTGTGATGATATGTGACATGTATGGATGTGTATAACAGATCCATATAGTGAGTGTTTTGTATGTGTGATAAGCCTGTGTTTGCCTGCATGTCTGTCTGTCTGCATGTATCTGAGTCTGCCTGCCTACATACATGTGTCTGGCTGCATGTAGCTATACTTGTCTGCCTGTATATATGTCTTTCTGCATGTGTGAATGTTGCTGGTTTATAGACTAAAAATATTAATCACCTGAAATGTACATGAGAAGGAGAGAGGGTTCTGTGTCATAATGTGTATTATGAGGTTCCACAGCAGAAGGGGTGTGTATTATGAAGTTCTGCAGCAGCAAAGTTGTGTATTATGAGGTTCCGCAGCAGATGAAATGTGTATTATGAGGTTCTGCAGTAGGTGAGGTGTGTATTATGTGGTTCTGCAACAGCTGAAATTTGTATTATGAGATTCTGCCGCAGCAGATGAGATGTGTAGTATGAGGTTCTGCAGAAGCTGGGGTGTGTATTATGAGGTTCCACAGGAGATGAGATGTGTTTTATAAGGTTCTGCAGGAGCTGAAGTGTGCATTATGAGGTTCTGCAACAAGTGAAATGTGTATTATAAGGATCTGCAGCAGCTGAGGTGTTTATTATGAGGTTCTGCAGAAGCTGAGGTGTGTATTATGAGGTTCTGCAGGAGCTGAGGTGTATATTATGAGGTTCTGCAGGAGCTGAGGTATATATTATGAGGTTCTGCAGGAGCTGAGGTGTATATTATGAGGTTCTGCAGCAGTTGAGATGTGTATTATGAGGTTCTGCAGGAGCTGAGGTTCTACAGCAACAAAGTTGTATATTATGAGGTTCGCCAGCAGCTGAGGTGTGTATTATGAGGTTCTGCAGCAGCTGAGTTGAAGTTTCAGTTTTATTACTTGGCAGAGGGGATGGGCAATGTTGGTTAAATTACCTCAAAACTATCCTGGCGATGACAGCGGTGTTTGCGATCATAAACTATGGAATATTTTAGGGAACAGGAGACTGTTTTGAATTGTTAATGCCCCCACGTGAGTTCACTGCAAAGGGGCCCACTGAAAACTGGAGCTGGAAATAAAGTGTGTAGGCAGTCCTCGGGTTACGTACAAGATCGGTCCTGGAGGTTTTTTCTTAAGTTGAATTTGTATGCAAGTTGGAATTGTATACTTTAATCATTGTAACCCCAGCCAAATTTTTTTCTGTTTCTGTGACAAATGGATTTTAAAAATGTTGGGTTATCAACCAGGATTAACAATAAAGCTTCATTATAGACTCAAAAAGCATATGAGTGATATCTGGTGCATAGACAATTCATCACACCATTTATCATTTATTAAAAATATTTCTCATTTTATTAACAATCACAATCTAAAAACAACAATTTGACGCCCCCCGGTGTCTGGGAGAGAACGCACCACTGGACCCGGGAACATGTTACCCTGGACCCGCGATGCGTCTCCTAACAATGAATGCACTTACCTGGCACTCGGGCTTCAGCGGACTCCCCCTTCTTGTCTTCAGCATGGGCTTCAGCAGTAGATATGCACATAAAAGACTCCTTGAGAACTCCAGCTTCCGCACTTAAGAAAGATATTTGTTAAAAAAAATCTCACTTTATTGAATACGAAAAGGGTGTTATTAAAAATACACCATATGGTCTGTAAAAAACGGACGCGTTTTCTGACACGGGGAAAGGGGAATCTTAACACTAAATACATTGGATGCAAAATACTAATACAAGTACATTGAATCATTTTTAAAATTCATACTGCCAGGTACCCAACTATAGGATCCAGAAGACATACTTCTTGCATGTGAAGGCTTCTTCTGGTAATTGTTCAACAGGAATAACCCGTGAGCCCACCCTATATTTTTACTAGAAAGAATACCAGACTGCTAATAGAAGTGTGAAACACCCAGATAACTAAACACATTGGGGCAACTGTTCTAGTTGCTCATGGCAACCAATCAGAGATCAGCTTTCATTTTCCCACAGCAGCTTATGAAACTAAACCTGAGCTCTGATTGGTTTCCATGAGTCATTGTAAAAGACAAAACACGTTACAACTTGCAGAACACAGATGCGTTTCATAGGTTCTGCCCAAAGCATTTGAATTACAACGTATCATCAGAAACCGGCCTCTGACTGTGTTCACACTCCTTAGGAAAGCAATTCCAGCACAGCGTAGAGGAGTTTCTTCCGATCAAATCTGCGTTTACAGTAAAACGCTAGCGATTAGGAATATGCATTGTAGATATGAGATCGGGAAACACTCTTTTGCCGAATTGTGTTCCTAAATGTAATTCAAATGTAGTGTGTGAATGCAACCATCAGGAACCTAAATATGGCCACTAACTCTAAGCCTACTATACCAAGTCCCACTAACCCTAAGCTACTGACCCATTAACATATACTGCAGCCTCCCTAATTAAAGGGGCTTGGGGGGGTAAGAACAAGAAAGCAATTGTACGTACCCCCCTCTGGTGCACCGGTCAAGCACTGTGCCCCCATCACTCCCAGTCTGTATGTATAGAGGTACAGCAGTGACATCACAACCAGAGCGGGGGAGCTGCAGGTCATGGCCATGGTCAGTGTTACACTTACAAAGGCCTCAGACAGAGGCTACAGGGGAAGCGCAATGTGGTTGTGACATCACTGCTGCATCTCAGTATATATATACAGGGACTGGAGGCACAGCACTGGATCAGAGCACCACAGCGGGTAAGTACAGCTGCTTTCTTGTTTTTACAGCCTCTCCACTTCACTGGTAAAAAAAAGTATATAAGCCTGGACAACCCCTTTAATAATAAAGGCCACGTATGTGTATGTATATATATGTATATAAAATGAATAAAATGGCAGCACTCCATTTAAATGAAAATAAGGGTTTGTTCCATCCTCTGCAACGTTTCAGCTATATCCCAGCCTTTATCAACATCATCATACAGCTGAAACGTTGCAGAGTCCATCCTCTGCAACGTTTCAGCTGTATGATGATGTTGATAAAGGCTGGGATATAGCTGAAACGTTGCAGAGGATGGAACAAACCCTTTTTTTCACTTGCATGGAGTGCTGCCTTTTCTTCATTTTACTAATGGACTCTTTTGGTTAGAGTGTAGGATAGTCTTTATATATATATAAAGGCAGTCCCCGGGTTACATACAAGATAGGTTCCATAGGTTTGTTCTTAAGTTGAATTTGTATGGAAACTGTATATTTTATAATGGTGATCCAGACAAAATGTTTTTTTCCCCCAGTGACAATTGGAGTTTCAAAATTCTTTGCTGTAATTGGACCAAGGCTTATCAATAAAACTTCATTGCAGACACTTTACAGCTGATCATTGCAGTCTGGGACTATAGTAAAGCATCCAGAGAGCTTCACCAGAGGTTACAGTGGGCAGAGGGGTCCGTCTTTAACTAGGGGTCATCTGTAAGTCGGGTGTCCTTAAAAGGGGACCGCCTGTTTATATATATATATATGATGAACCACAACCCAGCTCAGTGTTGTGTATTAAGTGATTAAGTGGATAATTTACTTACCCGGTCCTGCGCGATCCATGTATATCCTGCGCCCGATATCCAGCATGTGTCGTTTCCTCGCTCAGGTCCGCCAGAGTTCACCTTCTTCCCGGTGCATGTACGTGCTCGGCTTGCGACACAAATTTAAATGTTTAATTCCGCGCTTAGTCCGAATCCGTCGGATCTTCCAATGGCCTCCCCCCAGAATTTTTTTGCGTGAAAGCTGGAGCAATTGCGTCACAATCTCATTGCGGGCCACACAATCCCTGGCACAATCCCCAAAAGGTCGGAAAACCTGTTGAAAATGCGGCCGCGGGACCCTTATTAAATAAGCCCCAATGTGCTACTTATCTCCCCAAGTAGCCAATAGAAATGAAAAAAGGAATTAGTCCTCACGATTCGGTTTCCATAAGTCCACCATGACGGCTCCCTGGAGGTTGCTTCCCCTTCCTCTGTAGGGACAGGAAATTGAGAGTATTAAAAGGCCCTCCCACAACCTCCCACCAGTGTATACCAAATAACTACACCGGTATAGGCTTCAACTCAATTTTATTTAGCATGTTATATTCACATACAGTATTTACAAGAAGAAACCCTCAAAACAACAAGGGAGGGAAATAATAGGGCCGTGATGGTGGACTTATGGAAACCAGATTACCGGTGAGGACTAATTCCTTTTTTCCATTTCGTCCCCCATGACGGCCCCCTGGAGACATACCAAATTATCCCCAGGTAGGGAGGGACCACAGCTTGTAGGACTTTACGGCCAAAGGCCAGATCTTTTGCCATGGCTATATTTAGTTGGTAATGGTTAACAAAGGTGGAATTTGAGCTCCAAGTGGCTGCTCTGCAAATTTCATCAATGGAGGCTCCTCATCTCTCAGCCCAAGATGTGGAGACTGCTCTGGTAGAGTGAGCCCTTATCTTCATAGGAACAGGAACACCTTTAAGATTGTAACATTCCCTGATCGCATTTGTGATCCACCGGCCAATTGTTGACTTAGAGGCTTTTCTTCCCTTATTTTTCCCTGCAAATTCCCTGCAAGGTTTGAATCCTTTCTCCAGGGATTTAAGACCTCTAAGTATCTAAGTAGTGAGCGCCTTACATCTAGAAGATGCCATTTCTCTTCCGTAGCATTCTTAGGCTGACGACAGAAGGTTGGCAATATGATCTCCTGGCTCCTGTGAAAGTTAGAAACAACTTTAGGTAGAAAATTTCTATCAAGTCTGAGAGTAATTCTATCCTCTGTAACTAATAGATAAGGTTCACAAATCGACAAGGCCTGAAGTTCCCCTATCCTTCTAGCAGATGTATTCACAACTAGAAATACTGTTTTAAGCGTTAATAAACGTATATTATTTGAGTTATTGGTTTCAAAGGAGTTTGAGGTTAACACATCTAAGACCAAGGAAAGGTCCCACTGGGGGGAAGATTCCTTTACGGTAGGTCTTAAGCGGGTACAGGCTTGAAAGAATCTCTTTACCCACCTGTGTTCCGCAAGTGCTGTATCAAAATATGCACTTAAAGCCGACACCTGGACTTTCAGTGTACTAGGCCGTAAACCCTTGTCGAATCCCTCCTGCAGGAAATCAAGAACCTGGCAGATATTAGGAGGATCTTGGTTAGGTTGGTCTTTTGACCAGGCACAGAATTTTTTCCATATCTTAAAATAGATAGCATGGGTGACAGGCTTCCTACTATTCCTCAAAGTCTCCTTAAAGGAGAATCCTTTTGTGTTCAGGAAGGCGCTTTCAGCATCCAGGCTGATAGATTCAGGAACCCTGGGTTCTGGTGTAAGACTGGTCCCTGGTGCAAGAGGTCTGGAATCTTGGGAAGGATGAAAGGAAGGTCTAGAGCCAATTTTTGCAGAAGCAGAAACCAGCTTTTCTTCGGCCAAAAGAGAACTATTAGAATCAGCTTGGCCGGACTGGACACTAACTTCTGGAGAACTGTGTTGATCAGAGGAACTGGAGGAGGTCCTGATCCCAAGACTGGGAGAAGGCATCCAGACCCCAAGGAACTTCTTTCGGATCTAGGGAATAGAGTTTTTCGACTTTTGAATTTGTCCTGGATGCGAAGAGATAGATGGAAGGATTTCCCCATCTGAGGACAATCCCCTGGAAGACTTTGGTGTTCAGACTCCATTCGTGAGGGAGAATAGGTGTTCTGCTGAGGTAGTCTACTACCTTGTTCTCTGAGCCTCTCAGATGAACTGCTGAAACTGAAAGAACATTTTCTTCTGCCCAAGAAAATATTCTCTGGGAAATGCTCTGAAGTTTCCTTGACCTTGTTCCACCCTGTCTCTTTAAATATGCAACCGTAGTTGTATTGTCGGAGAAGATCTTTAGGTTCTTCCCTTTTAGATCCTTGGTACAGGCTTCCAGGGTTTTTAGGATGGCTTTCAATTCCCTTTTGTTTGAGGATGCATGAGACATTGAATGGGACCAGAGACCCTGAACATACTTCCCCGGAAGAAGTGCTCCCCAACCTGAGGTGCTGGCATCCGTCTGGATCTGGATTATTGGCCAGAGAACCCAGTTCACACCTCTTTGAAGGTGATCGAGATCCTTCCACTAGTCTATCGATTTTTTTTACTGTTGAAGGAATCTTTAACCGTAAGTTCAGGTGACGGTAATCTTTGTCCCATTTTGACAGGATCCAGGATTGTAGAGGTCTTGTGTGGTTCTGGCACCAGGCTACACTTTGGATGCAGGAAATCATGGAGCTGAGAACACTCATCGCTGCTCGTATCGAGATGCATTGCCTCCTCTGGATGTCTTTGATTTTCAGAAGTAATATGTCTACTTTCTCCTGCGGAAGATAAGAAGTTTGGGTTAATAAATTTAAGGATACCCCCAAAAATTATTTTATGGGATTGGGAACAAGATCGGATTTTTCCAAATTTATGATCCAGCCCAACTCCTGAAGAACTTCTATTGCCACCTTCTTTTGTTTTTCTAGATGGCTTACCGAGTCTACCACTAGTAGGAAATCGTCTAGGTATGGGACCACTAGGACTTCTTCGGTCCTTAAGTATTTGACCACTTCTGCCATGACTTTGGTAAAGACTCGGGGCACTGAAGAAAGACCAAAGGGTAAGCCTGTAAATTGAAAATAAGACTTCAGAAAATCTGCATGAATGGGAATATGATAATACGCATTTTGCTCCCAAAGATGATGTCACAGACTTCCTGGGGACTGCCTGGATAGAAAAAACCGATGAGGAGGAGAAGACATAAATGCTATACGGTAACCATCCTGGATAATGGAAGTCACCCACCTGTTGTTTATTATGTTCTTCCACTGGGGGACAAAGTTCTTTAACCTTCCCCCACCCTGGCGTCATTGCTTCTTTTCTTGTTTGTTAGAGGAACTGAATAGAAATGGCTTATTCTTTCCTCCTTTGGAGCTATTCCAGAAGCCCTGTCTCCAGGAAGATCTCCCTTTATTCTTTGGCTGGTCCTCATTTACTCTAAAGCCACAAAAAAACCAGCTTTTTTGGTGTAGGTTTAGGTTCAGGAAAACCTTTCTTCTTATCCGCAGCTTTGTCAAGAATCTCATCTAGCTTAGATCCGAACAAGAATTCTCCTGAAAAAGGAAGGCTGCAAAGTATGGCTTTAGAGCGAATGTCCCCAGACATTGTATGTATGTGGTACACTGTATGCTGTGTGCATTTTATATTAAATACAGCGTGCCGCCATGTTATATAAAATACATACTGCCATATGCTGGAGAGGCAGGCCGGGGGTCCGGGAGAGAAGGGTCGGAAGGTGGCCGCAGACAGAAGGGGCCGCCCAGGTGGCCGGGAATGGAGTGGTCTTGGCGGTCACAGCCGAGCTGCGGTGAGTGACCTGCCTGATGCCGCCCCCACCGTCCACCAGGAGGTGAGTTTCTCAACTCACCTCATGGTAGATGCGCCCCTGGGTATCCCCGTAATCATACTGACCCATAAAATAAATATAACATGTTTTGGTGAACACCAAAAAAAATTGTGTTTTTAAATATTATTCCTCTATTTCCCCACACATAAAAATTGATACATTTTAACAATAGGGCATAGCCTCCCCAACATAATATCACTGGAATCATTCCACTAAAAAATGCACTCACATGGCCCCACTTAAGGAAAAACAGGAAATAGTGGGGGAGCAGGGCTGCAGGCTATATAATGAGGGGGGGGCAGGGGCTGCAGCCTATATACTGGGGGAGGCAGGGACTGCACGCTATATACTGGGGGGGGGGCAATGGCTGCAGGCTATATAATGAGGAGGGGCAGGGGCTGCAGCCTATATACTGGGGGGAGGCAGGGACTGCAGGCTACATACTGGGGGGCAGGAGCTGCAGGCTATATACTGGGGGCCAGGGCTGCAGGCTATATACTGTGAGGCAGGGGCTGCAGGCTATAAACTGGGGGGGGGGCAGGGGCAGCAGGCTATATGCTGGGGGGACAGGGGCTGCAGACTATATACTGGGGGGCAGGGGCTGAAGACTGTATACAGGGTTATAAACTGGGTGGCAGGGGCTGCAGGCTATATACTGGGGGCAAGGGGCTGGCAGGCTATATACTACGGTGGCTGGCAGGCAATGCATTTCCCACCCTCGGCTTATATTGGAGTCAATAGGTTTTCCCAGTTTTTTGTGTTAAAATTAGGGGTCTCGGCTTATACTCAGGCCGGCTTATACTCGAGTATATGCAGTATATTCTTTAGGACAAATTGGCAACTGCATAGCCATCCTTCCCTTCTGCGCCTGGCTGTGCACCCATACATCAAGTAACTCAGGAGAAATTTAAATAAGTTTTTACTTTTATATTTTATGAATGTAGAAATTTTAGGGCTAAATGAATGTATTACAAACAAAATAAGACCATTCTACATTTCACCTCCATTTTGCTTTAATTACTGTGCAGCCCTCAAAGGGTTAAAATCCTCCTAAATGCAGTATTTAATAGTTTGAGGGGTGTATGTTTGAAAAGGGATGATTCATAAGGGGTATTCTAATAATCTTTATTTCAAATTTATTAAAAAAAGATAATCCCCAAAAAGTTCAATTTAGAAATTTGACAAAAAAAAATGGAAAATTGTTGTTCAGTTTGTAAGCCATCTATATTCTTTATCTGTATTAGAATATAAGGACATTTTTAAAATGCTAAAAACATGAAGTTGAGACCTTGAAATTTTTGTAAGTAAAAATTTTGGTGGTAAAACTATCTGTCTCAAAAGTAGAAGATAATTTAGAATGTAAAAAATTAGGAATTTCTCAAAAAATGTACCAAATTTTAGTTTTTTAAGTAAATAGACACAAAACATATGAACCAAAATTTATCACTAACATGAAGGACACCATGTGATGAAAAAACATTTTGGAAAATTAAATTGTTCAAAAGTTATAACCATATAAAGAGACACATGCCAGATTACACAAACAAAAGGGCTACACCTTAACATACAAACTGGCTATGTCCTGAAGGAGTTACAATCCCCACAAATAATTACCATCCCATAGCCTATGCCCTTCATCTTGGCACAAAGTTTTTTAAAATAAATTTCAATTGTCCTCTGTTCAGGGAGTATGTTGTGACAAAAGTATAGGATATTAATTTCACCAATACAGCATTGCTACGATCTGGATCTGTTATTGCCCTTGCCAGCTTAAAGTAAATCTACCGTTTGCTTTTATACATTGTGAACCAAACATACCTTGAGAATGCTGTGGCTATGCTGATGCAAAAACATATCTTGTTTAATCCCTGAATTGAGTGTTTTGCTGAAAAAAAAATTATGAAATTATGATAATTATTTATAATGACTGTGGCTACTCCTATTACCCTTATTTTGCACTGCTAAAGAGAATGGTGTATTCACTGTGTTGTCTCTGACAGAAGTAATCAATCCAGCTCAGGTTGATTAGTCCTGTCTGAACAGTTCAGGAAGCTCCGTGTAATGTGTTTATGTACAGCAGCCAGGGCACCCAGCTTTTCCAAGGTCCTGAATTTTATAATTGTTTTTTGAGTAAAACCACTCAGATCAGGGATTAAACAAGATATGTTTCTGCATCAGTGTAGCAACAGCATTCCCAAGGTATGCTTAGTCCATAATGCATAAACAGAATTGAGTTCCTAAACATTAGACACACCAGCTTTTTTATATGGAGCTGAGCATGAAGCATGAATACTAAGTGTAAAGTCCTGATGAGACAGACAATATTTATCCTTTTCAAGGAGATATGTATACTGAACTTAGGTAACCTGTGATTTAGATTAAATTAACTCTTTTTAATAATGCCCTTTTTGCTGGGATTTAAGACCACATTTAAAAATAATGTGATGCCATTAATTATTACATTTCATTTTATTCCCTAGATTCCTATTCCCTTATTCTCCATGGGGCTTGTTCTGATAACTATACCTTCTATACCTCTATACAGGTTACTGTGAGCTATTTATCATGTATATTTAGTTATTTTGACCATTGATGGTCTTTTTCTGTGTTCTCTTTTTAAATTTCTTTTAATTTATCTAATGAAGTGTTATTATATGCTTATATGTAGAGATGAGCGAGCACTAAAATGCTCGGGTACTCGTTATTCGAGACGAACTTTTCCTGATGCTCGAGTGCTCGTTTCGAGTAACGAGCCCCATTGAAGTCAATGGGAGACTCGAGCATTTTTCAAGGGGACCAAGGCTCTGCACAGGGAAGCTTGGCCAAACACCTGGGAACCTCAGAAAAGGATGGAAACACCACGGAAATGGACAGGAAACAGCAGGGGCAGCATGCATGGATGCCTCTGAGGCTGCCTAATCGCACCATTATGCCAAAATTATGGGCAACAGCATGGCCATGACAGAGTGACAGAATGAAGCTAGATAGCATCTAAAACATCCAATAATTGACCCTGACACTATAGGGGACGGCATGCAGAGGCAGCGGCAGCAGCGGAAGGCTAGAGAGTGGCATGGCGACATACCCTAAATGGACTCAGGCTTCAAACCAATGGGTAGCAGAGAGGAACCAAAGGAGGTGAGCAAGAAGCGCTCAAATAATATCGGTACATGATAAAAGTTTGCCAGTATATTTTGTGGATTACACAGCAGGGTGGCGACAAAGTTAACATGGAAGCCATGAAAACAATCCAAAATTCTGCCTGACACAGCTCGTTTGATAAGGGGACGATGTATGGAGGCAGTGAACTAGTAGTAGATTAAAGGTGCTGCAGTTAAAACTATGTTAGTTGTTTCTTGGCATGGAGCTGGCGCTCCGCTGCCAGGCGAGCTTTCGCCAATCCAAGCCCCTGTCTCTAGGCTACTCCCCAAACAGCACTTCTAAGAACCTTTCGGATAAGATCAAGTGTAGTAGCGTTCTTATAAGTTTGGGATATGGCGGGTGAGGGGAATGTAAACATCTGCGCAAGAAGCGCTGAAATAATATCCGTAAATGAAAAAAGTTTTCCAGTATATTTTGTGGCTTACAGAGCAGGGTGGCGACAAAGTTAACAAGTTTGATGTGGAATGCCCTGCAATAGCTCTTGGGCGGTGTGCCTTTTATCACCTAGGCTCAGCAGTTTGAGCACCGCCTGCTGTCGCTTAGCGACGGCACTGCTGCTGTGCCTAGAGCTACCGACTGATGGCGCCATGCCCACGGATGGTAATTCGGAGGAGGAGGAGGTGGAGGAGGGGTGGGAGGATTTGGAGGTATAGTAGGCCTTTGAGACCTGGACCGAGGTAGGCCCCGCAATCCTCTGCGTCGGCAGTATATGACCAGCCCCAGGGTCAGACTCTGTCCCAGCCTGCACCAAGTTAAGTGTAGTAGCGTTCTTATAAGTTTGGGATATGGCGGGTGAGGGGGATGCTAAACAGATGCGCAAGAAGCGCTTAAATAATATCGTAAATGGTAAAGTTTGCCAGTATATTTGTGGTGGAACACAGCAGGGTGGCGACAAAGTTAACAAGTTGTGATGGAAGCCATGAAAACAACCCAAAATTCTGCCTGACACCAGCACGTTTGATAAGGCGGGGCATGTATGGAGGCAGTGAACTAGTAGTAGATTAAAGGTGCTGCAGTTAAAACTATGTAGTTGGTTCTTGGCATGGAGCTGCCGCTCCGCTGCCAGGCGAGCTTTCGCCAATCCAAGCCCCTGTCTCTAGGCTACTCCCAAACAGCACTTCTAAGAACCTTTTGTATAAGATCAAGTGTAGTAGCGTTCTTATAAGTTTAGGATATGGCGGGTGAGCGGAATGTAAACAGATGCGCAAGAAAGCGCTGAAATAAATCCGTAAATGTAAAAGTTTGCCAGTATATTTTGTGGATTACACAGCAGGGTGGCGACAAAGTTACAAGTTTGTGTGGAAGCCTGAAAACAACCCAAATTCTGCCTGACACGCACGTTTGATAAGGCGGGCAGTATGGAGGCAGTGAACTAGTAGTAGAGTAAAGGTGTGCTGCAGTTAAAACTATGTTAGTTGGTTCTTGGCATGGAGCGCTGCCGATCCGCTGCCAGGCGAGCTTTCGCCAATCCAAGCCCCTGTCTCTAGGCTACTCCCAAACAGCACCACTTCTAAGAACCTTTTGGATAAGATCAAGTGTAGTAGAGTTCTATAATGTTAGGATATGGCGGGTGAGGGGAATGAAAAAGATGCGCAAGAAGAGCGTGAAATAATATCCGTAAATGGTTAAAAGTTTGCCAGTATATTTGTGGATTACACAGCAGGGTGGCGACAAAGAACAAGTGTTGTGGAAGCCATGAAAACAACCCAAATTCTGCCTGACACGCACGTTTGATAAGCGGGCATGTATGGAGGCAGTGAACTAGTAGTAGATTAAGGTGCTGCAGTTAAAACTATGTTAGTTGGTTCTTGGCATGGAGCTGCCGCTCCGCTGCCAGGCGAGCTTTCGCCAATCCAAGCCCCTGTCTCTAGGCTATCCCCCAAACAGCACTTCTAAGAACCTTTTGTATAAGATCAAGTGTAGGTGTTAGCGTTATAAGTTTGGAGTTAGGCGGGTGAGGGGAATGTAAACAGATGCGCAAGAAGCGCTGAAAATATCCGTAAATGGTAAAAGTTTGCCAGTGTATTTTGTGGATAACACAGCAGGGTGGCGACAAGTTAACAACTTTGATGTGGAATCCATGAAAACAACCAAATTTCGGCCTGCAAACCTGTTTTGATAAAGGGACGATGTATGGAGGCAGCTATATGGACGACTTTGGAGGTAGCAATGGAGACAACGTGTGGAGGCGCTATGGAGACAATTCAATTGGATAGTGCCTGTATGTGGCAGTCCAAAAAAGTTTTTTAACCAGAGGAGCAGGTAGGTGGCCCTCCAGAAAATGGAATAGATTGAGTGCCTGTAGTGGCAGTCCAAAAAAGTTTTTAAACCAGAGGAGCAGGTAGGTGGGCCCTCCAGAAAAATGGAATAGATTGAGTGCCTGTATGTGGCAGTCCAAAAAGTTTTCAAACCAGGGAGCAGGTAGGTGGCCCTCCGAAAAATGGAATAGATTGAGTGCCTGTATGTGGCAGTCCAAAAATTTTTCAAACCAGAGGAGCAGGTAGGTGGCCCTCCAGAAAAATTGAATAGATTGAGTGCCTGTATGTGGCACTCCCAAAAAAAAAATTTTGGGGTTTAAAACAGAGGACCGGGTGTGGCCCTCCAGAAAAAATGAAAGATAAAGTACTATAGGTAGAGCCAGTGGGCCCTGTCAAAAAATAAGCCAGTTCCTCTGCGTTACTGTACAAAGAGCGGGAGAAGGAGGAAAATGAGGAGGAGGAGGAGGAGTGGATAAATTATTCAGGTGAGCTCCTTCACCTGCTGGAGATTGGAAATTAGGAGAAATCCATGCTTTATCATCTTGATAAGCGTCAGCCTGTCAGCGGCTGCAGTCGACAGGGTGTACGCTTATCGGTGATGATGCACCAGTGCACTGAAAACCCGCTCGGACAAGAGCTAGCGGCAGGGCAGGCAAGAAACTCCAAGGCGTACAGCGCCAGTTCGTGCACCATGTCCAGCTTTGAAACCCAGTAGTTGTAGGGAGCGTGTGATCATTTAGGACGATGGTATGGTCAGCTACGTAACTCCCTCACCATCTTTCTGTAAAGATCAGCCCTACTCTGCCGAGACTGGGGACAGGTGACAGTGTCTTGCTGGGGTGACATAAAGCTGGCAAAAGCCTTGTAAGCGTACCTTGCCAGTGCTGGACAAGCTGCCTGTCGCCTACTCTCCCTGTACTTTGCCCGCAGAACTACGACTCTGCCGTAGCGCTGTCAGAAGGGAAAATTTGTTCAGCTTGTGCACCAGGGCCTGCTGGTATTCATGCATTCTCACACTCCTTTCCTCTCCAGGGATGAGAGTGGAAAGATTTTGCTTGTACCGTGGTCCAGGAGAGTGAACACCCAGTAATCGGTGCTGGAAAAATTCTTTGAACGCGAGGGTCACGGGATAGGCAGCCTAGCATGAAATCTGCCATATGCGCCAGAGTACCAACGCGTAAGAATTCCTCCCCTCACTGGCCTGACTGTCCATTTCCTCCTCCTCCAACTCCTCCAATCCTCTTCTTCTGCCATACACGCCTCAACAGATGAAGGACTCAACAATGGTCCCCTCTTGTGTCTCGCCAACATTCTCCTCCTCTTCCTCCATCTACTCCACCTCCACCTCCTCCGATATGCGCTGAGAAACAGACCTAAGGTGCTTTGGCTATCAACAAGGGAATCTTCTTCCCCGTCTCTTGTGAGGAGCGCAAAGCTTCCGACTTCATGCTGACCAGAGAGTTTTTCAACAGGCCAAGCAGCGGGATGGTGAGGCTGATGATGGCGGCATCGCCACTGACCATCTGTGTTGACTCTAAAGTTACTCAGCACCTGACAGATTCAGACATCCACGTCCACTCCTCATTGTAGAATTGAGGAAGCTGACATGACCTGACTACCAGTTCTGGTGGAAGTTGACATCTGGCAGTCTACAATCGCTCGGCGCTGCTGGTAAACTCTGGATAACATGGTCAGTGTTGAATTCCACCTGTGGGCACGTCGCACAACAGTCGGTGAGCGGCAGTTGGAGGCGGCGCTGCGCTGCCCTGAGAGTGGCAGCATCTGTGCTGGACTTCCTGAAATGCGCACAGATGCGGCGCACCTTCGTGAGCAAATCAGACAGATTGGGGTATGTCTTGAGGAAAACGCTGAACTATCAGATTTAACACATGGGCCAGGCATGGCACAGTGTCAGTCTGCCGAGTTGCAGAGCCGCCACCAGGTTACGGCCGTTGTCACACACAACCATGCCTGGCTTCAGGTTCAGCCGGTGCCAGCCACAATCAGTCTGCGCCGTGATGCCCTGTAATAGGTTTGGGCGGTGGTGCCTTTTATCGCCTAGGCTCAGCAGTTTGAGCACCGCCTGCTGTTGCTAGCGACGGCACATGCTGCTGTGCCTAGAGCTACCGACTGATGGCGCCATGCCCGGATGGTCGTTGGAAGGAGGAGGTGGAGGAGGGGTGAGGAGGAGGCATAGTAGGCCTCAAACACCTGGACCGAGGTAGGCCCCGCAATCCTCGGCGTCGGCAGTATATGACCAGCAGGGAGGGCACATCGGTCCCAGCCTCCACCAAGTTAACCAATGTGCCGTCCAGAGATATATGTGGCCCTGCCCGGCAGCACTCGTCCACGTGTCCGTGGTCAGGTGGACCTTGTCAGAAACGGCGTTGGTCCGGGCACGGATTATGTTGTCTGACACGTGTGGTGCAGGGCTGGGACGGCACATCGGGAAAAGTAGGGGCGGCTGGGGACCGAATACCGAGGGGCGGCCGCCGCCATGAGGTGCGAAAGCGCTCGGTCTTACTAGCCTATAGGGCATCTCCAGGCTTAGCAATCTGGAGATGTGCACAAAGGGCTTGGGCGTGCGGGTGGGTTGCACTATATTTGTGTTCCGCTCCAGCGTCTGGGGTATGGAGAGCTGAACGCTGGTGGATGCTGTGGAGGATCGTGGAGGTGACGATGGGGTTTGTGGCAGGGTCCTGGGCAGGGGGCTGACTATCAGCTGACAAGGGGAAGGAGCAGTGGTGTGCACGGCGAGGTGACAGCGCTTGTTGGCACTGAGTGGGGTGGTTTAGCATTCATATGCCTGCGCATACTGGTGGTAGTTAAGCTAGTAGTGGTGGAACCCCTGCTGATCCTGGTTTGGCAAATGTGGCAACACCACAGTCCGTCGGTCATCCGGTGTTTCCTTAAAGAACCTCCAGACTTCTGAAAATCTAGCCCTCGCCGCAGGAGCCCTTGCCACGGGAGCTTCACTAGTTTGACACATTGGTGTGATGCACCAGCTCGGCCCTGCTCTCCGTCTGGCCCCACCACTGCCTCTTCCAACCTGTTCTGGTCGAGGACTCTCCTCGTCTCAGAAGCACTGTGTTCACCGGCCTCCAACCCAGTGGGTCTGTCACCTCATCATCCTCCGATCTCAGTCTGCTCCCCCCTCGGACTTCCTGCCCTGACAACAACTTCCCCACTGTCTGACAACCGTGTTCCTCATCGTCGGACACCTCTTTACACACTTCTTCCATACGTCAACAAGGTCATCATCACCCACAGACTGCGACTGGTGGAAAACCGGGCATTGGAAAATTGCTCATCAGAACCGGAAAGTGGTTGTGACTGTGGGAAGGGTCCAGAAAACAGTTCCTCAGAGTATGCCGGTTCAAATGGCAAATTTGCTGGGAGAGGGCAGGACTGGGGGGGGGAGGAGGCTGAGGTGCAGGAGCTGGAGGAGTGCCGATTTCGGTGACATGGGTGGACTGCGTGGAAGACTGACTGGTGGACAAATTGCTCGAAGCATTGTCGGCAATCCACGACATCACCTGTTCGCACTGTTCTGGCCTCAACAGTGCTCTACCACGATTCCCAGTAACTTCAGACATGAACGTAGGGAGTGTAGCTCTGCGGCGTTCCCCTGCTCCCTCATAAGCAGGTGGTGTCTCACCCCGCCCAGGACCACGGCCTCTGACCCCTGCAGTAGTTGGACGCCCACGTCCCCGCCCTCGTCCTCTACCCCTAGCCCTCGGGTTAAACATTTTGAAAATGAGAGTTATAACTTGAATTTTTTTTTTTTGTTTTTTGTGTTTTTTAGTTTTTAAAACCAAACGATGCTATCCTATTGCTATGGCTATTTTATAGCCAAGTATGAAAGCACACTGCTATGCCAGATGAGATGACGCTGAGTTATGAAAAAAATAAACGTAAAATAAAAAAGGAAATGGCAGACTGTGCCTAATTGAAATACAACCCCAGGCCCTAATAAATTTTCCCACTTCGGTCTTTGCGATGGATATGTGCGTCACTAAGCGCAAAACACAGTGGTCGCAAGTCTGACTCCAAATTGCTCACAATTTGCTAGTAGATGCACTGCAACAACTACAGCCACCAGCAGATCAACCAGAAATCAAATATATATAACGCTACTGTAGGCGTAAGTAAGACGTTTGGATTCTCCTATGGCTATTTTCTAGCCAAGTATTACAGCACACTACTATGCCAGATGAGATGACGCTGAGTTATTAAAAAAATAAACGTAAAATAAAAAAGGAAATGGCAGACTGTGCCTAATTGAAATACAACCCCGGGCCCTAATAAATTTTCCCACTTCGGTCTTTGCGATGGATATGTGCGTCACTAAAACACAGTGGTCGCAAGTCTGACTCCAAATTGCTCACAATTTACTAGTAGATGCACTGCAACAACTACAGCCACCAGCAGATCAACCAGAAATCAAATATATATAACGCTACTGTAGGCGTAATTAAGCCGTTTGTATTCTCCTATGGCTATTTTCTAGCCAGGTATTACAGCACACTACTATGCCAGATGAGATGACGCTGAATTATGAAAAAAATAAACGTAAAATAAAAAAGGAAATGGCAGACTGTGCCTAATTGAAATACAACCCCGGGCCCTAATAAATTTTCCCACTTCGGTCTTTGCGATGGATATGTGCGTCACTAAAACACAGTGGTCGCAAGTCTGACTCCAAATTGCTCACAATTTACTAGTAGATGCACTGCAACAACTACAGCCACCAGCAGATCAACCAGAAATCAAATATATATAACGCTACTGTAGGCGTAATTAAGCCGTTTGTATTCTCCTATGGCTATTTTCTAGCCAAGTATTACAGCACACTACTATGCCAGATGAGATGACGCTGAGTTATTAAAAAAATAAACGTAAAATAAAAAAGGAAATGGCAGACTGTGCCTAATTGAAATACAACCCCGGGCCCTAATAAATTTTCCCACTTCAGTCTTTGCAATGGATATGTGCGTCACTAAAACACAGTAGTCGCAAGTCTGACTCCAAATTGCTCACAATTTACTAGTAGATGCACTGCAACAACTACAGCCACCAGCAGATCAACCAGAAATCAAATATATATAACGCTAACTGTAGGCGTAAGTAAGCCGTTTGTATTCTCCTATGGCTATTTTCTAGCCAAGTATTACAGCACACTACTATGCAAGATGAGATGACACTGAGTTATTAAAACAATAAACGTAAAATAAAAAGAAACTGGCAGACTGTGCCTAATTCTACTCAAACCCCTAATAAATTTTCCCACTTTGGTGTTTGAGGTGGATATGTGTGTCACTAAGAGCTAAACACAACGGTAGCAAGTCTGACTCCAAATTGCTCCCAATTTGATAGTAGATGCACTGCAGCAAGTACAGCCACCAGCAGATCAACCAGAAATCAAATATATATAACGCTACTGAGGCGTAATTAACGTTGTGTTCTCCTATGGCTATTTTCTAGCCAAGTATTACAGCACACTACTATGCCAGATGAGATGACGCTGGTTATGAAAAAAATAAACGTAAAATAAAAAGAAACTGGCAGACTGTGCCTAATTCTACTCAAACCCCTAATAAATTTTCCCACTTTGGTGTTTGAGGTGGATATGTGTGTCACTAAGAGCTAAACACAACGGTAGCAAGTCCCCCTGCTAATTCCTCACAATATGGTACTAGCTGCAAATAAAAAAAAATAAAAAATTATAACGTTATTGTAGCCCTAAGAAGGGCTGTTGGGTTCTTTTAGAATCACTCCTGCCTAACAGTAAGCTAATAGAACACCCTAACGCTTTCCCTGACCAGCAGCAGCTCTCTCCCTAGCGGCATCCAGACAGAGAATGATCCGAGCAGCGCGGGCAGCGGCTAGTCTATCCCAGGGTCACCTGATCTGGCCAGCCAACCACTGCTATCTACGTGTAAGGGTACCACGTCATGCTGGGTGGAGTGCAGAGTCTCCTGGCTTGTGATTGGCTCTGTTTCTGGCCGCCAAAAAGCAAAACGGCGGGAGCTGCCATTTTCTCGAGCGGGCGAAATACTCGTCCGAGCAACGAGCAGTTACGAGTACACTAATGCTCGATCGAGCATCAAGCTCGGACGAGTATGTTCGCTCATCTCTACTTATATGCTTTTTACATTTTGGTTATTGTTTCCCTTTGTTGTGGTGTTATCTATATACAGCCACCTCATTCTCAGTAATACATCTATATACAGTCGCCAACCTCACAATAATATATCTATATACAGCCGCCAACCCCAAGTAATACATATTTATATATATACAGCTGCCTCTTCCCCAGTAACACATCTACATACAGCTGCCAACCCCCCAGTAATACATCTACATACAGCCGCGAACCCCTCAGTAATACATCTACATAAAGCCGCCTCACCCTTCGTAATACAAATATATACAACCACCTCCTCCCCAGTAATACATCTACATCCAGCTGCCAACCCCCCTGTAATACATTTATATTCAGCTGCCACCCCCCCCCCCTTCCCCGGTAAAAAATCTACATACAGATACCAACCCACCAGTAATACTTCTTTATAGACACTCCCAGAATGCACACGTTCTGGAAGGCGCGGGAAGTAATTTAGAATTGTCCACACAACCTCCAGATATGGCACAACAATAAATCACACCCCTTTCACTAGCCTCAGTGAAACAGAACCTTATCAACCCCTATAAGCCACCACCACCTCTCCTTTACTATAAGCTCAGTCAGTAACGGGATTATATAGGGCAAGGAACCCGGTAGCATGTATTGAGCTGAGACACGGACGTGAGGATTTGTGGATCGAGATAAAAGAGCAACGCAGGTTAGATAGACACCCCCCTGCATACCCACAGGAGGGCTTTGGACCCCTCCTCCCTGGAATCAGATCCAGGACCATGAAGAAGTTCTAGCTTCTCAAGGGGACGTCATAGCGCCAGGATTCTGGTCTCATTCCGGGTGAATCTTTGGATCACATTGATACCAAACCTGACCCATTTGTTATGGTTCCATTCAGAGATATTTGTATCTCTGTGTCAAGGATGCTAGAATTTAGTGAGTCAGAGCTTTACGATCCCCTGGCTATACAGATGCCAAAAATGTATTTTCCCTTCTGCTGAGATTGACCTTAACTCCATAACCAACATATTGGACAGGGATTTTTATGACCCTTTGTCTGTTGTCAAACAAAATGGAGGGAGGGCTCTGAGAGATCCTTGGAGCCGCTGTGGCTGGGAGACATCCTTTGAAGCTCTACCACCTGGAAATTTGATGACCCTCTAGCTCAATTAGGCTAATCAAGATGAGGCTTGAGGGGGGAATTTGGGTAGTATAAGGTCCTGATGTCCCTAGTCATATTTATCACACCCCCAGTAATGTATCTACATACAGCCCCCAACTCCCCAGTATTACATCTGCATATAGCTGCGAAGCCCCCAGACCCTGTGAGTTCTCTCCCATCCATGTTTCGCCAGACAGTCAGACTTTCCAGCTTCATTACTTCCTGCAGTGTGAAGAGATTTTCCCGGGAAGCTCCATCCCTCCCATGTCATCACACCTTCCAGGAGAAACTGCATTATAGAAGATATAGTAGTAGGGTCTATTCTGGGAGGTGTGTGCTCTGTGTTTTCACTGTGTGCTGACTGTCTGTAGCTGGGAGTGATGTGCACTCAGGACTGTTTATCTGGGATGGCAAAGAAGTGTGCAGTGGCACCATGTGCTGTTCAACTTGCTGTGACTGCAAGCTGACTGCCCCTGCCTGACTAGGAGCGATACTCTGCAGAACCACCACTGCACAATGCTCCCAGTTACAGAGGGTGACAGCTTTCTGTCTTGGAGCACCAGAGGCACACCATGGGGGCAAATGGGGACAAATAAAACATACAAATGTCTGGCTGACAATGTCAGATACTGTCATCTGCTGGGGGCCCCTTGTGGGACAAGGTGGTGGGGGCCCGGGACAAGCCCCACCTATAATCCGGCCCTATACATACTTCTTATACACACTCACGGTATATAGACATCATATGTACGCATAAATATACAAACATGCAAGTATATACAAATCATATACACACACATACATACAGTGCCATATACAGGCATACATCATATACTCACACATACAGTATATACATACACCATATATACCATATACACAAATATATCATAAACATGCATACAGCTTATAAACGCCACATAAACACAGATATAGCAAATACACACATAATTACAATGCCATCTACAGACTCACATATAGAGCATATGCACATCATATATACACACATATCATATACGGACATATATCATATATACACACACATATAGTATATACACACTAAACACCATATACACTTACAGAAAACATGTATATAATGGTGCACATCCTCAGCCCTGAAATAATCACAAATGCTAGTTTATTACTACCGCTTGCAATTATTTCCCCCTTTTTGCCACTTCCACGCTAGGAGGGCATGGGTTGGGGTGTGAAGACGGCCGGGGGGCAGTGCGGCAGTGGGCCGGGATGGGGGGTTCCTGTCCCCCACCTGCGCACTTGCTGCAGCCAGCAAATTTTTATTCACGAAAATTCACTGGCTATGTTCATTTCTATGCCAGTTAGGGCCAGGAAAGAGATAAACGATGTGCATGTCCCCGCTGCATACATCAAGGGACGGTGGACAAGCGCCAGTGTATGATAAATGGCCCCATTGTCTCCTAGTTTATTGTTTTGGTTATATCTTTTGTTTTGTAGGTAATAAATGCTTCCTTTGAAACAAACAATTCAACCCAGCAACACGGAAATGGTATAATTTACCTGGCATTATCATAAAAATGACCTAAAACTTTGGGATTCACAGCTTTTGTGTCTATTTTAGTGGCTTTCAATGGATTTTTGAGTTCAGAAAAAAAAACAATTTAAAAATTGTAATTTTATGTAATAAAGCCAAAGGAAGACATCACTAGACAGCTTCTAGTATTCCACAACTAGACATACAAACCTATTGCCTTCAAACTATATGCTAGAAGAACTTATTATTGTATGGAAGCAACAGTTACCATGGTAACTAAAGAATCAGTTCTCAGAAGACACATTGTTTATGATGTCATAGACTTGTTTAAGCCAATAAACATCAAGGGAAGGAAAACTGATCAATCAACATCTAACTGCATCCAATCGATTAAAAAAAGATGGCTTATAAATGCCCACCTGAAACTGATCAAACAGAAATAATAATAATAAAAAAACATAATCCATTCCACCAGCATCGACCAACCAGAAACAATGATACAGAGCTCTTCTTATTTGAATTCAGCGGTTTAGTAGGAAGATTATTCAGCTCCACCAACCTGAACTGACCGATCAAGACTTCCCACCTGAACGGACCAATCACGAGCAAGATTTTTAAGCCATACTCACTTGGCTAGGGTATAAGACCTCAAAATGTGCACACATGGACAGAGCTCCAGAAGACCTTGACACTTGAAGACCTGTACCGGACATCTGAAGACTACTAAAAGTAGCCTGGTTAGTGATGAATATGGTGACTAGAGAAAGAAAATAGATGTCTCCCGCAAATATATCTATCTATCTATCTATCTATCTACATAGAAAAGCTTGAAGTTTATAAAGTAGGTTGTCAGGATGTTTGCTCATGTTAACAGAATCCCCCATCTAAATCCACTATGTAACCAGTCAAATAAAACTGGGGAGTCATTGTATTTAAAGTGACATGCTGGGAGTTATAGTTCTCTCCTCCTACACCCCTCTTAATTAATTAACATTAATTTGGCAAATTAATGTTATTGTTTATATAATGAAAAGTTATACAATTTTCTAATATACTTTTTGCATGAATTCTGCACAGTTTTCTGGATCTCTGCTTGCTATCCTCGTTCTAACATAGAGAGTAATCAGAGCTGTGTGATATAACGAGCTGCGCATCTGTGTGACCATGGTCCGATTTCTGTCCAATGGTATTAAACAGAAAAGATACAGAAAGATAAAAAAAAATTGATACAGAAAGTATATTGGAATTGCATAACTATTCATTATACAAACAATATCAATTATTTGCTGAAATGGGAATATCCCTTTGATTTTAAATCTAACTGTTGGAGAATGTACAGTAGTCCCACATGGAATGTCATCCTTATTACCAATAATATAATAATGGACATGCTGGCTGTTGTAGTTCCACCATTCCTGCATTACTATATTGCCGCATCAACATATCAGTTTCTATGTTTCCTAGATTAACCCCCAGGTTTTTTTAAACAATTTTTATTGGTTTTACAACAGTGAAAAATTTGACAGACATTACATGCCCTTTGGACACCAATTATATATTTTCATTAACAAATGGACAAAAACCGCGGGGTATATCAAAGCATTTACCGACATCACATTTCTTGCTCTTACAATTCTGTTCATTTGCATGGAATTTCCATGGTGCAGTTAGTATATTTGTATTTTTACTGACATGTAGGTTCTCGAGGGTCTGCTAGGCATAGATAAAATTCTAAAAGAAAAAAAAAACCAAAAACACAGAAATATATAAAAAAGAAAACAAGGACAGATTACTCAGGTTTTTTTTAGTGTTTCCATTTTTCACTCCCCGTTTTTAAAAATTGTGATGGCAGTTAAATGAAGCCATTGGAAGACTTTAACATACAGCTTCTAGTATTCCACAACTAGACATATAACTCTCTTGCCTTAAAAAACTATATGCTAGAATAACTCATTGTATGAAGGCCACATATGCCATGGTAACTACAGTAGCAATGCATTTTGGTCCAGTCTTTTTAGGAAAACTGCATTATAGAATCTGTAGACTTCTCTGAATGCAAATTGTTTATGATGTCATAGACTTGCTTTAGCCAATGGGCACCAAGGAAAGGAAAACTGATCTATTGGCGACCAAATAGCATCCTACCAATTAGAAAAAAGGTGGCTTATAATTTCCCATCTGAAACTGACCAAACAGTCACTCCTGATTAGTCAGACATGAATAATTAGGAGTAAGAAAACATAATCCTTTCCACCTGCATGGACCAACCAGAAACAAGGATACAGAGCCCTGCTCATGTGAATACAACTGATTAGATGCAAGATTATTTAGCACTGCCCACCTGAACTGACCAATAAGGAGCAAGATTTTTAAGCAACACCCATTTGTCTGTGATATAATAGCCATTCCGCAGCCAGCAGGGCCATTACTCAGTAAGACCTCGATGTGTGCAGATGAGGACAGAGCTCCTAAAGACACTTGAAGACCTGTACAGGACATCTGAAGACTACTGAAAGTAGCCTGGTTAGTGATGAATATAGTGACTACAGATAAAGAATATAGATGCCTCCCCCAAATATATGTAGAACAGCTTGATGTTGTGTAGATTGTGGGGAGGTTTGCTCTGGTCAGCAGAAGCCCTCATCTAAAACCACTATGTAACCAGTCATATAAAACAGGATAGTCATTGTACTGTAAGTGCTGGGAAACAGGGACATGCTGGGAGTTATAGTTCTCTCCTCATACACCACTCTATATAATATCTTAGAAATCCTAAAATTTCAACCTAACTATGTTGGAGAATATAGGTCCTCATGGTATGTCATCTATATTGCCTATTATATTATTATGGACACGCTGGCTTTTGTAGTTTTACTGTTCATGCTTTGCTATTTTACAGCATCTACATATCCCTCTTCTATGTTTTTTTAGATTATGGTCGGGTTATTTTTGTTTTTTTGCAGTTCCATTTTTCACTCCCTGTCATTAAAAATTGCAATGGTAATTTAATTTGATAAAAACGATATGCTAGAAGAACTTATTATTTTATGGAGGCCACATTTGCCATGGTAACTACAGTAGCAATGCATTCTGGGGCCAGTCTATTTGGTAAAACTGCATTATAGAATCTGTAGATTTCTTAGAATACACATTGTTTATGATGTCATAGACTTGCTTTAGCCAATCAGCATCAAAGGAAGGAAAACTGATCAATCAGCGGCCAACTGGCATACGGCCAATTAGAAGAAAAATGGTTTACAACTGCCGATATGAAACTGTCCAAACTGTCCAAAAATAATCAGACTTGACTTATTAGGATTAAGAAAACATAAACCCTTCCACCTGCATTGAACAAGGAGAAAGAAGGATTCTAAGGCCAGTCTGGACTTCCTACCTAAAATGACCAATCAGGAGAAGATTTTTTAGCCACAACCCCTTGGCTGGGTTGTAAAGAGCCATACCTCAGCCAGCTGATTCATTACTTGGTAAGACCTAGAAGTGTGCAGACGTGGACACTTGATGACCTGTACAAGAAATATGAAGACTACTGAAAGTAGCGGGGTTAGTGATTAATCTAGTGACTACAGATAAAGAATATAGATGCCTCCCCCAAATATATGTAGAACAGCTTGATGTTGTGTAGGTTGTGGGGAGGTTTGCTCTGGTCAGCAGAAGCTCTCATCTAAAACCACTATGTAACCAGTCATATAAAACAGGATAGTCATTGTACTGTAAGTGCTGGGAAACAGGGACATGCTGGGAGTTATAGTTCTCTCCTCATACACCACTCTATATAATATCTTAGAAACCCTAAAATTTTAACCTAACTATGTTGGAGAATATAGGTCCTCATGTTATGTCATCTATATTGCCTATTATATTATTATGGACACGCTGGCTTTTGTAGTTTTACCATTCATGCTTTGCTATTTTGCAGCATCCACATATCCCTCTTCTATGTTTTTTTAGATTATGGTCGGGTTATTTTTGTTTTTTTGCAGTTCCATTTTTCACTCCCTGTCATTAAAAATTGCAATGGTAATTTGATTTGATAAAGCCATTGGAAAACCTCAAAAGAAAGCTTTGAGTATTCCAAGGCATAGACATACAACCCTCTTTCCTTAAAAACGATATGCTAGAAGAACTTATTATTTTATGGAGGCCACATTTGCCATGGTAACTACAGTAGCAATGCATTCTGGGGCCAGTCTATTTGGTAAAACTGCATTATAGAATCTGTAGACTTCTTAGAATACACATTGTTTATGATGTCATAGACTTGCTTTAGCCAATCAGCATCAAAGGAAGGAAAACTGATCAATCAGCGGCCAACTGGCATATGGCCAATTAGAAGAAAAATGGTTTACAGCTGCCGATATGAAACTGTCCAAACTGTCCAAAAATAATCAGACTTGACTTATCAGGATTAAGAAAGCATAAACCCTTCCACTTGCATTGAACAAGGAGAAAGAAGGATTCTAAGCCCAGTCTGGACTTCCTACCTGAAATGACCAATCAGGAGAAGAGTTTTAGCCACAACCCCTTGGCTGTGTTGTAAAGAGCCATACCTCAGCCAGCTGATTCATTACTTGGTAAGACCTAGAAGTGTGCAGACGTGGACACTTAATGACCTGTACAGGAAATATGAAGACTACTGAAAGTAGCGGGGTTAGTGATTAATCTAGTGACTACTGCTGAAGAACATTTACATGCCTCCCACCATAGAACAGCTTGATGTTTATAGAGTAGGTTGTAGAGAGGTTTTCTCTTGTTAACAGAAGCCCTCATCTGTAGACAGTATGGGACCAGTCACATAGTTCTCTCCTCCTACACCCTTCTATGTAATATCTTAGAAAAGGCATACATTTCAACTAACTATGTTGGATGAATATAGGTCCTCATGGTATGTCATGTGAATTGCCTATAACAGTGATGGCGAATCTTTTAGCTGCCGAGTGCCCAAACTGCAACCCAAAACCCCCCTTATTTATTGTGAGGTGCCAACCAAAAATGAAAGCAGTAACTTATTGCTCCCTGTTCAACAACTTTTTATCATATTGGCCTCCTGAGGACAGCAACACAGTAGAAAGATGGAAAATTTTCATCATTTTAGCTTCTTTCCAGTGTCCCTCTGTAGAGAAAAAATCGTGGGGCCAGCAGGAGGTCCTCCAAAGATAATTAGGCCCTGTCTACTCATTCTCCCTCTTCCTACAGTCCCAAGTAGTGAAGTAAGTATCAAAATATGACTGAAAGCAGCATCTTTTAAGTTGCTTGGAACTACAGGAAGATTCTTTGAGTTCTGTCTGCTGTGCTGGGGCGATAGCCTGGGTGCCCACAGAAAGGGCTCTGGCACCCGTGCCATAGGTTCGCCACCACTGGCCTATAATATAATTATGGAGATGCTACTTGTTGTAATTCCACCATTTCTGCCCCATTACTGTATTACTTTAACCCTCCTAGGCTACATTCACACAAACGTATGCCCGGTGGCATATGTTCGCCACGATGGAGAGGAGGAGTGGTGACCCCTTCCAACTCTCCATTGCGATGCATGCCGTGCAGCACCGTAACACGGGGAAAGATAGGACATGTCCTATCTTTTCCCCATGTAGGGAGCAGTATCGCTCCGTGTGCCCATTGCCGGCCTATGGGTCTTCTAATCATCTCTCTTGCAGATACAAATTAGGTTGTAGGCCCCTTGAAGATCCAGTTTGGAGAAGATCTTGGCTCCATGAAGATGGTCAAACAGCTCACGGTAGGCAGCTCACATGCAGCCAATGCGTATTTGACTTGGGCCGACAGACCTTTTTTAACCCCTTCCCGCCGCGGCCCTTTTTCGATTTTGCGTCTTCATTTTTCACTCCCCACATTCAAAAATCTGTAACTTTTTTATTTTTCCATGTACAGAGCTGTGTGATGACTTATTTTCTGCGTAACAAATTACACTTCAAAATGGTGGTATTTAATATTCCATGCCATGAAGCGGGAAAAAAATTCCAAATGCAGTGACATTGGTAAAAAAAACGCATTTGTGCCGTATTCTTGTGGGCTTGGATTTTACGGATTTCATTGTGCACCCCAAATGGCATGTCTACTTTATTCTTTGGGTCGGTACGATTACGGTGATACCAAATTTGTATAGGTTTTATAATGTTTTCATACATTTAAAAAAATTAAAACCTCCTGTACAAAATTTTTTAGGGGGATTTTGCCATCTTCTGGCGCTAATAACTTTTTCATACTTTGGTGTACGGAGCTGAGGGAGGTATAATGTTTTGCAGATTTTGATTAGGTTTACAATTTTTAGGACTGTACGACCTTTTGATCACTTTTTATAGAATTTTAAATTTTTTTTTTAAATGGCAAAAAAGTGCCATTTTCGACTTTGGCGCGATTTTCCGTTACGGGGTTAAACGCAGTGAAAAACCGTTACCATATTTTGATAGATCGGGCATTTTCGGACGCGGCGATACCTAATGTGTTTATGATTTTTACTGTTTATTTATATTTAGATCAATTCTATGGAAAGGGGGGTGATTTGAATTTTTAGGTTTTTTATTATAATTTTTTTATTTTAACTTTTTTTTATTTTTATTTTTACAATTTTTCAGACTCCCTAAGGTACTTTAACCCTAGGTTGTCTGATCGATCCTACCATATACTGCCATACTACAGTATGGCAGTATATGGGGATTTTACTACTCATACATTACAATGTGCTGACAGCTGGAGCGGCGATCCGTCGCCATGGTAGCTTCGGGTCTCACCCGATGACGTCACGGGGAGCGACGAACCACAGAAAGATGGCGGCGTCTCTTTTTGGAGCCGGGCGGCGGCGATCAGCGGTAAAACACCCGCAATTGGTGCGGCACCGATCGCGGGTCTTATCGGTAAGCCTTTGCTGCAATATGCAGCAAAGAGTTATCGGCCTGCGAGCCCTCTCCATATACCGGGTCCCGACATGTGACGTACTATTACGTCACATGTCGGGAAGGGGTTAATGGTTACAGTCAGGGCCGCCTCATTCCAGAAGAGTTCAGAGGCCAGGGTAGAGAACTGAACTGCATGTCTTCCACAGATGAGTCCCCCTAGTTCAGGTTCAGCAGTGCAGTCTCGGCTGAAGACTGAACTATATAGTCTATCACATAAGTTATATGTTAGGAATATGCCCTAACAAGCTTATCATGTGACCTAGACATTTTAGGAATACTTAGAAGTTGAAATGTAAGGGTGAATATGCTACTTGAAAACATTGGGATAATAGCAAAACTATGATAACTAAATTGGATTAAATGAATGACAATCCCTGCAAGGTATATTTTTCTAACTAGCCTTTGCCAAGATCCCTGCAAAGCTATGGCAAGTGATTATTGTATGGAGGTTTAGCAGGAAAGTTTTCCTCAACCTAGACGGGACTCTGTGCTTTAGCACCTCAGGGGAAAACTGTATTTAAGTCAGTAATTTATAGGTTAGGAATATACCCTAACAAGGTAAGCACGTTACCTAGATGTATTTGAGAATATTTAGAGGTTGAAATATTAGCGTAAATATGCCTCTTGAAAACAATGGGAAATAGCATAACTATGATAACAAATTACAGGAGAAGATAACCGTCTGCAGCTCCGGCTCAACTGCTCCATTACATGAGGGGCCCCTCAGTGTTATGGAAATGGGCGGAGGACATTGCTTCATTAGAATGGGCTCCCCATGTGATGCTGTAGCAGTTTTGATCCCCCTACTTATTGTATGGGGATTTGGCAGCAAAGTCTCTCTCACCTAGACCTGGAGTGGACTCTGTGCTTTAGCCCTCATGGGCAAACTGTATTTTAGTCAGTAAGTAACTCTGGTATAAATTGCATAACTACAGGTTGTAATTACTGTACTATTCTTCAGCCAATCTTATTAATTAGAGGTACACAACCATGCCCTGTACAAATAATTTTTCTGTAGTTTAGCAAACCCAAAAAGGACTTTATACCTTTGATGTTTTTTTTTTAACTTTTTCATTCCCACATTGTGTAAAACTCTGCTATAAAACTCAGCCCGTCTTATGAATTGTAATTTTTTCGGGCACCCCCACTTATGGGCTATTCTTAACTTTTACCCCCTCCAACACATAACACGCTGAAAAAATTGAGGGTTTTGCACCTTTGAGCAGTAAAAAAGATTGGCTTTTTATAGTAGAGTAAGTTACTCTGCTACATTCCCTTAATTATTTGAAACTTGATTATAGAAGATTTCCACCAATAGTGGTAGAATATTCACCTATTCTGGTGATGGTTAGGACGGCTATGGGGGTTATGGAGGAGGCCGTTTTTTGTATAGGTGAACTTTAATCAATTTACAAATAATTTTAAAAAACTACACAAATTATGATAGCATATATTTTACATTAATAATATCATGGCTTAAATGAATGACAATCCCTGCAAGGTATATATTTCTAACTAAGCCTTTGCCAAGATCCCTGCATAAGCTATGGCAAGTGATTATTGTATGGAGGTTTAGCAGGAAAGTTTTCCTCAACCTAGACCGGGACTCTGTGCTTTAGCACCTCAGGGGAAAACTGTATTTAAGTCAGTAATTTATAGGTTAGGAATATACCCTAACTAGGTAAGCACGTTACCTAGAGATGTATTTGAGAATATTTAGAGCTTGAAATATTAGCGTAAATATGCTCCTTGAAAACAATGGGATAATAGCATAACTATGATAACTAAATTACAGGATGAAGATAACCGTCTGCAGCTCCGGCTCAACTGCTCCATTCCAATGAGTGGCCCCTCAGTGTTATGGAAATGGGCGGAGGACATTGTCTTCATTAGAATGGGCTCCCCATGTGATGCTGTAGCAGTTTTGATCCCCCTACTTATTGTATGGGGATTTGGCAGCAAAGTCTTCCTCAACCTAGACCTGGAGTGGACTCTGTGCTTTAGCACCTCATGGGCAAACTGTATTTTAGTCAGTAAGTTATATGTTAGGAATATACCCTAACAAGCTTCTCATGATACCTAAACATTTTAGGAATACTTAGAAGTTGAAATGTAAGAGTAAATATGGCACTTGAAAACATTGGGATAATAGTAAAACTATGATAACTAAATTACAGGATGAAGATAACCGTCTGCAGCTCCGGCTCGACTGCTCCATTCCAATGAGTGGCCCCCTCAATGTTATGGAAATGGGCGGAGGACATTGTCTTCATTAGAATGGGCTCCCCATCTGATGCTGCAGCAGTTTGGATTTCCTGTACTTATTGTATGAGGGTTTAGCAGGAAGTCTTCCTCAACCTAGACCTGGAGTGGACTCTGTGCTTCAGCACCTCATGGGCAAACTACATTTTAGTTATTAAGTTATAAATTAGGCAAATAACCCCAAAGGTTTACAATTTTATTTAGATGGTTTAAGACTATTTGAGATCTAAGTGTACATATGCTACTTGAAAACTCTGGTATAAATTGCATAACTACAGGTTGTAATTACTGTACTATGTTGTAATTACTGTACTATTCTTCAGGCCATCTTATTAAATTGAGGGCGGTGCAGGATGCGGCGGGCGCGTGCCTGGTTTGAGCAGGCGGACCGCTCGGGCTAAAGTCGCCATGCGCGCAGGCGCGCGGTGTTGTCACACCCCCCATTTTTCTGTAGTTTAGCAAACCCAAAAAGGACTTTATACCTTTGATGTTTTTTTTTTAACTTTTTCATTCCCACATTGTGTAAAACTCTGCTATAAAACTCAGCCCGTCTTATGAATTGTAATTTTTTCGGGCACCCCCACTATGGCTATTCTTAACTTTACTACCCCCTCCAACACATAACACCTGAAAAAATTGAGGGTTTTGCACCTTGAGAGCAGTAAAAAAGATTGGCTTTTTATAGTAGAGTAAGTTACCTGCTACATTCCCTTAATTATTTGAAACTTGATTATAGAAGATTTCCACCAATAGTGGTAGAATATTCACCTATTCTGGTGATGGTTAGGACGGCTATGGGGGTTATGGAGGAGCCGTTTTTTGTATAGGTGAACTTTAATCAATTTACAAATAATTTTAAAAACTACACAAATTATGATAGCTATATTTTACTTAATATATCTATGGCTTAAATGAGACAATCCCTGCAAGGTATATATTTCTAACTAACCCTTTGCCAAGATCCCTGCATAGCTATGGCAAGTGATTATTGTATGGAGGTTTAGCAGGAAAGTTTCCTCAACCTAGACCGACTCTGTGCTTTAGCACCTCAGGGGAAAACTTTATTTAAGTCAGTAATTTATAGGTTAGGAATACCCTAACAGTAAGCACGTTACCTAGATTTATTTGGAATATTTAGAGTTGAAATATTAGCGTAAATATCTCTTGAAAACAATGGATAATAGCATAACTATGATAACTAAATTACAGGATGAAGATAACCGTCTGCAGCTCCGGCTCAACTGCTCCATTCCAATGAGTGGCCCCTCGTGTTATGGAAATGGGCGGAGGACATTGTCTTCATAGAATGGGCTCCCCATGGGATGCTGTAGCAGTTTTGATCCCCTACTTATTGTATGGGGATTTGGCAGCAAAGTCTTCCTCAACCTAGACCTGGAGTGGACTCTGTGCTTTAGCACCTCATGGGCAAACTGTATTTTATAGTCAAGTTATTTAGGATATATCCCTAACAAGCTTCTCATGATACCTAAACATTTTAGGAATACTTAGAAGTGAAATGTAAGAGTAAATATGGCACTTGAAAACTTGGGATAATAGTAAACTATGATAACTAAATTACAGGATGAAGATAACCGTCTGCAGCTCCGGCTCGACTGCTCCATTCCAATGAGTGGCCCCCTCAATGTTATGGAAATGGGCGGAGACATTGTCTTCATTAGAATGGGCTCCCCATCTGATGCTGCAGCGTTTTGGATTTCCTGTACTTATTGTATGAGGGTTTAGCAGGAAGTCTTCCTCAACCTAGACCTGGAGTGGATTTTGTGCTTCAGCACCTCATGGGCAAACTGTATTTTAGTTTTAAGTTATAAATTAGGCAAATAACCTAAAGGTTTACAATTTTATTTAGATGGTTTAGATTTGAGATCTAAGTTTACATATGCTACTTGAAAACTCTGGTATAAATTGCATAACTACAGGTTTTACTGTGTACTATCCTTCAGCCAATCTTATTAATTAGAGGTACACAACCATGCCCTGTACAAATAATTTTTCGTAGTTTAGCAAACCCAAAAAGGACTTTATACCTTTGATTTTTTTTTTTTTTTACTTTCATTCCCACATTGTGTAAAACTCTGCTATAAAATCAGCCCCGTCTTTTGAATTGTAATTTTTTTCGGGCACCCCCACTTATGGGCTATTCTTAACTTTTATTATTACCCCCTCCAACACATAACACGCTAAAAAAATTGAGGGTTTTGCACCTTTGAGCAGTAAAAAGATTGGCTTTTTATAGTAGAGTAAGTTACCCTGCTACATTCCCTTAATTATTTGAAACTTGATTATAAGATTATCCCAATAGTGGTAGAATATTCATATCCTATTCTGGTGATGGTTAGGACGGCTATGGGGTTATGAGGAGGCCGTTTTTGTATAGGTGAACTTTAATCAATTTACAAATAATTTAAAAAACTACACAAATTATGATAGCATATATTTTACATTAATAATATCATGGCTTAAATGAATGACATCCTGCAAGTATATATTTCTAACTAACCTTTGCCAAGATCCCTGCATAAGCTTGGCAAGTGATTATTGTATGGAGGTAGCAGGAAATTTTCCTCAACCTAGACCGGACTCTGTGCTTTAGCACCTCAGGGGAAACTGTATTTAAGTCGTAATTTATAGGTTAGGAATTACCCTAACAAGCTAAGCACGTTACCTAGATGTATTTGAGATATTTAGAGGTTGAAATATTAGCGTAAATATGCTCCTTGAACCAATGGGATAATAGCATAACTATGATAACTAAATTACAGGATAGATAAACCGTCTGCAGCTCCGGCTCAACTGCTCCATTCCAATGAGTGGCCCCTCAGTGTTATGGAAATGGGCGGAGGACATTGTCTTCATAGAATGGGCTCCCCATGTGATGCTGTAGCAGTTTTGATCCCCCTACTTATTGTTGGGGATTTGGCAGCAAAGTCTTCCTCAACCTAGACCTGGAGTGGACTCTGTGCTTTAGCACCTCATGGGCAAACTGTATTTTAGTCAGTAATTATATGTTAGGAATATACCCTAACAAGCTTCTCATGATACCTAAACATTTAGGAAACTTAGAAGTTGAAATGTAAGAGTAAATATGGCACTTGAAAACATTGGGTAATAGTAAAACTATGATAACTAAATTACAGGATGAAGATAACCGTCTGCAGCTCCGGCTCGACGGCTCCATTCCAATGAGTGGCCCCCTCAATGTTAGGAAATGGGCGGAGGACATTGTCTTCATTAGAATGGGCTCCCCATCTGATGCTGCAGCAGTTTGGATTTCCTGTACTTATTGTATGAGGGTTTAGCAGGAATCTTCCTCAACCTAGACCTGGAGTGGATTTTGTGCTTCAGCACCTCATGGGCAACTGTATTTTAGTTATTAATTTATAAATTAGGCAAATAACCCTAAAGGTTTAATTTTATTAGATGGTTTAGAACTTTTGAGATCTAGTTTCATATGCTACTTGAAAACTCTGGTATAAATTGCATAACTACAGGTGTAATTACTGTACTATCCTTCAGCCAATCTTATTAATTAGAGGTACACAACCATCCCTGTACAAATAATTTTTTCTGTAGTTTGCAAACCCAAAAAGCTTTATACCTTTGATTTTTTTTTTTACTTTTTCATTCCCACATTGTGTAAAACCTGCTATAAAACTCAGCCCGTCTTATGAATTGTAATTTTTTTCGGGCACCCCCACTTATGGGCTATTCTTAACTTTTACCCCCTCCAACACATAACACGCTGAAAAAATTGAGGGTTTTGCACCTTTGAGCAGTAAAAAAGATTGGCTTTTTATAGTAGAGTAAGTTACCCTGCTACATTCCCTTAATTATTTGAAACTTGATTATAGAAGATTTCCACCAATAGTGGTAGAATATTCACCTATTCTGGTGATGGTTAGGACGGCTATGGGGGTTATGGAGGAGGCCGTTTTTTGTATAGGTGAACTTTAATCAATTTACAAATAATTTTAAAAAACTACACAAATTATGATAGCATATATTTTACATTAAAATATCATGGCTTAAATGAATGACAATCCCTGCAAGGTATATATTTCTAACTAAGCCTTTGCCAAGATCCCTGCATAAGCTATGGCAAGTGATTATTGTATGGAGGTTTAGCAGGAAAGTTTTCCTCAACCTAGACCGGGACTCTGTGCTTTAGCACCTAGGGGAAAACTGTATTTAAGTCAGTAATTTATAGGTTAGGAATATACCCTAACAAGCTAAGCACGTTACCTAGATGTATTTGAGAATATTTAGAGGTTGAAATATTAGCGTAAATATGCTCCTTGAAAACAATGGGATAATAGCATAACTATGAAACTAAATTACAGGATGAAGATAACCGTCTGCAGCTCCGGCTCAACTGCTCCATTCAATGAGTGGCCCCTCAGTGTTATGGAAATGGGCGGAGGACATTGTCTTCATTAGAATGGGTCCCCATGTGATGCTGTAGCAGTTTTGATCCCCCTACTTATGTATGGGGATTTGGCAGCAAAGTCTTCCTCAACCTAGACCGGAGTGGACTCGTGCTTTAGCACCTCATGGGCAAACTGTATTTTAGTCAGTAAGTTATATGTAGGATATACCCTAACAAGCTCTCATGATACCTAAACATTTTAGGAATACTTAGAAGTTGAAATGTAAGAGGAAATATGGCATTGAAAACATTGGGATAATAGTAAAACTATGATAACTAAATTACAGGATGAAGATAACCGTCTGCAGCTCCGGCTCGACTGCTCCATTCCAATGAGTGGCCCCCTCAATGTTATGGAAATGGGCGGAGGACATTGTCTTCATTAGAATGGGCTCCCCATCTGATGGCAGCAGTTTGGATTTCCTGTACTATTGTATGAGGGTTTAGCAGGAAGTCTTCTCAACCTAGACCTGGAGTGGATTTTGTGCTTCAGCACCTCATGGGCAAACTGTATTTTAGTTATTAAGTTATAAATTAGGCAAAAAACCCTAAGGTTTACAATTTTATTTAGATGGTTTAAGATATTTGAGATCTAAGTTTACATATGCTACTTGAAAACTCTGGTAAAATTGCATAACTACAGGTTGTAATTACTGTACTATCCTTCAGCCAATCTTATTAATTAGAGTACACAACCATGCCCTGTACAAATAATTTTTCTGTGTTTAGCAAACCCAAAAAGGACTTATACCTTTGATTTTTTTTTTTACTTTCATTCCCACATTGGTAAAACTCTGCTATAAAACTCAGCCCGTCTTTGAATTGTAATTTTTTTCGGGCACCCCCACTTATGGGCTATTCTTAACTTTTACCCCCTCCAACACATAACACGCTGAAAAAATTGAGGGTTTTGCACCTTTGAGCAGTAAAAAAGATTGGCTTTTTATAGTAGAGTAAGTTACCCTGCTACATTCCCTTAATATTTGAAACTTGATATAGAAGATTTCCACCAATAGTGGTAGAATATTCACTATTCTGGTGATGGTTAGGACGGCTATGGGGGTTATGGAGGAGGCCGTTTTTTGTATAGGTGGAACTTTAATCAATTTACAAATAATTTTAAAAAACTACACAAATTATGATAGCAATATATTTTACATTAAAATATCATGGCTTAAATGAATGACAATCCCTGCAAGGTATATATTTCTAACTAAGCCTTTGCCAAGATCCCTGCATAAGCTATGGCAAGTGATTATTGTATGGAGGTTTAGCAGGAAAGTTTCCTCAACCTAGACCGGGACTCTGTGCTTTAGCACCTCAGGGGAAAACTGTATTTAAGTCAGTAATTTATAGGTTAGGAATATACCCTAACAAGTAAGCACGTTACCTAGATGATTTGAGAATATTTAGAGGTTGAAATATTAGCGTAAATATGCTCCTTGAAAACAATGGGATAATAGCAAAACTATGATAACTAATTACAGGATGAAGATAACCGTCTGCAGCTCCGGCTCAACTGCTCCATTCCAATGAGTGGCCCTCAGTGTTATGGAAATGGGCGGAGGACATTGTCTTCATTAGAATGGGCTCCCCATGTGATGCTGTAGCAGTTTTGATCCCCCTACTTGTATGGGGATTTGGCAGCAAAGTCTTCCTCAACCTAGACCTGGAGTGGACTCGTGCTTTAGGCCTCATGGGCAACTGTATTTTAGTCAGTAAGTTATATGTTAGGAATATACCCTAACAAGCTTCTCATGATACCTAAACATTTTAGGAATACTTAGAAGTTGAAATGTAAGAGTAAATATGGCACTTGAAAACTGGGATAATAGTAAACTATGATAACTAAATTACAGGATGAAGATAACCGTCTGCAGCTCCGGCTCGACTGCTCCATTCCAATGTGGCCCCTCAATGTTATGGAAATGGGCGGAGGACATGTCTTCATAGAATGGGCTCCCCATCTGATGCTGCCGCAGTTTGGATTTCCTGTACTTATTGTATGAGGGTTTAGCAGGAAGTCTTCCTCAACCTAGACCTGGAGTGGATTGTGCTTCAGCACCTCATGGGCAACTACATTTTAGTTATTAAGTTATAAATTAGGCAATAACCCCAAAGGTTTACAATTTATTTAGATGGTTTAAGACTATTTGAGATCTAAGTGTACATATGCTACTTGAAAACTCTGGTATAAATTGCATAACTACAGGTTGTAATTACTGTACTATTCTTCAGCCAATCTTATTAATTAGAGGTACACAACCATGCCCTGTACAAATAATTTTTCTGTAGTTTAGCAAACCCAAAAGGACTTTATACCTTTGATGTTTTTTTTTTACTTTTTATTCCCACATTGTGTAAAACTCTGCTATAAAACTAGCCCGTCTTATGAATTGTAATTTTTCGGGCACCCCCACTTATGGGCTATTCTTAACTTTTACCCCCTCCAACACATAACACGCTGAAAAAATTGAGGGTTTTGCACTTTGAGCAGTAAAAAAGATTGGCTTTTTTAGTAGAGTAAGTTACTGCTACATTCCCTTAATTATTTGAAACTTGATTATAGAAGATTTCCAATAGGGTAGAATATTCACCTATTCTGGTGATGGTTAGGACGGCTATGGGGGTTATGGAGGAGGCCGTTTTTTGTATAGGTGAACTTTAATCAATTTACAAATAATTTTAAAAAACTACACAAATTATGATAGCATATATTTTACATTAATATATATGGCTTAATGAATGACAATCCCTGCAAGGTATATATTTCTAACTAAGCCTTTGCAAGATCCCTGCATAAGCTATGGCAAGTGATTATTGTATGGAGGTTTAGCAGGAAAGTTTTCCTCAACCTAGACCGGGACTCTGTGCTTTAGCACCTCAGGGGAAAACTGTATTTAAGTCAGTAATTTATAGGTTAGGAATATACCCTAACAAGGTAAGCACGTTACCTAGATGTATTTGAGAATATTAGAGGTTGAAATATTAGCGTAAATATGCTCCTTGAAAACAATGGGATAATAGCATAACTATGATAACTAAATTACAGGATGAAGATAACCGTCTGCAGCTCCGGCTCAACTGTCCATTCCAATGAGTGGCCCTCAGTGTTATGGAAATGGGCGGAGGACATTGTCTTCATTAGAATGGGCTCCCCATGTGATGCTGTAGCAGTTTTGATCCCCCTACTTATTGTATGGGGATTTGGCAGCAAAGTCTTCCTCAACCTAGACCTGGAGTGGACTCTGTGCTTTAGCACCTCATGGGCAAACTGTATTTTAGTCAGTAAGTTATATGTTAGGAATATACCCTAACAAGCTTCTCATGATACCTAAACATTTTAGGAATACTTAGAAGTTGAAATGTAAGAGTAAATATGGCACTTGAAAACATTGGGATAATAGTAAAACTATGATAACTAAATTACAGGATGAAGATAACCGTCTGCAGCTCCGGCTCGACTGCTCCATTCCAATGAGTGGCCCCCTCAAGTTATGGAAATGGGCGGAGGACATTGTCTTCATTAGAATGGGCTCCCCATCTGATGCTGCAGCAGTTTGGATTTCCTGTACTATTGTATGAGGGTTTAGCAGGAAGTCTTCCTCAACCTAGACCTGGAGTGGATTTTGTGCTTCAGCACCTATGGGCAAACTGTATTTTAGTTATTAAGTTATAAATTAGGCAAATAACCCTAAAGGTTTACAATTTTATTTAGATGGTTTAAGACTATTTGAGATCTAAGTTTACATATGTACTTGAAAACTCTGGTATAAATTGCATAACTACAGGTTGTAATTACTGTACTATCCTTCAGCAATCTTATTAATTAGAGGTACACACCATGCCCTGACAAATATTTTTCTGTAGTTTAGCAAACCCAAAAGGACTTTATACCTTTGATTTTTTTTTACTTTTCATTCCCACATGTGGTAAAACTCTGCTATAAAACTCAGCCCGTCTTTTGAATGTAATTTTTTCGGGCACCCCACCTTATGGGCTATTCTTAACTTTTACCCCCTCCAACACATAACACGCTGAAAAAATTGAGGGTTTTGCACCTTTGAGCAGTAAAAAAGATTGGCTTTATAGTAGAGTAAGTTACCCTGCTACATTCCCTTAATTATTTGAAACTTGATTATAGAAGATTTCCACCAATAGTGGTAGAATATTCACCTATTCTGGGATGGTTAGGACGGCTATGGGGGTTATGGGGAGGCCGTTTTTGTATAGGTGAACTTTAATCAATTTACAAATAATTTAAAAAACTACACAAATTATGATAGCATATATTTTACATTAATAATATCATGGCTTAAATGAATGACAATCCCTGCAAGGTATAATTTCTAACTAAGCCTTTGCCAAGATCCTGCATAAGCTATGGCAAGTGATTATTGTATGGAGGTTTAGAGGAAAGTTTTCCTCAACCTAGACCGGGACTCTTGCTTTAGCACCTCAGGGGAAAACTGTATTTAAGTCAGTAATTTATAGGTTAGGAATATACCCTAACAAGTAAGCACGTTACCTAGATGTATTGAGATATTTAGAGTTGAATATTTAGCGTAAATATGTCCTCCTTGAAAACAAGGGATAATAGCATAACTATGATAACTAAATTACAGGATGAAGATAACCGTCTGCAGCTCCGGCTAACTGCTCCATTCCAATGAGTGGCCCCTCAGGTGTTATGGAAATGGGCGGGGACATGTCTTCATTAGAATGGGCTCCCCATGTGATGCTGTAGCAGTTTTGATCCCCCTACTTATTGTATGGGGATTTGGCAGCAAAGTCTTCCTCAAACCTAGACTGGAGTGGACTCTGTGCTTTAGCCCTCATGGGCAAACGTATTTTAGTCAGTAAGTTATATGTTAGGAATATACCCTAACAAGTTCTCATGATACCTAAACATTTTAGGAATACTTAGAAGTTGAAATGTAAGAGTAATATGGCACTTGAAAACATTGGGATAATAGTAAAACTATGATAACTAAATTACAGGATGAAGATAACCGTCTGAGCTCCGGCTCGATGCTCCATTCCAATGAGTGGCCCCCTCAATGTTATGGAAATGGGCGGAGGACATTGTCTTCATTAGAATGGGCTCCCATCTGATCTGCGCAGCAGTTTGGATTCCTGTACTTATTGTATGAGGGTTTAGCAGGAAGTCTTCCTCAACCTGACCTGGAGTGGATTGTGCTTCAGCACCTCATGGGCAAACTAATTTAGTTATTAGTTAAAATTAGGCAAATAACCCAAAGGTTTACAATTTATTTAGATGGTTTAAGACTATTTGAGATCTAAGTGTACATATGCTACTTGAAAACTCTGGTATAAATTGCATAACTACAGGTTGTAATTACTGTACTATCTTCAGCCAATCTTATTAATTAGAGGTACACAACCATGCCCCTGTACAAATAATTTTTCTGTAGTTTAGCAAACCCAAAAAGGACTTTATACCTTTGATGTTTTTTTTTTACTTTTTCATTCCCACATTGTGTAAAAACTCTGCTATAAAACTCAGCCGTCTTATGAATGTTAATTTTGGGCACCCCCACTTATGGGCTATTCTTAACTTACCCCTCCAACACATAACACGCTGAAAAAATTGAGGGTTTTGCCACCTTTGAGCAGTAAAAAAGATTGGCTTTTTATAGTAGAGTAAGGTTACCTGCACATTCCCTTAATTTGAAACTTGATTATAGAAGATTTCCACCAATAGTGGTAGAATATTCACCTATTCTGGTGATGGTTAGGACGGCTATGGGGGTTATGGAGGAGGCCGTTTTGTATAGGTGAACTTTAATCAATTTACAAATAATTTTAAAAAACTACACAAATTATGATAGCATATATTTTTACATTAATAATTATGGCTTAAATGAATGACAATCCCTGCAAGGTTATATTCTAACTAAGCCTTTGCCAAGATCCCTGCATAAGCTATGGCAAGTGATTATTGTATGGAGGTTTAGCAGGAAAGTTTCCTCAACCTAGACCGGACTCTGTGCTTTAGCACCTCAGGGGAAAACTGGATTTTTGAAGTCAGTCATTTATAGGTTAGGAATATACCCTAACAAAACACTAAGTACCTAATAGTTTGAGAATATTTAGAGGTTGAAATATTAGCGTAAAAATATGCTCTTGAAAACAAATGGGATATAGCATAACTATGATAACTAATTACAGGATGAAATAACCGTCTGCCAGCTCCGGCTCAACTGCTCCATCCAATGATGGCCCCTCAGTGTTATGGAAATGCGGAGGACATGTCTTCATTAGAAGGGCTCCCCATGTGATGCTGTAGCAGTTTTGATCCCCCTACTTAGTGTATGGGGATTTGGCAGCAAAGTCTTCCTCAACCTAGACCTGGAGTGAACTCGTGCTTTAGCACCTCATGGGCAACTGTATTTTAGTCAGTAAGTTTATATGTTAGGAATATACCTAACAAGCTTCTCATGATACACTAACTTTTTAGGAATACTTAGAAGTTGAAATGTAAGAGAATATGGCACTTGAAAACATGGGATAATAGTAAAACTATGATACTAAATTACAGGATGAATAAACCGTCTGCAGCTCCGGCTCGACTGCCATTCCAATGAGTGGCCCCCTCAATGTTATGGAATGGGCGGAGGACATTGTCTTCATTAGAATGGCTCCCCATCTGATGCTGCAGCAGTTTGGATTCCTGTACTTATTGTATGAGGGTTTAGCAGGAAGTCTTCCTCAACCTAGACCTGGAGTTGCTCTGTGCTTCAGCACCTCATGGGCAAACTAATTTTAGTTATTAAGTTATAAATTAGGCAATACCCCAAAGGTTTACAATTTTATTTAGATGTTTTAAGACATTTTGAGATCTAAGTGTACATATTGCTACTGAAAACTCTGGTATAAATTGCATAACTACAGGTTGTAATTACTGTACTATCCTTCAGCCACTTATTATTAGAGGTACACAACCATGCCCTGTACCAAATAATTTTTCTGTAGTTTGCAAACCCAAAAAGGACTTTATACCTTTGATGTTTTTTTTTACTTTTTCATTCCCACATTGTGTAAACTCTGCTATAAAACTCAGCCCGTCTTATGAATTGTAATTTTTTCGGGCACCCCCACTTATGGGCTCTACTTACTAACTTTACCCCCCCAACACATAACACGCTAAAATTGAGGGTTTTGCACCTTTGAGCAGTAAAAAAGATTGGCTTTTTTATAGTAGAGTAATAACCCTGCTACATTCCCTTAATTATTTGAAACTTGATTATAGAAGATTTCCACCAATAGTGGTAGAATATTCCCCTATTCTGGTGATGGTTAGGACGGCTTATGGGGGTTATGGAGGAGGCCGTTTTTTGTTAGGTGAACTTTAATCAATTTACAAATAATTTTAAAACTACACAAATTATGATAGCATATATTTTACATTAATAATATCATGGCTTATGAATGACAATCCTGCAAGGTATATATTTCTAACTAAGCCTTTGCCAAGATCCCTGCATAAGCTATGGCAAGTGATTATTGTATGGAGGTTTAGCGAAATTTTCTCCTAACCTAGACCGGACTCTGTGCTTTAGCACCTCAGGGGAAAACTGTATTTAAGTCAGTATTATAGGTTAGGAATATACCCTAACAGGTAGCACGTTACCTAGATGTATTTGAGAATATTTAAGTTGAATATTAGCGTAAATATGCTCCTTGAAAACAATGGGTAATACATAACTATGATAACTAAATTACAGGATGAAGATAACCTTCTGCACGCCGCGCTCAACTGCTCCATCAATGAGTGGCCCCTCAGTGTTATGGAAATGGGCGGAGGACATTGTCTTCATTAGAATGGTCTCCCATGTGATGCTGTACAGTTTTGATCCCCCTACTTATTGATGGGGATTTGGCAGCAAAGTCTTCCTCAACCTAGACCTGGAGTGGACTCTGTGCTTTAGCACCTCAGGGCAAACTTTATTTTAGTCAGTAAGTTATATGTTAGGAATATACCCTAACAAGCTTCTCATGATCCCTAAACATTTTAGGAATACTTAGAAGTTGAAATGTAAGAGTAAATATGGCACTTGAAAACATTGGGATAATAGTAAAACTATGATACTAATTACAGGTGAAGATAACCGTCTGCAGCTCCGGCTCGACTGCTCCATTCCAATGAGTGGCCCCCTCAATGTTATGGAAATGGGCGGAGGACATTGTCTTCATTAGAATGGGCTCCCCATCTGATGCTGCAGCAGTTTGGATTTCCTGTACTTATTGTATGAGGGTTTAGCAGGAAGTCTTCCTCACCTAGCCCTGGAGTGGATTTTGTGCTTCAGCACCTCATGGGCAAACTGTATTTTAGTTATTAAGTTATAAATTAGGCAAATAACCCTAAAGGTTTACAATTTTATTTAGATGGTTAAGACTATTTGAGATTCAAGTTTACATAGGCTACTTGAACTCTGGTATAAATGTCATAACTACAGTTTGTAATTACTGTACTATCCTTCAGCCAATCTTATTAATTAGAGGTACACAACCATGCCCTGTACAAATAATTTTTCTGTAGTTTAGCAACACCAAAAGGACTTTATACCTTTGATTTTTTTTTTTACTTTTTCATTCCCACATTGTGTAAAACTCTGCTATAAAACTCAGCCCGTCTTTGAATTGTAATTTTTTCGGGCACCCCCACTTATGGGCTATTCTTAACTTTTACCCCCTCCACACCATAACACGCTGAAATTGAGGTTTTGCACCTTGAGCAGTAAAAAGATTGGCTTTTTATAGTAGAGTAAGTTACCCTGCTACATTCCCTTAATTATTTGAAACTTGATATAGAAGATTTCCACCAATGTGGTAGAATATTCACCTATTCTGGTGATGGTTAGGACGGCTATGGGTTGGAGGAGGAGGCCGTTTTTTGTATAGGTGAACTTTATCAATTTACAAATAATTTTAAAAAACTACACAAATTATGATAGCATATATTTTACATAAATATCATGGCTTAAATGAATGACATCCCTGCAAGGTATATTTCTAACTAAGCCTTTGCCAAGATCCCTGCATAAGCTATGGCAAGTGATTATTGTATGGAGGTTTAGCAGGAAAGTTTTCCTAAACCTAGACCGGACTCTGTGCTTTAGCACCTCAGGGGAAAACTATTTAAGTCGTAATTTATAGGTTAGGAATATACCCTAACAAGGTAAGCACGTTACCTAGATGTATTTGAGAATATTTAGAGGTTGAAATATTAGCGTAAATATGCTCCTTGAAAACAATGGGATAATAGCATAACTATGATAACTAAATTACAGGATGAAGATAACCGTCTGCAGCTCCGGCTCAACTGCTCCATTCCAATGAGTGGCCCCTCAGGTTTATGGAAATGGGCGGAGGACATTGTCTTCATTAGAATGGGCTCCCCAGTGATGCTGTAGCAGTTTTGATCCCCCACTTATCTTATGATGGGATTTGGCAGCAAAGTCTTCCTCAACCTAGACCTGGAGTGGACTCTGTGCTTTAGCACCTCATGGGCAAACTGTATTTTAGTCAGTAAGTTATATGTTAGGAATATACCCTAACAAGCTTCTCATGATACCTAAACATTTTAGGAATACTTAGAAGTTGAAATGTAAGAAGTAATATGGCACTTGAAAACATTGGGATAATAGCAAAACTATGATAACTAAATAACAGGATGAAGATAACCGTCTGCAGCTCCGGCTCGACTGCTCCATTCCAATGAGTGGCCCCTCAATGTTATGGAAATGGGAGGAGGACATTGTCTTCATTAGAATGGGCTCCCCATCTGATGCTGCAGCAGTTTGGATTTCCTGTACTTATTGTATGAGGGTTTAGCAGGAAGTCTTCCTCAACCTAGACCTGGAGTGGATTTTGTGCTTCAGCACCTCATGGGCAAACTGTATTTTAGTTATTAAGTTATAAATTAGGTTGGCAAATAACCCTAAAGGTTTACAATTTTATTTAGATGGTTTAAGACTATTTGAGATCTAAGTTTACATATGCTACTTGAAAACTCTGGTATAAATTGCATAAATACAGGTTGTAATTACTGTACTATCCTTCAGCCAATCTTATTAATTAGAGGTACACAACCATGCCCTGTACAAATAATATTTCTGTAGTTTAGCAAACCCAAAAAGGACTTTATACCTTTGATGTTTTTTTTTTACTTTTTCATTCCCACATTGTGTAAAACTCTGCTATAAAACTCAGCCCGTCTTATGAATTGTAATTTTTTCGGGCACCCCCACTTATGGGCTATTCTTAACTTTTACCCCCTCCAACACATAACACGCTGAAAAAATTGAGGGTTTTGCACCTTTGAGCAGTAAAAAAGATTGGCTTTTTATAGTAGAGTAAGTTACTCTGCTACATTCCCTTAATTATTTGAAACTTGATTATAGAAGATTTCCACCAATAGTGGTAGAATATTCACCTATTCTGGTGATGGTTAGGACGGCTATGGGGGTTATGGAGGAGGCCGTTTTTTGTATAGGTGAACTTTAATCAATTTACAAATAATTTTAAAAAACTACACAAATTATGATAGCATATATTTTACATTAATAATATCATGGCTTAAATGAATGACAATCCCTGCAAGGTATATATTTCTAACTAAGCCTTTGCCAAGATCCCTGCATAAGCTATGGCAAGTGATTATTGTATGGAGGTTTAGCAGGAAAGTTTTCCTCAACCTAGAACGGGACTCTGTGCTTTAGCACCTCAGGGGAAAACTGTATTTAAGTCATTAATTTATAGGTTAGGAATATACCCTAACAAGCTAAGCACCTTACCTAGATGTATTTGAGAATATTTAGAGGTTGAAATATTAGCGTAAATATGCTCCTTGAAAACAATGGGATAATAGCATAACTATGATAACTAAATTACAGGATGAAGATAACCGTCTGCAGCTCCGGCTCAACTGCTCCATTCCAATGAGTGGCCCCTCAGTGTTATGGAAATGGGCGGAGGACATTGTCTTCATTAGAATGGGCTCCCCATGTGATGCTGTAGCAGTTTTGATCCCCCTACTTATTGTATGGGGATTTGGCAGCAAAGTCTTCCTCAACCTAGACCTGGAGTGGACTCTGTGCTTTAGCACCTCATGGGCAAACTGTATTTTAGTCAGTAAGTTATATGTTAGGAATATACCCTAACAAGCTTCTCATGATACCTAAACATTTTAGGAATACTTAGAAGTTGAAATGTAAGAGTAAATATGGCACTTGAAAACATTGGGATAATAGTAAAACTATGATAACTAAATTACAGGATGAAGATAACCGTCTGCAGCTCCGGCTCGACTGCTCCATTCCAATGAGTGGCCCCCTCAATGTTATGGAAATGGGCGGAGGACATTGTCTTCATTAGAATGGGCTCCCCATCTGATGCTGCAGCAGTTTGGATTTCCTGTACTTATTGTATGAGGGTTTAGCAGGAAGTCTTCCTCAACCTAGACCTGGAGTGGATTTTGTGCTTCAGCACCTCATGGGCAAACTGTATTTTAGTTATTAAGTTATAAATTAGGCAAATAACCCTAAAGGTTTACAATTTTATTTAGATGGTTTAAGACTATTTGAGATCTAAGTTTACATATGCTACTTGAAAACTCTGGTATAAATTGCATAACTACAGGTTGTAATTACTGTACTATCCTTCAGCCAATCTTATTAATTAGAGGTACACAACCATGCCCTGTACAAATAATTTTTCTGTAGTTTAGCAAACCCAAAAAGGACTTTATACCTTTGATTTTTTTTTTTACGTTTTCATTCCCACATTGTGTAAAACTCTGCTATAAAACTCAGCCCGTCTTTTGAATTGTAATTTTTTTCGGGCACCCCCACTTATGGGCTATTCTTAACTTTTACCCCCTCCAACACATAACACGCTTAAAAAAATTGAGGGTTTTGCACCTTTGAGCAGTAAAAAAGATTGGCTTTTTATAGTAGAGTAAGTTACCCGCTACATTCCCTTAATTATTTGAAACTTGATTATAGAAGATTTCCACCAATAGTGGTAGAATATTCACCTATTCTGGTGATGGTTAGGACGGCTATGGGGGTTATGGAGGAGGCCGTTTTTTGTATAGGTGAACTTTAATCAATTTACAAATAATTTTAAAAACTACACATATTATGATAGCATATTTTACATTAATAATATCATGGCTTAAATGAATGACAATCCCTGCAAGGTATATATTTCTAACTAAGCCTTTGCCAATCCCTGCATAAGCTATGGCAAGTGATTATTGTATGGAGTTTTAGCAGGAAAGTTTTCCTCAACCTAGACCGGACTCTGTGCTTTAGCACCTCAGGGGAAAACTGTATTTAAGTCAGTATTTAAGGTTAGGAATTACCCTAACAAGCTAAGCACGTTACCTGATGTATTTGAGAATATTTAGAGGTTGAAATATTAGCGTAATATGCTCCTTGAAACAATGGGATAATAGCATAACTATGATACTAAATTACAGGATAGTAACCGTCTGCACTCGGCTCAACTGCTCCATTCCAATGAGTGGCCCCTCAGTGTTATGGAAATGGGCGGAGGACATTGTCTTCATTAGAATGGGCTCCCCATGTGATGCTGTAGCAGTTTTGATCCCCCTACTTATTGTATGGGGATTTGGCAGCAAAGTCTTCCTCACCTAGACCTGGAGTGGACTCTGTGCTTTAGCACCTCATGGCAACTGTATTGGCAACTGTATTTAGTCAGTAAGTTATATGTTAGGAATATACCCTAACAAGCTTCTCATGATACCTAAACATTTTAGGAATACTTAGAAGTTGAAATGTAAGAGTAAATATGGCACTTGAAAACATTGGGATATAGTAAAACTATGATAACTAAATTACAGGATAAGATAACCGTCTGCAGCTCCGCTCGACTGCTCCATTCCAATGAGTGGCCCCCTCAATGTTATGGAAATGGGCGGAGGACTTGTCTTCATTGAATGGGCTCCCCATCTGATGCTGCAGCAGTTTGGATTTCCTGTACTTATTGTATGGGGTTTAGCAGGAAGTCTTCCTCAACCTAGACCTGGAGTGGATTTGTGCTTCAGCACCTCATGGGCAAACTGTATTTTATTAAGTTATAAATTAGGCAAATACCCTAAAGGTTTACAATTTTATTTAGATGGTTTAAGACTATTTGAGATCTAAGTTTACATATGCTACTTGAAACTCTGGTATAAATTGCATAACTACAGGTGTTAATTACTGTACTATCCTTCAGCCAATCTTATTAATTAGAGGTACACAACCATGCCCTGTACAAATAATTTTTCTGTAGTTTAGCAAACCCAAAAGGACTTTATACCTTTGATTTTTTTTTACTTTTTCATTCCCACATTGTGTAAAACTCTGCTATAAACCTCAGCTCTCTAGAATTGTAATTTTTTCGGGCACCCCCACTTAGGGCTATTCTTAACTTTTACCCCCTCCAACACATAACACGCTGAAAAATTGAGGGTTTTGCACCTTTGAGCAGTAAAAAAGATTGGCTTTTTATAGTAGAGTAAGTTACACCCTGCTACATTCCCTTAATTATTTGAAACTTGATTATAGAAGATTTCCACCAATAGTGGTAGAATATTCACCTATTCTGGTGATGGTTAGGACGGCTATGGGGGTTATGGAGGAGGCCGTTTTTGTATAGGTGAACTTTAATCAATTTACAATAATTTTAAAAACTACACAAATTATATAGCATATATTTACATTAATAATATCATGGCTTAAATGAATGACAATCCCTGCAAGTATATATTTCTAACTAAGCCTTTGCCAAGATCCCTGCATAACTATGGCAAGTGATTATGTATAGGGTTTGCAGAAGTTTTCCTCAACCTAGACCGGGACTCTGTGCTTTAGCACCTCAGGGGAAAACTGTATTTAGTCTATATTTATAGGTAGGAATATACCCTAACAAGCTAGCCACGTTCCTAGATGTTTTGAGAATATTTAGAGGTTGAAATATTAGCGTAAATATGCTCCTTGAAAACATGGGATAATAGCATAACTATGATAACTAAATTACAGGATGAAGATAACCGTCTGCAGCTCCGGCTCAACTGCTCCCATTCCAATGAGTGGCCCCTCAGTGTTATGGAAATGGGCGGAGGACTTGTCTTCATTAGAATGGGCTCCCCATGTGATGCGTGCAGCTTTTTGATCCCCCTACTTATTGTATGGGGATTTGGCACAAAGTCTTCCTCAACCTGACCTGGATGGACTCTGTGCTTTAGCACCTCATGGGCAAACTGTATTTTAGTCAGTAAGTTATGTTAGGATATACCCTAACAGCTTCTCATGATACCTAAACATTTTAGGAATACTTAGAAGTTGAAATGTAAGAGTAATATGGCACTGATGAAAACATTGGGATAATAGTAAAACTATGATAACTAAATTACGGAGGAGATAACCGTCTGCAGCTCCGCTCGACTGCTCCATTCCAATGAGTGCCCCCCTCAATGTTATGGAAATGGGGGAGGACATTGTCTTCATTAGAATGGCTCCCCATCTGATGCGTCAGCAGTTTGGATTTCCTGTACTATTGTATGAGGTTTTAGCAGGAAGTCTTCCTCAACCACCTGGATGTGGATTTTGGGCTTCAGCACCTCATGGGCAAACTGTATTTTAGTTATTAAGTTATAATTAGGCAAAAAACCCTAAAGGTTTACATTTTATTTAGATGGTTTAAGACTATTTGAGATCTAAGTTACATATGCTACTTGAAACTCTGGTAAAATTGCATAACTACAGGTTGTAATTACTGTACTATCCTTCAGCCAATCTTATTAATTAGAGGTACACAACCATGCCCTGTACAAATAATTTTTCTGTAGTTTAGCAAACCCAAAAAGGACTTTATACCTTTGATTTTTTTTTTTACTTTTTCATTCCCACATTGTGTAAAACTCTGCTATAAAACTCAGCCCGTCTTTTGAATTGTAATTTTTTTCGGGCACCCCCACTTATGGGCTATTCTTAACTTTTACCCCCTCCAACACATAACACGCTGAAAAAATTGAGGGTTTTGCACCTTTGAGCAGTAAAAAAGATTGGCTTTTTATAGTAGAGTAAGTTACCCTGCTACATTCCCTTAATTATTTGAAACTTGATTATAGAAGATTTCCACCAATAGTGGTAGAATATTCACCTATTCTGTGATGGTTAGGACGCTATGGGTTATGGAGGAGGCCGTTTTTTGTATAGGTGAACTTTAATCAATTTACAAATAATTTTAAAAACTACACAATTATGATACATATATTTTACATTAATAATATCATGGCTTAAATGAAGGACAATCCCTGCAAGGTATATATTTCTAACTGCCTTTGCCAAGATCCCTGCATAAGCTATGGCAAGTGATTATTGTATGGAGGTTTAGCAGGAAAGTTTTCC